>MU158928.1:165091-188603 GCA_015888305.1 Antheraea pernyi
GGCACCTCCGCCTCCGCCGGCACCGGCCTCTCCCGCCGGCCCGAACCTCACCCCGGCGGGCCGCTGAGGTAGAGGCGCACCGACGGCTCCACCGGCACCCGCCCCGGACGCCGACTGTGCGTACGTCGGGTGGTAGGGCACCAGCGGATGTCCCCCACCGCCGGGCGTTTGCATACGCGGATGATGCTGCAGAGTTGTGCGCATATTGGGCACTTGCATGCCTACCGCACCTACGCCTCCCACTCTACCTCCGAGTGGGCCATTCTGCATTGTCTTGAAAAAATATAACTGTTATCAGAAAATTAAAAAGTTGCATGCAGGGTTTGGCGGACGTCTCATGTCACAAAGCTAAGAATCTTTTTCCAAAAAGTATCTATAGTCTCAGGAATTTCGGATCAAAATTAGAGAAGCTTCTATCAAAATCACATGTATGTTTTAATAGTTTAGTTATTTATTTCTGTCCCTGAGAGCGCCATCTGTAAGCTTCATAAGTAACTACACTGGTCTGCAGAATATTTTATGTTATCATTTCTAGTTTTTGTATTATCATGATATTATATTTCCAGCTCCTGAATGTTATTTAACAAAATATTTATCACACAAGGTTTTAAGAATATGTTATTTTTCTAAAAAAAAGGCTGCTTTTATCAGCAGACATTTATGATAGCAAAAATAATCATAAAAAAAATATATAAGTTCCAGAAGTAAAATAACCAATTACTCTATTAAGTAGTTTAATTTTAACTGCTGTTTTTATCGATTCCTTTATCAATTGGTGTTTTGTGATAAATCGACCAACAAAAGTAACCTACGAAAAGTCCTTCTTACACTACGCGTCGCTGACTCAGGGAAAGTTCGTCTCAATTCATTTAAAGTAGTCACCATCTTTGGTCATAGTTTCAACAAGTTTTTCATGAGACCTAGCTAAATATGAAGTAGTGGTAGAAATAATTGTTCATTCGATATTTTTCAGATAAATTTTTGAGTCCGGGTATTAAAAATTCATACTGTAATTTCGAAAAAAGAAAACCTTACGCATAACCTATAAAGGTGATCAAATAATATTATAACTAAAAGGGTGTAGTAGATATCATGTAGGTAACACATGATATTTTGACAAAACAAATGGCAAGATAACGCACACACACGTAAAGTAATATTGTAACGCCACACTGTCTTAGATAAAATGTGGAATTAAGACTGCATTCTCAATATCTATGGTGAAAAAGAAATAGTTATATGTTGCTTACATATGGGAGGATTGATGGGGTAGCCGTCAAAAATAAGCTATTTAGCCAAGTTTTAACAAGGCGCTGTCGAAGCGCTTATGGCGAATCTACTACAGTTTTTAGTTATAATATCATTGTGTTATACGAAAATTATTTGATAGCCATACATTACTAATTATGTTCTATAGTTACAAAATTTTATATAAAAATAAATCTACTATTTTAAGAATGAAACTGCTTAGACTAATTATAAAGTATAATTTTATGACGAATAAATGTCGGTTATTATTAATATGTCAATTTTAATAGACCCATCTCTACAAAAATTATTTTCATTTCTGTTTATTTACATATGTCTTGAAGTCCTAGGGCATCCTAGGAGTAAGAATTCAAGACTTTCCATATGTTAATGACATACTATACTAAAACTTAATGGACAATGACAAAAACATCATTTCAGTTACAACCAGGGTTTTACCACTTTTAAAACAGTCTAAATAAAAAATGTTTGATATAGAAGCATTTATAAATTATATTGAAAATCTTTACATGCATTTACAGTATTAAAAATTCTTTTGTTGAAGTTCATACGAGAATTAAGAATATTAAACAGAATAGCGAATTAACTAAATTGTTACTTATTAATAATACGATTAAATTTATAATACTTGCAACATTAAACTTTTCTTTCCGGTATATATCGATAATTCTACAGATAAAAAAAATGAAACACATTTGTAACCAACAAAGACACTCAATCTCGTACACTATGTGACATTCATCAGTGTATCTCACTCGAGTGAGATGCATTTAAAACACTATGCAGTTCCAACCTTGGAGGATTTCAATCCTACTCCCTAAAATGAGATAAAGCTAAAATCATTACATAGTATAAAACAAAGTCCCCTGCTGCGTCTGTCTGTCTGTCTGTTCGCGATAAACTCAAAAACTACTGAATGGATTTTCAAGTGGTTGTCACCAGTGAATAAATTGATTCATGAGGACCGTTTTGGTATATAATTTGTCAAGGATTTTTTTTATAATCAGGCGGGACAACGTCTGCTGGGCCCGCTAGTTATATATAAGTTAAAAAAAAAATTAAACTACAATGTTATAGTACAACTGAGCTTAGATATGAAACTCCAGAACAGTAACATTTTTCTTACGTACAACTACAAAAACAAATGCATTTTCGGCCTACCACCCTGGTATTTGACTGATGAGGTTCTGAGTTACAAGAAAAAAACTTATAAAAGTTGTGAATATGTAAACAATATAAAAAGCAGGTAATTTTGAACCAATTCGTAAAAATGCCACATGCACTCTTTGTACTACAAAAAAACGTATTCCTATTACGATACACTATATGTAGCACAGAAATGTATTTCGTTACAGATTCCACTTTCAAAATCTATAATTACTATCTCTGTATAATATTACATGTTATCAAAGTGGGTGATTTATTATTATTCTAGATATTTATATAAACCCTAGACAGGTTTTTACACTTGGAGGGACATGTATAAGTGTTTAAAAATGACTATCGCCGTTTTGAAATTATGATATAGTAGCCGTGATAATAAAAAAACATTGACAAATTATATATCTACACACCTTTCTTATGAATTACTTTATCTACTGGTGAAAACCGCATGAAAATCCGTTCAGTAGTTTATTGTGAACAGACATTCCGACAGACAGACGTGTCAAAGGAATTTGTTTTTTTTTTTATATGTAGTGATTTCTGATAATACGAAGTCGGTACGACAAAACCTACATAATTGTTCGGGAAACACTGTACGAGGGGAGTCACCCAAATATGTTAATTCATCTAGTTGTTCCACTTCGTTGTTTTTTTATATGAGAATTTAGCACTGATGGATGTAATAAGAGTTTTTAATAATAAAAGTGTAAAACGTAACGTAAAAAAATATCTTTTCAACCCTGGTTTATAACGTGAAATAGATAAAGATAATAGTCATAGTTCTCTACCGCTGTCCTTTTCAATCTTTTTGGCCGCTCTGAATATAGCCTTCAATTCGGGCTTGCGGTTTGTATATATAATTTTTTTTTAAATATAGGAATTTAAAATTAGCCTTTATTTATTCCAAGCTGTCTGGACGTTTATACACATAATATAATAGGTATTTATTTATACCCAAATCTGTGTTCTGCGCAATTATGTAAGCAGAATATTTGTAATTTTTCACCACTCCCTCCCGTTGTCAGCTAAATTAAACAATACTGTTACCACCCCCCATCCTAAAACTATGCTCACGAAAACATTTAAATAATTATTTTTTAATCTGTTCCGATTTCCTCACATAGGCTGCAGGTAACAAACCTAGAAATAAAGAGTTTATAGTCTATAGAAGAATTATCATATAGTGGTTCGCTACTAGGGCCATAGGTAGCCCAGTGGATAAGACCGCACCTCTCAGATCCAGATACCTATCTCTTATGTCATTGAAAATAAGCATATCAAAGAACCCCCACCCCCCTTTACTGTTTACATAATATTTGAAAGACCCCTAAGCTAAAAATAGTTAAGTTGAGACTTACCTGTGCATGAGGATGATGTGGCGGCGTCCCATGATGACTATTCCCCATCATTGTCGGTAGTTGTTTGCTATTGATGATCCCGCTACCGAGCATGCCGGCGCCGGTCATATTACTATTAGTAACTATCATATTGCCTCCAACGTTTGCGACGTTCATACCGCCTTGTATCGAACTCATCGGCATCGTCGAATGTAACTGGTTCGGATGACTCGTGTTCGGCATTAGCTGCGGATGCATGCCGCTCATGAGGTCCTTCGATACTGATACATTCGGAGGCGATTGTAAATTTGGGCTCTTACTTCCTAGACTATTCAAACCTAATGGCGTGTTGTGGCCTACTAAACTCTTGTTTCCCTGTGAAAAGACCAACAAACGACATATGCGCTATTAGTAAACCTGTATTTACAGGAACAGAGTAAAACAGTAAACAAAAAATAACGTAGATGGAGGAGCCTTATATAAAAATTGTCTACCAAAAAATATTTTCGGGAAAAATCTTTTTCCCCAAATATATCAGAATAACTTCTAAAATCATTTCAGTATTAACAGGTGTAGTGAAAACAAATCCATTATTTTCCAATATATGGCTTTAGTTAGTATAATAATGCTGGAAACTAAAAGATGTATGGGTGCCACACGCGTTAACGCAAAAAAAACCTCATGTATCGAATTGCCACCTGCCAATCGCTGCTGAATTGCGTTACAAGATCGACTCATTTCTGAAGCGGTTGGTGACTGATGAAAAGTGGATCACTTACGCTAAAGTTAATGAAAACGGTCTTGGTCGAATCGCGATGAGCCGGGAGAAACGGTGGCCAAGCCAGGATTGATGGCTTTGCTGTGTTTGTTGGAATTGGCAGGTAATTATCCACTATGCGCTACTCTCCTACGGCAAAACTCTTAATTCGGAACTGTACTATCAACAATTGGAGCGTCTGAAGGAAGCAGGAAGCAATCGTATATAACGTAACGGTCAGCTTTGGCCAATAGGGGAGGAATTGTGTTTCATCAGGAAAAGGCCAGGCCACACACATCGATAGTGACTGGTCAGAAGCTCCAGGATCTTGGTTGGGAGGCTCTTAAGCATCTACCTTATAGTCCGGATTTGACACCAAGTGATTATACCAACTTTGCTGGTAAAAAAATCGCTTGAAGAGGATGCTTGTGAATATAGACTGTTTCAATTTTTGCCAATAGGGATGAGGACTTCTGAGAGAGAGGCATAAATTACCTTTAGAATGGCACATATTTGACCAAAATCGGATCATTCTAACTATGACAATTAAAGTCTTCAATTTCGTGCAAATATAATGGATTTTTTTTTACTAAACCTATTATAAATGGGTATACGGAAATTATAAAATGTTTCTTGAATTAATCTTCAGTCAGTTAATTATATAACACATTATATATACAAATATACTACTACTATATTAATTAAAATTACTGGTTTTATTATGATTCATAAAGGATGGAGAAGAGTCGTGAAAATTGCTGAAGGTGTAAAAAGGCTAGTTTAAGTGCAAGGCCCAAGAACTGTTGTAAAATAAGTATTACTAGTGGGCGCCCAGTGGTCGACATTCGACCATAGTTCATTGATTTTTTTAAGTTTGAATTTTATTAGGGTTAATTTCAATGTTGAATGTCGAATGAAAAAGGGTAATTGGAATGTAAGAGTAAAGTAATACATACAGTCAAGCATAGCAACCTCCTTCACAACCTTTTTTGAAGTCCTTTATTGACAGATGTCACAATGTCTTTTTTATTTACATGTGTGTATATGTTATGTAAAATTGAAGCATTAGTGTGAGTAATGCATATTTTAATTAATTTAATGTACTTCTAATGCATTTTATATATAATAAATAGGTTTCTGCACTTCTCCATATAAACTTTAACTATGCCAAATTTCACGTTCATCCGTTCGCCAAATTCCGTTAAAAAGGAATACAAAGTTTAGGCTTCACGTATCAATATTTATGGTGATATTTGTAATATAATACTTATACTGTATATAAGTATAACAGCTTGAAACTTAAACACTAGCATAAGTACCAAAGACATATGATCTTCCCCATGCTACAGATTAGATGTTAGATTAGAATATGTCTCCCAACATTAGTTCACACATCAATTAATGTCTCCAGAAGTAACAAGAGACAAAGTGGCATTCACAATAATCAAATTTAAATCTAACAGGATACGTGTGGTATCACTACATATTATAAATGAAGTCCTCTACCACATCTGTCTGTCAGTCTGTTTGCGATAAACTCGAAAACTACCGAATGGATTTTCATGCGGTTTTCACCAATAGATAAAGTGATTCACGAAAAAGGATTAGGTATATAATTTGCCAAGGGTTTTTTGTTATCAGGGTGAGATAACGTTCGCCAGGCCCGCTAGTATAATATATACAAAAGGCACATAAATGCATTTCATAAGATATTTGTATAAGACATCGGAACTCATTAAAATCATAAGATGAATATCATAATAGATGTTTTTCACTATTTACCTTACTGAGAATACAAGATTTAATGGCAGATGTGTCTAACTGAGACATAATATAGCCTATTTTAGAAAATGAAGACATTATAAAAGAAATTATTTATTTGTCAATTGTACGTACTTTATGGTGATGATGCAGTGCTCAACAAAGAATATGATAATAAATAAATTTTAAATATAAATATGGCTAAGGATCTGTTATTTTCAAGAACGGAGGAAAGAAAAGACCAATATAGGTAATTAATTAATTTTTGGAATGCATTACTGGTACTGTAGTTTCCGGTTATATGTATATAAGGATTCATGTTTTAGAGATATAAACATAATAATTTGTTTTAAAATAAAATTCTGACGTCAGTCCATTTAAAACGTTTATTCGGACTGGCTCTTATGTACACCGCACATCCAAGAACAACACTAAACTATATCTATCACTAACATAATGAATACAAGCAACAATTTAAAAGTTGCGTTGGAGACCATTATATATTTCACTAGCGGGCCCGGCAGACGTGGTCCCGCCCTGATTATAAAAAAATTCTTGATGAATCACTTTATCCATTGGTGAAAACCGCATGAAAATCCGTTCAGTAGTTTTTGAGTTTATCGCGAACAGACAGACAGACGCGGTTGGGGAGGTTGTTTTATACTATGATATAATTCTTCAAACTGACATACATCGCACAGCATTAACAGTAACGGATAAAGATAGAACCATGAATGTTGTACAGAATATCCTTATATAAGCACTAACATAAAGATTTTTAAATTTTCAGGATAATAAATGAGTTGTTTCTGGTGGGAAATTCCAACAGGTTAATGGAATAACAATTACTAAACCACACATAATGTGAGTTTGTGTAGAAATAGAAGCAGAGGTTAATCATCTGATGGACACATTTAATAATTGAAACCCTGACTTTAGCTGTACAAAAATAATAACCACTCTGAACTGATGTGGATAAATCAAGGGATACATTAATTTGAAGAAAGCAAAAGAGCTTTTTGTGTAAGAAACAGTGAATTATTCTCACTTTCTACTAATGTAGAACATGGCATGACAATATGTTGATTATAAGCTAACTAAGCAGTGGTTTAACAAATTTTGGTAAATCAAATTTTACCTCATTAAGGGCACTGTACCTGACAAGGTACTACAATAAATAATTTGTTATATTCCTAAAGTTACAAAGGGGGCACCTAGTGTGCATTAAAATACAATCAATATATCTGCATATAACCAATTATATCTGTCATTGAGAAAGTTCTAACCTAACAGTTTAACCATGTATTCAGGTAAACATTCTTTAGAAATTTTATTAAAAAAATATTTTGTTACTTGTATGTTTATTTATTGTATACATCCTTATTTATGAAATCAGTGTTTTGTTTGTTATATTTACAAAAAAATCGTGGTTGAAAGTGTGGTACTCAGTTAGGTTACTGAGTCAGTCAGTCAAGGACAGTAGGGTTGGGTGGTTTTTGCCGCCGATTCTGTATGGGAGTCGGGCAATGGCCGTCTATGGGGCCCCGGTGTGGGCCGACACTCTCTGCGCTACCAACGTGCGTAGCGTAGAGCGCAGCGCATTGTGGGGCTACCTACCCTGGGAGCTAGAGGCGATAGTTCTTGCAGCCCTGTGTGAGTTCACGGAGGCAAGGAAGAGAAATGGGGATACTACGGCTCCCAGGGAGATAGAGGCGGTGAATCCTGAGGGAGGAGACAATAGGACGGTGGAGGCAGGACCTGGAGGACGTGCGTTTGGGTGTTACACAATTGACGCCGTCCGCCCGGTCCTGCCAGAATGGATAAACAGGGAGTGGGGCTCCCTGTCGTTTTGGCTGGTACAGGTACTCACCGGACATGGATGTTTCGAATGGTACCTGCACCAGATCGCTCGCAAGGAGCCAACCGCTGCATGTCACGAATGTACTGCGTGGGAGGGACAGCGTCGCATTCTGGCTGCGGCGGTAAGGCAAGATTTATCGCTGCCAGGTGTGGTTTCGGCCATGCCCGGCAGCGAACAGACATGACAAGCGATGGCCTCCTTCTGCGAGGAGGTTATCTCGCAGAAGGAGGCGGCGGAGGTTGGTAGGAGGAGGAGGCAGCAGTTCGCCCGCTTCCTTCCGCCACCGTAGCTAGATTTGAGGGGAGGAGCCGAGGGCCCGTCTCCTCATTGCACAGGTCTGACTGACGAGGAGAGGCAGCTGGAGTGTACTCAGTCTGTCTCGCTGTTAGGCAGGAGCCTGGCGATCACCGTTGGGGCGGCTATCCAAGGTTGAGTAGCTAGTACGATCGATGCGAGTCGGACATAACCCTCTCTCTCCCCCGGGAGGGTAGTATCCATAAGGGATTTCCCTCGGTTCTTATCCATGTTTTTGTTATAATAGCTTCGAAATATTTCAAACAACTGGTTAAAAGAAGCAATTAAATCTATTTTCGAGGTCAGTGATAATTCGCCGATTGCAATTTTGCAATCATATCGCATGAACATACTGTCTTGATGGATGAAGATTGCATGGCTTTGTGTGATGAATCTGATAATATAGAAGTATGTAAAAATAACAAAAACACCTATGATGAACGTTTGACAGAAAAGGCGAAACGAAGTCGTCACCAACAACCAGAACAACCAGTACGTCTTAAGTGTTCATCAACATATTTATCTACAGCTCTAGAAACAATTGCTGCGCCAGAGCAGACAGGAAGTGGTAAAACAACAGCTTGAAAATCTCACCCTAATACAAATATTCGTAAAAATATTACAGGAGGAACTAATTACAAATTCATTTTTATATGCTAATTGAAATAACATTGCAATTATAAGGGGGTTTTCCGATAAGGGAGGGCCGATTTAGGAACTCTGCGATGAACATGTTTTTGTGGAGTCATTGATGCCAAATCACCAGGTAAATTATACAGTTGGGCAGGACATCCAAATGTTTAAATTGTACTATCAAATAATTGTTCGGTAAGGCAAATGTTGCGCTCATTTTACGATAGACACGGTGGCCTTTCACAGTTCAGTATGTCAAAAGAACGTTAGATCCACCGAGAGCATCACCACTGTAAAAAAAAGTGTGCGAGAACGCGAGACAGTTAATTCCTTGCCATGCAAAATAACTCGACCTTTCGTAGACTTCAACGTAGCTAATTTTGCGTCGGGACATGGGCCTGTACCCCGCACACGATCCAACTGGCCTAGGAGTGAGCTTATGACCATAAACAAAAGTCGTTTATTCGTTTACTGGATTTTGAAGCATTTGGAAAGGAAATTTGGCCAAAAGTCATCTTTAGTGACGAAGCACTTTTTGGATGAATGATTATGTTAATAAACGTAATTGCCATGGAGGACTCGACACCAACCTATACGAGATTAACGATATACCAATGTAGCCACTAAAAGATATTATAGTGCGGATTTTGGGACGACATGTCATTGGTCCGTGCCTTTTTGAGAATAACGTTGGTGAAGCTAGCTATCGTCAATGGTGAGCATTACAGAATAATGTTAACAGATTTCTTTAAACCTAAATTGACACATGGGTGTGGACGACATGCGGTTTCAACAAGACAGGCCTATACCCTATTCCGTAGTCGCCATTGTGGAAGTTCTGCGTGAACGATTTGGAAGTAGAGTTATCTCTAGCAGAAGTGATGTGTATTGGCCACTGAGGTTGTGTTTTCAACCTGCAAGACTAGTGGGGTTTTCTGAAGACGAAGGTCTATGCCTATAAGCCACATTTGACTAATGACCTCACACCCAACATATAACCCAGGTCATCGTTCAAATTCAGCCAAATCTATGCAGTAGTTATTGAAAATTGGACCACTCGGATTCGTGACACCACGAGAAGCCGCGGCGGACATTTGAACGATGTTATATTCCAAGCATAAAGACACTCATGAGCTTTCAAATAAATAAAAAATGAAAATAAAAAAAAAATTTAAATCGACTCACTCTTCTTCAATAAACCTTTACATGTAAGAATAAGAATGTATGCACAATGGCGATACATTATTAAGCTATTAAACCATTAGGTGTGGGAGAACAATGGTTTTCAGTATAACACGGAATAATGACTGATATCCACAAACTGTTTCAAGTTTATGATAATATACTTAGTCTGGCCATAAATACTGTTGCAATTAAAAATAAACAAAATATTACATTTGAATTTGGAATCTCTCATTTTTATATGATTACTCATTGGATTTTCTCATTTTGGCGCCAATACATTGTGCAATATTTTGCGATTTTAAAATGGGGTGGGGTGATAAAAAGAACCAAATCGCTGTGTATGCATTACACAATGCAGGTATGGAGCCAAATGCAGTATCTAAAACTCTGCATAAGCTTGGTATTAGTAACATGTTTGTGTACCCGGCTATTAATAGATACAATAAGACCTCCTCCGTAATTTAAAAAAGAATAACCAACCACCCCCAATAACCAAGAATAGTCCTTCCAGCAAGACTCGGCGCTGGGTCATAAAGCTTGGTCTACGCAGTCTTAGTTGAAAACAAATGTTTTCAGAATAATATGGGAAGTGTGGACGAGTTCTACCATTTATATCTATTTCGTTGCAAATTAGATTGAAAGAACAGAAGAGAACGAAGGTTTCTACCTACATGGTAGACATGACTATTGCAAATGCCTGAAATTTACATGTACTCACAATAATACTGATTTGATACACCATAGCACGTCAAAAAAGAAAATAAGGCGGGACCGTTATATCCGTTGGTTCCAGGTTTACCTCAAAACGATGTAGTATTCTATATCCCCAAAAGTTTGAAAAATTATTATTGTCATGTGACAGTTTGGTGACAATGTAAAGTGTCCCAAAATATTATCTTGAAGAAATTGCTTCAAATATTTAAAAAATCATCATATTATATTATGAAAATCAGATATCTTTATCATTCCCAGATACTCACTTGCTGTATAAGATGATTATTGATCTGTCTATGCATGGCAGCTGTTGGGTCATCTCCATTTAGCTGCTGTTGTGGGCCCATTTGCCCTCCAGGCCCCGGCCCCTGTGCAGGGGGTTTAGGACCCGTAACTCCAGGCTGTTCACCCCAAGAACCTCCCATCAACTCATCAGGGAGATCCTTTTCAAGGTCAAACATATCGAGGTTTGAAAACCCGTCAGCTGTAATGAAGCAAAGGTTGTTGTTAGAAATTATGTGACAATATAATTTGCACTATAAATCTATGAACCAATTATTTTGCCCTAAATTATATATTTGATTTTTTTTTAATTTTTATAAAATCCATTTGTACACATAAGTTTCCATATATCATTGGATTTATATTTTCCAGAGTAGTTTACAGATACATAAAAAAATATATAAATGAAACAGCTTTTTTGTGACTAGAATTTATTCATAAATTATATTGATCCATCCATCCCTCCAGACCTAAACATATTTTTTACTTATTATTTTATAAAGGGTATCGAGGACATTATTTATTGATTCTAGAACTACAATTCTGTGGTCAATACTGACAATAGGCAGGTTTTAATCATTTATGATATATTTATGGGGTGATTAAGGATGCATGATTATTAATAAATAAAATAAATCCTTCAAACTTATTGGTCATCCTCTTTTGAAATCAGTTAAATTTGATTAGATCAGTTGAATTTAAAGTTGAAGAGAATAATTGCAGCCAATCAATTATGGCCAAAGTTTGAATGACCCAAATACTTTTTTTTTTAAATAAAGTTAACAATTTTTAATCTATATATATTAAAAGTCAATTCCCTAAAGTATGTTAGACCATTACTGCTCAACTTCTGCATTTATTGGGCTAAATCTTTTTTGGTAGTATTTGTAATTCTCAGGGTTAAAGTTTGCATTAATGAAATGTTTGAAAAATCTTATTGAATGCAAAAAAAAATTATAATAATATAAAAATGCTAGTGCAACAGAAAACAGTAGGGAGATCTTTAATATTATTGACAGATTGACTATACTGATACAATACATGATTATACTGTGAAAATTTGGACTCATTTTCTTATTTAGTACACCTGTGCAAAGCCAGGGTGGACAGCTAGATACTAACATTCAACAGAATCTTCAATAAATAAATTTCTTTTAAAATTAAAATTAATGTGAATAATACACTCAAATACTTTTTATTAATAAGAAATAGTGGGTTTCTAAATATTTGTGACTAATAAAAATCATATTCAATTGCTATTTCTTCCAGTGCATAGAGTTGGTTGAAAGGGGATAAAGTATCAAAAAACAAACCAATGGTTGAGGGTAGACTCAATTAATAATTTTAAATTTACTTGATTCTTAAAAAAACATTTCAGATTCCATTCATTTTGAGTTAGAAATTAATGTTCAGATTTTAGTTATTATTTCAATAGATAATATTTTTTGAATGGTCATTTCAGTACCTCTTATTCAGTCAACACTATGTCGCATACCTTTAAAATTAGAGAAATACATTTTTTTATTATATCTCTTATAAAAAAACAAGAAACTGTTCCTCTATTTAAAAAAAAACCCAAACTAAATATTACGTAAATTCATTAAAAAATATTAATTGTTATGTTGTATATTTTATTATACCAAATCAGTATTGAATAGAACATTGTGCTATACATATATACAATAATAATAAATATGTTAAATATACATTGATTTATGTCTATAATAATATAGATTATTCAGATGATAAATATAATTATTTTCTTCAAAAATATGTGTCACCTAATAATTCTGTTATACATAAAAATAACCACAAACTGACAAAAAAAAATTTATTTATTTAAAAAAAATCAAAGACATAATAAACGCAAATACAATAAAAGTAAATAATAGCTACATATACAAAAATAAAATATACATAAACTTATAGCCAACTCCAAAATATTAAATTGCATTGAAATACCTAAATATAACACTATAATGTACACAATATTTTGAGAAAATCTGAAACGCGCAAATATGAATTTATATCATAAACATTATTTTCTAGTTACAAATTATATATAGTAAGAAACAAAAAAGAACTATCATATTATACCAATATTACATGAGCCAAAGAGTTTAAATTTTCTAGTATGATAATAATCAATAAGAAATATAAACAACTTATTAATATATTTGAACTTTATAATCAACTTTCATTTAAATCTAAATGTACTTGAGTTTTAAAGTATTCAGGTGTTGCGTTTTAATTTGTTGTTCCTGTTTATTAATACTTATCAAAGAGTTTTCATTTCAAAACCAGTTTCCTGCTAAAAAATTAGTAATTATTGTAGGCATATATGGATTTTGTATGTCTAATAAAATTCTAAAACTTTTTTTTATACCGACTATAACTTTAAGTTCATACACTCAATTGTCAACATTGTAATTAAACCTTATCTGATGCTAACAAGTTTACTTTACATTTAAATAGGGGCAATAGATTCATGTACCTAAAACTTGTTTCTATTTATTTTATATTGATAGCAAAGATTCTTTCTATTAATAAAAGCAAAAAAGTAAAGAATATAATGTAGTCTAAATTTAATCCACTGTTTTAATTGTTTTTAATAATGTATTTTACTTATATTTAGATTACAAAAAATTACATAACATTGCTCAATTTATTGGGACATACTTTCAATTCATTAATTGAAGAGTGACAAAGTCTGAAAACCCAATACATAATAAAACGTAGTAAATTCAACTATGTACATAATATAACGACTCTTATAGAACATTTCTTAAATTAAATCAGACACAGTTTGAATGCTTTACATAAATATCATTAATTCAAGGTAATTATGTGCAGATATCAAAATATATTTAATTTTATACATTGATTGGAATAATGTTTTTAATAGATTTATTGACCTTGTATTTATGTATGTACGGGTGTGAAAGCAGCACTATGCACATAAGAGGTTATGTATTATCACATCTGTCAAAGTAACATATAAACAATATCATGTGGCTTGGATCCAACATGTAATAAATATGGGTTATAATATAAGAACTTCACTGTATTTCAATTTCTTATTTAGTTCAAAACAGAAAATCTATATCTTTAATTTCATATAATAAAATAAAATTGACAAGAAAATTGACCCTGGTGTTTCAACTCATTATTGACCTATTTTTTTCATGAATAAATAACTAGTTATTATGAAAATATAAAACGAATAATACTTTAATATTTACACGTATATAATTATTATCTTATAACGAAACACTACAAATTTTTTTCTTATGTTTATCTGTGTAATATCGAATATTACAATTAATACCTTACACAACGAAACGATGTTTTTAACTCAATTTATTAAATGAAATGATAAAATATGAACACTACTCTGAATAGAATTGAAGTTATTTACAATTTTACTTGAATACATCGCTCTTTCAAGATCTAAAACACTAAATACGACGCAAAACTTACGAGGCGCTAACAAGAACGAAGGCAAAATGTCAAAATCAAGAAAGATAATATGACAGAACAATACTTCAACACTTTGCAAACTAAAGCAAAACAATGAAATACTCACCCGAGGAGTCCGAGGGACCCTGAAAAGGATCCCGAATCATCTTCGGCCGCTTGTTAGGCGGCTCATCGGCCATGGCTCTGTTTACTAAACGTAAGCCGTCGTGAATATTTCGGCCCGCCGATTCAAATAACACTTTTATGTCTTATGAATTTAAGAAATAACATTTTAAAGCGATTTGTCACTCATTATAATGTAATTCACCCACATCGCGATCGTTCGGTGTCCTTCGCACCGTAGAAGGCACATATTAAAATTTCTCACTCAAGTATTCGCCATTACAAAGCTCCGAATCGAAGAGTTATACAGGCCCTCTCACCATCTTTCATCGGAACTAGCACAATAAATGAAAACAATATCACCAGATTTTAACTACTTTATAGAACTTATTTATTTAATCGAACAACACGCTTTCACTTAACACATTAAAATACACGGAATGGTATAGTTTATGATAAAATGATGTAAGAAAAAAACTGAAAATTTACACGACAAATTCCGAAATTCTTCTCAGTCTATCCAGCGCAAAATGGCGGCTGTTGATGAAACTTTTTCTACGCTTGTCAGAAAATGTCGGCCTATAAAGAAACTACGTTCTGTGATTGGTCCATCTATACCACGTGATTGCCGGAAACACTGTTTTGACGCAGGATCGGTCGGAATATCGTGACGTCAGCCGTGTAAAGCCGATTATAGCCGAAGAAAATCGAATGTCTTAAGATCATGTAAAAGTGATATATTTGTATTAAAATCAAAACTAAATAATATTTAAAAAGCATACAATTTTATATTTAAAACTACAATTGATACTGTAATCATTTACCTGTAAGTAAGTGTTCTCAGTATTAAAGATAAGTTAATTCTAAAAAAACATTTAAATGTTTCCCTCCAAACCGGGAGTGGCCATCATCAATACGACGTGTCTCTAGTTGTCTATGAGCTAGAAGTTTTCATAGATAGTCTGTTTTTTTTTTATTTCGAGTATTAAGCAAACACGGGCAAACAACTTTTTCAGTTTATTGCGTTCGACTTGTTCTATGTAATGATTTTTGGTACAATATGTATTTATAACAATATAATTGAATGTTGATGTTTAAATTTATATTTTCATATTTATTGTAAGTAACGTAACACAGATTACTGATGAAACTTAATTTCGTATAATTATGGGTTGTAGAATTAAAGATTCATTTTATTATGCTTTGATTCACTTTATTACCTTACGTGAATCTTGATTTCTGCAAGTAGTTTACTACAAGTAATTACTCAAGTCAACTAAATACGTTATTAAACAATTAATAAACATACACTATCCGAGTAATAAATATTAAGTAATGCAAAATTTATAGATTCATATAGCACATATTAATTCTATGACAAAACTGATCTATTTTTATCTGTTTACCGGATATTGTAAATTTGAGCGGTAAGGTAACCCGCTAAAATAAAAGTTTAAGATAATGTTTAAAAAGTAAAAAAACACGAGTACTTGTATATTTCCATCAACGTTAATTCGTATTTTTTCACTGATTAAATACATAATATACAAGGATTGTTATCAATTACTTGTTTTGATAATGCAAAATAGATCTTTATAGATTTCTTATACAAAAATCGTATATAAATAATAGGTAATAACAATTATTGAGTTTCGCTTCATAGTTTTAACTGTATTACTGAAGAAATTTTTATTAAGAACACGTTTAACATTATACAGAATACGGATCAATTTCTCAAATTCTGTCTATTTAGAATAAAACGCAAATTCCCAATTTTTGATTTATGAAATATGAACTCGAGTATGTATTATAATTTACCTTCATCCATTTTCAATAGAACAAAATATTTTGTATTACAACTTAAACAGTACTCAGAGTTTAAGATGATTGTTATTATATTAATTTTATTTTTAAGATAAAAGGTGAACTTACAGCTAACAAAATTGAACAATATAATATAAGTAATCAGATAAATATGCCCATTTACAAGTTCACACAGCTATAACATTAACATATCTATACTAATATTATAAAGAGGTAGAGTTTGTGACGTTGTAAGGGGTAATCTCAGGAACTACTGGTCTTTCTTTCAGTGTTATATAGCTCATTTATCAGGGAAGGTTATAGGCTATATATCATCACGCTAAGACCCATAGGAGCGGAGCAGCAATGAAGAATGTTGCAAAATCGGGGTATTTTTATCCTTTTCAGAGCTTCCGCTGCGTTTTAGCGCAAAATAACCATTCCACGCTTACGTATTACCGCCCAACGAAGTGGGCACGGGTCGGCTAGTATAGTATAAGGATAAACTATAATGACAAAAAATAATAAAAGACAATTAAGAAGTCATTTTTGTATGATTTATTTTTCATAATAATTTACATTTCATACAATGGCCTAACACCTAATATATTTAATCCATTTTTAATAATCAATCTAGCACAGTGAAACACAAGTAGTCTTTGTGCAGCAGTATCAGATTCAATACCTTTTACTCTAAGCTCATTAAACATTTTGTTAACACATTTTGCTAATCGAAATAAATAACCAATTAAAATACAGGCCTCATATTCTTGCAATGATCTTTGTAAAACATAATCAAATTTAGCAAACTCAACAATTACATCTCCAATCATTTCTTCAGTTAAATAAACTGGGTCACAAACATCTGGTATTGAAACCCCACTATTTTGTTCTAAACTCCATAATCTACAATGTAAATATTGAAGTTTAATGGCACTGTCACCATCACTCTGCAGCACTCTGTTCCAATCAAATACATAATCTTTTTGTCTTCTTTGTTTCAAATCGTTTATTATAACCGCCGATGTTCCAAGTATGTCACAAGTATTGTCATTCTTTGCTGAATTTCTTGTATCTGTAAATAAAAAAATTAGCCATTTTTGTAAAAAATATTATAATATTCTTATAGAAGCTTTACTTTCAAGGTATATATTTTATGGATTATTTCTTGGAGATTGATTTTTAAGTGTAGGTCACTTGAAGTAGTCGGAGGATAAGATTAATATGATAGATAAGGTGTAGTCATTTATTGGTTACTAGCTATGCCCATAACTTTGTCCGCATGTAACCCAATGTACAAAACGATGATTAATAAAGTCATTTGAATGTATTAAGTGTAATTACTGTCTACTTTTCTCTCGTATTTATGTTACATCCTCATTAAAATTACAATAACTTTTAATAGACCAAACCAAGTTTAATAAAATGAAGACTAGATGTTACTCGAAGATATACTTTATGATTTTTTTTAAAAGCTTTATCATGACTGAGGTACTTTAGCTGTGCTGTGTTCAAACAGACAGACAAATCGACAGACATTTGTAAAAATGATTGAAATGTTTGTTATTACTTATTCCTACACACCTGCAAAATATTTTACAAAAATCTTAAAAGTATAGACACAGATTTTCATTCTTATTCTATATATAGATAGATAATTAAATATGAAATAGATTTATATTAATGTGTTGTAGATAATACTATTAAACGATGATAATAAACTGTTACATTACTTTTAGATAATGTTTGCTTTTCATGCATTTTTTCCTTTGCTTCATTTAATATATCATCTAGGAAAACAACATTTCCAGATCTTGTGCTCATTCCTTTTATTCTACCAAATTTGATGTGCTCACACCCTTCCGAGCAGGTTTTATTAATTTTTTTCACTATTTCAAAAACTGCAGTAAAGTGGTCAGTTTGTGCATTATCAACAACATACAACATCTTGTCAAATTTATATTTTTTGTATCTATCTAACAGAGCGGCAACATCTCTCGAAAGATATAAGGTTGAATTGTCACTTTTTAATATGGTGATATCGCGATCATTGACTGTAACTATTTTTTTTCCTGATTCATCTGTACTTATAATGTTTCGTTCTTCTAAAGAGTTAATTAGATCCTTAATAGCTCTGCCGTTATAGTCTGACTCCCAATGATACTCATCAAAAGAGATACCTAATCTATTATATACTTTTTCTAACTCTTTTACTGTAATTTCTCTAATCTTTTTCCATGTTTGAAGATCAGTTCTACCTTGCTCTATGTCTGAGAAAAATTTCCTGGCCTGTTCCTTAACATCTTGATCCTCTGTTGACATTTTATTAGCATAGACATAAACATCAAATAAGATCTTTATCGGGTTTGTTTGAAGCTCATTTATGGTAATATTTTTGGCTTTTAAGCCATACTGAAGTAGACCAAACTGTGTTCCCCAATCACCTAGGTAATTGATCTTTGTTACTTTATTATTGTAATGATTATTTATATTTGCTATAAAATTACCGATGATTGTGGATCGCATATGTCCAACATGAAATGGTTTAGCAATATTTGGTGAACTGAAATCAATGACTATTTTCCTTGCATTGGCTTCTTGTTGCAAAGATGGATAACGGATACTTTGCAGGACATTTTTGATAAAAGTATTTCTGTCTAGTTTTATTGTGGCATCTGTTTCATTATCAAGGAGTTTATGTGACTTAGTGTAATCAGTACTTCTGTGTTTTTCTTTCAATAGGTTTACGATAAAGCAATTTTCTTTATGTATGTATGAAATATATATGTTCTTAAAATCTTTTATTAAAGCTGATTTGTCTACGTTTGGAAATAATATCTGAAAATAAACATAACTTTAAAAAAAAAAAAACTTCGTTTCGTTTGAGGTTATGCCCCTACAAACCTTGTTAATAATCATGTTACTATTCGGTAGTTTAACTATTTTCCATATTTATATTTGTCCTATGAAAATTCATTTCATTGAACTTACGATAATTGTTTTTAGACATAAACGTATATTATGATCTTATTTCAGTAATAATAATAAACCCTCTCCTCTGATTTACAAATTAGTGTTGCCAAAATTATATTTGCAATATTTTCTTATTTTATCAAACAGATTAAACGCTGTTGTCCTGACGCTACGGCCCTTCACAACCTCACCGCGCTTAGGGCACTCAACCGAATGGCAACAAATTCAAGAATGCCAAAATGGCTGAACCTCAGCTTGAGTTGTTGCCTTGAATACGACAACGTGGATCGAAATTTATTATGAGGGCTACGGTTATACATATAAGTTCAGGAGACATAATGCGTACTTTCATATTGTATGACATGAAAGTGTACATGTATTTCGAGTCTGATAATTTTGGCTAAAATTAACCATCAAAAACAAAAAGGACAAAGCGTAACTCACAATAACTGTGAATGTTGACCCAGTGTGGTGTGTGTAATGAACAAAAGAATAAAGCGTTACTGTATGGCGCTAGCAAATTACGCTAGGGCTCCACTATGGGAAAAGGAACTTAGGCTTGAGACGCTGCCGACGGAGTCTGCAGCAGATGTGCAGAAGCGAAGTTGACTGCCCGATCATAACATCGTGATCGACAGGTTCGCGGAGGTAGGCCCGAGCAAGCTCTGTTAAATAGTTGGAATGGTATGTAGGAGCTGCGGGCTCACTACTATAAGATTCTAGACTGATATGGACAGCGTAATAGCGAATAGACTGTTTATTAATATGACCATATAAGTTATTTATAGAGACGCGATCATTCATTTGTTTGAACGACATTCTATTTACAATATGTACAAACGTTTCAGCCAGTCTGCCAAGGAGGATGACTTACTCGGTAGCCGCAGGTACAAATAGTTCAAGTATGATCCAAGTAAACCGCTGTCTTAACCACCGCGCATATAGCTTTTAGGGATTTCAAAGAAACAATAGCAAAAAATCTTGAGTTTTTGAAGTGGAACTTCTTTATAATCGTTGTGATTTCAAACCGGATAAAACGGAAAAACGACAGGTAAGAGACACAAATACAAAAATTTGTGAGCCTGGGCGAGAGAGCAAATGTCGGTGTGTATGGATATTGCACACTGTTTAATACTTGCTTGTCATTGACCATTTAACGTGTGTTAGTATATGTGAAAAGTACGTGAGCTAATACTACTGTACTCTATATGTGGCTGCGTATTACAGCTTTTTAGTAAGAAGTCAGCGTGGTGTGTTATTATTTAACAGTGTTTGTGACTATTTTTATATCTTGTTGTGCTAAATAATAAATTCATTTTTAAACAAATAAACTTTGTAATTATCTTACCCTTGTTATATATATTCATCTCATTCTTTTACCGATTTACTGAAGTTTCGCTTCTATCGTGTGTGAATCGCACACACACCTTTTTTTATTACAGGGAAACATTTCATTTAAAAAATGCAACAATAACGCTCGGTCAGGTGGTGTTCCAGGCGGTCACCCATCCAAGTACTGACCGCGCCAGAAGTTGTTTAACTTCGGTGATCGGCCAAGAACCGGAGTTTTCAACACTCTACCCGACACAGTTTCACACAAAAAAGTCATGAATCAGAATTTCAAAGCCCTTCCGTTAGATGTTCCACTTGAAAACCGGTTTTTAAAAAAGTCCGTTGATTACCGATTTCGAGATTCCTTCGATCAGAATCTTCGATCAACAATAACTAGATAAAAGGTCACGTACAAAATCGATGCTAAAAACTGTCCGCGTAAATATATACTTATGTGTGGCTATTTGTTTACTAAGAAAGGAAAAAAGAAAGTTTTGAAACAGTTTTAAGTTCAACCTAATTACAACCATAACACCTCGTAATAAAGTCACAAATGTTCAAAATATTATCTAATACTTTCGATAAAACGAGCAAAGCAACAAATTACTCCCCTCACAAATGAAAAGACAACATAAACAACATTTAGTGTGAATTCAACCTTAATACGTAATGAATAAAGTACGTTTTCCCGTTATTGTGCGTGGTGAGGCCATATTATTTGTTAGTTTAAAGCTTAAAATATAACTTATTCAACATGTATTTAGCGAAAGTAAGATACTCCGGCCGTTAAATTGCTTTTTCGGGTATTATTTTTGCATCTTTTGAATACACTGCGGCATGTGAAACGGGCTTACATTTGCTGTGTTTCAAACAAACTAAACAAAATAAGGGCACACATTTCAAGTGAGCTCTTATTTACCGAGATTTATTTTTCGCGCCCACCTTTTATCTAGTTATTGTTGATCAAAGATCAGAGTTCATGGGTTTTCTAATTGTTGAGTTGAGTTTTTAATATTTTTTATCGGTAAATAATATATTTTATTTTTTGATATGAATAGTTTTTATCTATTTACGACTCACTACTTCAGATATTCAATACTTAATTGCTATTGATGAGTTAAATTAGAAATCGTTATTTCACAATTTTATGTCTCAACATATTGAAATTATCAAAATTTTTCACTAGATTGAGTTGCCATTGATAAAATAATAAAGCAAGCTCTTTTCTTTGGTCAGCTTACACGTTTGGTTGCTTAGCAACAGCGTAATAGAATCGTAACAAAATCACAAATGAAAAGTGAAGAAAACATGCACAAAAAGCACATTGTAACGTTCTTGATATCTTTGTAATTCTCCCACATTTTGACAACAAAATAATGACGACACCAAAAGTGAGTTATAAAACTGGTAAAAACAGAAAATAACTTTCTGTTTTAATAATAAATTATAGTTTTCGATTAGTTATTTGTTAAATATTTACTTTTAATAAATAGGGCTATATAAGGTAAAGAATTGTAAGAAAAAGCCCTTGCATATATCTGTAATTTGTACTAAAATAATTATAATCTAAATTACATCTATAATATTTTACATCATCTTTAATCTTGTTTTTTTTAATCAAATTGATTGCCAACAGGAATTCTATTTTTGAATGTATACTAACAACCTCCAGTGTCTTTGCTGGTGTTAAAAGACCATAGAAAATTGAATAACAATAAAATACATCCCGGCATCACCTAGTGGCGAAAACTTCTCCAAGAAGAGATATTTAAATGTGCCCACTTTCACAACAATGAGTTGAATGTTGTTGAAATTTATAAATCCTAAATATACTAACAATTAATATTTATATGTATATATAAGCTATGTTTGTGTGGTAATAGATGACTGAACATATTAACTAATGCATGAATAAGTTAATACTTGATAAAAAAATTCTAGATTAATAATAAACAATTTGCAGGTACTGTATTCTTTAGAACATCCTCATGGAATGGGAGAGCTTTATTTTGTGTGGCAAAAGGGTGAGTCTCATTCGCTACTTGCGACAACGGGAACCGATGCCACTATTGCTATAAATGATAGAACAGGGAAGATATTGGAAAGGATAAAACTCCAGGGGTGATAATTTTGTTTTATTAATATGAATCTTGAATGTTTTATTATTATGGAATGATAATTTGGTGATAAAAAGTACAGTACAATCTGAAAATAAAAGGGCCTACTGACTTATGACTGTCCTGCTGCCCAAAAAGTCTCTCAGGTGCTGGATGTATAGTGGTTGATTCCAAAAGGTACAAACTAAAAAAGTGTCATTCTGAAGAGTTTGTCACCATCTATGACTTACTTCCTTGTTTTTAAATGGATATGCATGATACCAGAATGTGAAAAGTCTCAAGTATTCCTAGATAGTGGCTGTTACACCTAATTACTGTAATCATTTCATACAAGCAAGAATAGCATACCTAAGCAAGAATATTCTTGGTATTGTATAATACAAGCCTTATGATTTAGTGGTTGGAAGCCCTACTAATGAGCTGAGAGGCTGCAGGTTTGTTCCCTACA
>MU158928.1:192176-219377 GCA_015888305.1 Antheraea pernyi
TTTTTTCCCTTATCAAACTGAAATAGTTTAGAATATTATCCGATACGAAATATATATAGGAGTTGTTGAGGTATGTATGCTTGGTACACATATATGTTTCAACAACTCGTATATGTATGAATAGTTAGCTTAGCTTAGGTTAGCTCAGATAGGTCGCGAATTGCTTGTATCAGGCAACAGCCAAAGCCGAGGTGTGCCGCGCACCCTTGAGCTAGTTGTCAAAGTAAAATCGGCTGAGTGCCTTAAGCGCTCGCCTTAGTAGTCCGGTGAAGCTGTTAAGACCTTGCTTGGTCAATAGCGTAGTCAGTTCGAAAAAAAAAAAAAATATTGAATATATTATATTTGGCCCACGTAAACACGAAAATGCAAAATGGAACTAGTATCATTGTTATTTGCTTAAAATGTGAATCAAATGGGAGTTTTTTTAAAACATGCAAATGTAACCGATTAACAGGTGCATTTTTGAAATAAAAGAATTATTATGATTCCATAATATTGTTAGAAGTTCTAAATATCTGACATTGGTCTAGGATAGCACAGCTGTCTTCACTTCCTTCTATTTCAAATTGTTTAATCACAGTCTCCCATCTGATCAAGTTAGGTTAGATGAAGGCGACCAACCGTCACGTATTTTATGAGACAGTCCTGTAATGCCAGGTGTAATCTCGTTTTGCAATAATTAGTAACATTGTCCCGTAAAACGTTGGATATGCTCTGCATGACTATTTTTAATGTATTGCACTACATTGTACATACAGTGTAGTGCTACGCAGTTATGTACACGCACCTTATGTGTCAATGATGACTTTGTTCCGCCCGATAAGAGTGAGTGAGAGAAATTTCATAGGCTAGCCATACTATGATATTGGCCAAAGGTCAAAGACTTTCGTTACTTTGTTGATGAGAATGTACTATGAATGTCCGAGAAAACCTTACATATTTAAATATAATACATATTAATTACTTATTTAAATATGTATGGATACCAATAGGAATAATTTTATCATATCATATGAATACTCAGTATACAGATGACCTTCATTTTATATCACATGCATATAATTGTCACATTTATCAAATGAAGATGACGGGTTTATTAGGTATTTACCCTAAATGATCAAAATCAAAATATCCTTTATTCAATTTAGGCCCTGAGAAGGCGCTTATGAACGTCAAAGCTACTACCGGTTCGGAAAACAGCCCAGTCATCGAGAAGAACCGGCAAGAAACTCGATCTGGTTTATTTTTTCATGTCATATATTTCTATAATAATATAAATATTCACATTCGTTATTAATGGATGCACAGAGAGGGGCGTCATTTCCAGACGTCACAATCGTTCACGTATTGATCCACCCTATAATAGCCTTTAGATATTAAAACCCGCTTGACATGGTTCTTGAACTCACTATCAGGCAAATCGGTAATGTGTTTTGGGACTTTATTATAAAACTTAACACTATTACCTAAAAAACTGTTTTTGGATTTAGTGAGCCTGAAGCATGGAATGACCAATTTGTTGCTGTTTCTAGTATTTAAATTATGCTGGTCTTTTACTAGATCCAACATATCTGAATTTTTGCGGACATACATTAAATTATCTAGAATATATTGGGAGGGCAGAGTTAAGATACTTTTATTTTAATATTAATTTATTTAATTATTATTAAATTTTTATATTAATGATAATTTTATTATAGGAGAATACCTATCATAGGTAAACATACAAAGAAAATAACATGTGCCGCTTGGAATAAAGACAGTATTTTAGTGCTGGCTTCAGAAGACAAAAGCCTTTCTATAAACAACTCCGATGGAGACACTCTAAGGATGATATCTCTAAGGGATGTTCCTAATAATTTACAGTTTTCTGAAATGAAAACCGACGAGAGGGTAGCTGGAGAGAATACGGTATGAATTTTGTCTGGTTCAAGCGATTTGGAAAGTTTCTTTTAAGCCCTTATTAGTTTATCACCTTTGGTCACATTATAATTTGACATGAGACATGTTGTGGTTAATTTATGGCCCATATTATAAAGTAGTACTCAACTGTTTTTGAGTGTAATTTATATTTTAAATCTCTTATTTTATGAAATTGATTTGATTTCTATATATAAAAGTGTTTTATGTGCCATTATTTACCTATAATAAATGCTATGTATACCGTCGTTTTTTTTTAATTTCATAATTCTGGCTGTTTAGGTCATTTTGCCAATGTCAAATGTGACACTTCCATGTTTAAAAGTTTTGTTTTCTAATTCTTAATTCATGGTTTTCAGATAAGCCTCATAGTTGGTAAGCGGACATTATATCTATACAATTTACTGAACCCAGAGAATCCGATTGAACTTGCGTTTCAACAACGCTACGGTTCAATAGTTTCCTACAAGTGGTATGGTGATGGTTATATTCTGATCGGGTTCAGTGCTGGTTTCCTGATAGCAATATCGACCCACATCAAAGAAGTCGGGGAGGAGTTGTTCCAGGTGAAAAATCACAAGGATAACTTGACCGATGTTGCCATTTTCAATGGACAGGCCGCGTCTTGTGGAGATGGACAGTGAGTGTATAAAAAGAACAAATAAATACGTTGTTCCCGTAAGACAACAAAAGTATAAGTAAACAAAACTGAACTATATACCGTAAAACACTCCCAGTATTACAATATATATAGTTAAATAACATAAGGTTATGAATAAAATATAAAATCTACTACATGAGAGACTGAGATCCTGCAAAGAACTCTACAGTTAATATTAAGAGCTGTAATTTTTAGAGAATTTATTTAACAGATCCAGCCAAATTTTAGGTCGGGATTGAAAAAATAGTGAAAAAAGACCCTTATGGAAATTATATAGATATTATAATAGTAAATTAATATTGATTTTTCTTCTCTCCACTTAACGATGACTCGATAACTTGAGTGTTTTTTTTTGCATGACAGGAGTTTACAACTAGTACTAAGACAAGCGCTTAGAGCAGTCAGCCGAGTGTGTCTGTATAGAGTTACACTGTATTTACAGAGTGAAAGTGATTTCGCTGTGGAACAACGGGGAGGTGTGCGGTGCAGTGGTGCCGGCGGGCGGCGCCGAGCGGTGCGCGTGGAACGCGGACGGCAGGGTGCTCGCGGCGGCGGGCCGGGGCGCGCTCACCGTCTACGTGACAGCCCTGCCGCCGCTCCACTCCGCGCACGGCACGCGGGCGATAACCCTAACGAGCCTCACGGAACTCACGCTCTACCAGTGCATCCCTATCGGAGACGAGCCCGAACATGTTCACACATGTAAGTATAATCACCGAAGAGTCCACACGCTTACATCTCTTTCACACTAGTTTGCAAATCCCTAGATAGACAGAGAAGGAGGTTCAATATTTAATCCCCGTCTAGTTGTCAATTGTTAACTGTTATTAGAGGATTAATAGGTAATCATTTTGTAAAGATTCATAGATATAACTATCACAGAACAGACCTATTTACAACAGACCTATTAGACGATTTACACATCTATTTCTCACTAGTTTGGAAATCTTTAGATAGAGAGACAGAGGTAAAAATTGTTATCCCCATCTAGTTGCCAATTGTCAACTGTTATTAGAGAGTGTAATATTTTCGTAAGGACGACAAGTATTGACTTCATTCAAAACACGACAGCTGGGACAAAAGAAAAACAGGGTGAAATACCTAGCTTATAATGTAATGTGGCTTTATGATGTGAATGGTTTTTTAATATATATTTTTTAATTTTATTAATGTTTTATTTTAGGACAAAAATATAATAATTTAAGTAAGCCAATTGTATAAACGGGACTGAAATTAAAGATGAGAAAGCCAAAAAAGCAATAAAGCAGTGAAGATTCTGAATAAGGCTCTGAAATGATTAACATGACTGTTTGTTTTGGTTAGTTAATACTCGGTTCACTATTTTCATTTATTTTAGCCTGTGCTCTTGGGGGTGTTCTGGTAGGGCTGGTTTGGGGACTGAAGCCCCTATTGTCCTCTATTAAATCCTTCCCTGTATAGTGAGTGGTTTGATTGTCTCAGCGGAACCGAGAGCGCTCGCGACGTACGCGCTGGGGACTGAGCCGAGTATGATAGCGTTGGGGGCGTCGCACGTCTGCTGCGTGAGCGGACCGCACGCGTGGTTCTACCCGTTGAGTGGGGGTGCGGGGGCGGTGCTCCGGAGGCAGTACCCGGCGCCGGTGGACGTGATGCGACTCGCCGGGGACTACGCCGCTGCTCTCTTCCAAGGTCGAGCAATGTTACACGCGGTCAGTGGAAACATTCTGTAACTTAACCTCACAGTTTTTTTTTTCTTGGCAACCAATCTTTATATATATATTTCTTCTGTGCGTGTGTATGTCACTGAACTCCTCCTAAACGGCTGGACCGTTTTTGATGAAATTTTGTGTGCGTGTTTGAGTGGATCCGAGAATGGTTTAGATTCACAATTGGACTTGCGCTGCGGTTGACTTTTAGGATTTTTTTATTATCAAGGCAGGACAACGTGCGCCCGGCCCGCTAGTCTTCTTATAGATTATTACTGCCATTGTCGAGTATTGCCATTGTGAACTAACAAGATGGTGGCCGTCTTTTTAGAACTTTTCAGGGACTTTTTGTGGCTAGTCAGAATTCCTCCGTGGTATTATTTCCAATCGTCTCCACCTGTGAACAATAACCAAGCTATATTACGCAGAATAATTATTCATTACCAGTTTTCTAATATCGTGAACTAATCATTATTAGTCATGAAATAAAATCATCAAATCAATTCAGTTTATAAAACAATATTGATATATTGTTTTTATGTATGGACAACATTATGGAAAATACAAGTTATATTTAAATTAAATTACTTTAAAGAGTACTGCTTAAAATTAAGAGTAGGTATAAAAATATTTCACAGATAGAACAAGTAGATCCATCTCAACCGGAAAGAGAAGCGATGCTGTTCCCAGAACCGCACATGCAAGGGGTTAAGATTGTGGACATTCTGCTAACGAGTGACTTCTTTATATTTCTTACTGATGTAAGGTGGCCTTTTTTTATTTCTTTTTGTAAACTTCTTATTTATGTTTGGTAACCTAGCCTAAATGTAATTTTTTATTTTTTAATGTTGACAACTCCCCTCTTTTTGGGTAATATTAAAAGATAATTTACGTAGTGTAAAAATGAATGAAATTAGAATTTCGTGAGCATAATTAATAAAACAGTCAAGAAATTGCATACAAATAAAAAAAAAATATTCCCACTTTTGAATAAACTAGATTAATTTAAATTATTATGTGACATAATTATTAAATTAACGTATCTATACGATAATTTCATGACAAAAATTTGTCACATGTTAAGGGTTCCTAGATTTGATTATTTTTTATGACATAGGTGATGGGGGATTAGGTGGTGTGTATGTTAGCAATATTTATTATTTTTTTCGGATTTTCTGTAAATTGTAGTCGTTAAAATAAGATCATTTCTGACTTTTGCTGACAATAGGGAGGGGGTGTCAGAAATTACAAAAAATCGGCTTACGTAATACTTGAACGGACCCTAATGTAGGGGTTCCTAAACTTTAAACGGAACACCAATCAAATGATTCAAATCAACATTGAAATTTATATACGAATATTTTTTTAAGAAATGTATAATATATGTAATTCAAACACGTTATTCGCGCATTGTCTCTAGCTACGTGCGCTGCTGGGGCATACATTTCTTTTTCCGAAATGACTATGCTATTGGCCAAGGAAGGCCTTAACAACTTCATCGGACTATACTGGGGCATATATAGTCCAGGCTGAATGCCTGCTAACTACCCTACCTCTTGACACAAAAGTAATGAGTTCTTCTCATCACATATTTTGCACTATTTCAAAATAATATTTGTAACCGTGGTATTATTTAATAGCTAATAATAAACAATTTTTGGCGGAACCCTGGTGACTATTCTATGGAACCCTTAGGTTCCACGGAACCCAGTTTGGGAATCCCTGTCCTAAGGTATGGTTGAATTGTAGACAGGGCATGTGGAGTATTTCGGGTTGGAGGAGTGGCACGCGGGAGTGCGACACAAGGTGGAGGCGGGGGCGGCGGTGTCGCGCGCCTTCTGCGACATCACCGGCGCGCGGCTCTGCCTGCTCGACTCCGCGCGCGCCTTGCACGTGCTCGCGCCCGCAGCACTGCACCCCTCCTGCGCACTCCCCCCCGCCGACAACAACGCACCGCAGCCGCCCCTCAGGTACTCCACTTCTTTTTAACTATGTGTATCAAATATGTGTATTAACTGTAGCTATACCAGGTGAAAGGTTAAACAGTATTCAGTATATAATACTTCATGGTCACGTTTAACATATTAAATAATATTATCAAAACAAATACTAATAAATAACAAAGAGAACCTAAGTTAAAGTTTGTTCTAAGACTTTCAAAAGTGTAAATACAAACGTAATAAGCCTAGGTGCAATGACCGGTACCCGACTCTGTAAGAGGCGACCCGGAGTTTATAAATATAATTATAATACAAACAGACAATAAACCCTTTTGTTTTGGCCATACCATTCCCACGTTCACTTTCAAATGAAAGTAAAATCACCCGACGGTCATTGACATTGTACTTTAACATAGAAACGTAGGGGATTGCGTATAATTTCTGTATTTTTCTAGATAATTAGGTCAAATATTAAGTCTCCATTTTTTAAATTGATTTAGGACTAGAATGGAGTGCACAGTATCCTCCATAAATATTGCTATCGTCTAAACTTTCAACCTGTGTATAATGTAGCTATTAACTATATGTATTAAATAGTACTTAATTACACTACTTAACTTCTTACGGTATGAAGAAAAATCAAACTAAAACTGTTTTGCTAACTATTACATACTCTTTTATACTTTTTGATGAAAACAATTTTGGCATAGTCGATATCTTGTTCAAGCGTGAGTCGTCTATTAAAATTAGTAAATTTGATACATTTAAATGCGAATCGACTCAGTTTCATATAATGATTATTTCATAATATAGGAGAAAAAAAATCAGGATAACATAAGTTAGTCGAATTTAATAAAATATTTTCCTTACAATTTTGTCAGTAATCTAGTACATTAATTACCAATTAAATTTATAAAACGCAGGTAGATGCTGGAACATGATAATTATGTTCGAAGATTAAGTTTAAGAGTAACATTTGGAAGAACTGTGGCGCGTTTTATATACCTTTCCATAAAGTAGGGTGGAACGCTCTGGAAGTTTGACTTGACGTTATTATTTGTATGATGCGATTTTTAGAACCCTATTATATTTCGTTCCAACAGTCAACACATCATGATACATAGAAATACTTAATTACTTATGAAACACTCAGTATTTTTTTTAAATATATTGACTCTTAAAATCTAAATCTTAAAATCGTCGAAACAAAGGTATACGATATAAGAAGTTTTTCTAACAATTGATATAAGTAAATATATCGATGAGTCATAGATGTAAGGGGTCGAACGTATTAATGAAATTGTACTGCGTTCATATCTTCTGTCATTTTTTTTTTGTTTACAAGGATAGAAGTCCTTTAAGCCTTGTCATTTTTCTGTTTCTATTCAGAGGTATAATTTGGGATATCTGTCTGTCGGACCGTAACGTGTTCGTGACGTACACGGACGAGCGCATCGACACGTATTATTACGCGTCGAATTCGATCGAGGGCTCGCACGTCGACTTCGTGAGCAGTACGAGTATACTGCCCGGGCAGGTACCGCTCATACTCTTCTCGGGGGACGTGTACTGTTATGCTTCCAGTGCCAAGTTAGTCCATTTTATTCTCTTATTCATTGTTATTTTTATTATTTTTCTCAGGTTAATATTATAATAGACCGTGATTAAGGGTCTGTGAATGAATTTTCGAATAATCGTCTAAATTAATGGAGTAATTCAAACAGGTTGAATTGTTTGAACAATGCAAATATATCTCAAGTATTTATAATTATAATCGATGCATATTTTTACTAGTAAATAAAATAAAATTAAAAAATAATCATAAAGAAGATCTCGATATTTAGGTACAAACCGATACATGTGTATTCATTAATATTTAACCAAAAAAAAAGAGAAATGTCTCGATATATCGTTTCAAATTGGTAGTAATAAATGTGATACAAAGAGCACAAAAATAAATACATTTATCCCAATATAATTAAAAAGTAGCTTTCTTATTATACTACAGCACGATTAAAGTCGCTTAGTTTTTGTACCACACTTTGTCCACACAGTTTATCTACACACTTTGTCCACACACTTCGTATGGAACTTTGTCCACGCACTTAGTAGCACACTTTGTCCACACATTTCTCACTTTACTTTGTACCACAGTGGTATTGTTTTTGTGTGACAGTGTGGTTAAAGTGAGTCTGGAGTCTCACAACACGGGCGGGCTGGCGGACCCCGACACCGAGAAGCGCGTCGCGAACCAACGGAAACATATCGATAAACTGATACTACTGAGGCGGTTCAACGAAGCCTGGATCTATTGTGATGCGATCGACGAACTCGATATGTGGAAAAAATTAGGCGAATCGGCATTGGCTGAACTTAATGTCGAATTCGGTATGTCTTAATCGCTCTACTTTCATTTATCGATAGTCTTGAATATACTATCAATATATCGAAAATAGATATCGATATAACGTTTCAACCTTAACAAACTATGATATTACTTATTTATCGTTATAGCGATCCGAGTGTATACAAGATTAAGCGACGTTGCAATGGTCTGGGCTCTGGAAGATATTTTACATATCGAAGACCTTTCTATATTGTGGTGAGTAATTAATTTAACACTAGACGATTAAAGAATCGAGATATCATTAAGTGTGTCTTATGTGTGAGTTGGGTTAAATTTTCCTATAATATATATACGCGATAAGACACAATCATTACATGTTTGCTTGTTAAATAAATTGCATATCTCCTAACCGGGTCACTTAGTGACGGTACTTTCAAATTTATTTTAGTGCCATCTATCGTTCATTATCCATACTACGTTGTTAGTTGTACATGTTAAAATTTCTATTACTTTATATATTTAAATATTTATTGACAGAGAAAGTGAAACTTTAAATAAAACAACGTAGCTGGTCATTATACTTTCGATCGTTTTATTCTAATCAATTTCGAAAGGGGTCTACTTATTAACACTAAAATCTGTATAGTAAAGATCAGTTGATTTCAATAGATATTGAAGTCTGTGGGGTCTGTTCTCTAGATGATAACTTAATTTTGATATGTCGAAAATGTACTATTTTTATCACTTTATGCGCAGAGTTTATTCATTAATTGTATACTAACGGAAATTATACTGTTAATTTCCCATAAAAAAGTGTGTTTGTTTCGTGCCTCTGTTAAGCAAGTTGTCTTTTTTGACTGTGCAAGTTTGTGCACATTGCCACCTAAATGGTAAACGACTAAGTCGTCTAATATCGCAAAATCTATAAAGAAATGGTTCGTAAGTGTACCCACCGGAACATATCGGTAAATATCAATGTTTCGAGTGGTAGATATTAAGGAGGCCTAGTTAAAGTAATAAGAGTCGTGTAGTGGGATGGTGTGCGTGTGCCTCGGGCGGGACGAGGCGGCCGCGCGCTGGCTGCAGGGCTCGCCGCTGCACGCGCTCGAGCTGCACTGCGCGCGCGGCGAGTGGGCGGCGGCCGCGCACGTGCGTACCCACCTTCCGGACTCGTACTGACACACGTGCACCACTTCGAGCTCACGTGCTGAACTCCCTTCCGCACACACACACACACACACAAAGCCCTCCGGCGTCATACTCATAACTTTACACGCGCACGTTGTAGGCCCCCCCTCTCTCCACACACAAACACAACAACCTCCGTCGCCGCATTCACGCTTTTCAACACGCCCAAGACATCGAGCTCACGTGCGTGCCCTCCCACACGCACGCACACACACACAAACACCTTGCGCCGCCTGGCCCGTCATCGCGCCGCAACTTGTCTACAACACGTTTACTACCTCGAACTCATGCACGTACCCTGTTGAAATTTGAACGCAACCCTGTCGCTGTGTTTGTTTGTGTGTTGCTGGTTGGCAACACTTCCTGTTTTACTTGTCATATGTTACAACTTCCTTTTTCTTAATATACGTCATTCCTTTCACGCACTTTGTTTTCTTGTCTTCTTGGCATCCATCATGTTAATCAACAGTTTATTAACATACCCCCCAACATACATACACTCTACTTTGCCCTGCTCTCACGCCGCTACTCACCTTCTAACACACCCATTACCTCTTACGTACGCACGCACGCACACACACCACAATATTTTTCTTACTTGTGCCACGATTTTTAATCATTAATAACAAATACCTTTTCATTTTAGAACTTTTTTTTAATCAATACGTAATAAGCATACAATCTCAATCCACCAGTCATAATATTTAAATAATAATAATAAAAAAGAATAACTAGAAAGATATTAATAATTACCTATTCACTTATTTTTTCATGAAATATGAGTATTTCGGTGAGATCTTTGAATTTTATTTGTTTCATAGTGCGGACTATCACGAAGCTTTAGCCAACTACGAAAAGAGCCTTATCGCGCAGGATTCGGACGATGTAAAGGTGAAAGAGCACAACGAGAAATGCGAGGCGGGAATCGCCCGCATGTCGATACGGTGCGGTGACGTCATGCGCGGCGTCACCACCGCCATGAAACACGCGCGTGACGTCACGCTGCTCAAGGACTGCGCTCAGATACTGGAAGAGGAGAAACAGTATAGTCACGCGGCCGCTCTCTACGACCACGCCGGCAACACTGAGAGAGCGGCTTCGCTCTACATCAAACTCAAGTCCTGGCTCAAAGTGGAATCCATCCTCCCGAAGATCAATTCCCCGGGTATACATCTACAGTATGCCAAAGCCAAGGAAGCTGAGGGGAGATACCACGATGCTTTAAAATCGTATCTGAAAGCTCAAGATTATGAAGCTGCGATTCGGCTAAATCTCGACAAATTGGACGACATCGATGAGGCGGTCAACTTGGTGCAGGAGACGAAGTCAGTGCAGGGCGCTAAGATGGTTGCGAATTACTTCCAGAACAGCGATGACCCGACATCGGCTATAAAGTTCTTGGTGATGTCGCTATGTTATGAGGAAGCCTTCCAGTTGGCAAGGAAGAATGGAAAGCTGCAACTATACGGGGAGATCCTAATTCAGACGTCGCAGGCCAGACCGGAGGATTTTAAAAGCCTCGCGTTGCATTTCGAAGGGGAGAAGAATCACCTGTTGGCCGGCAAGTTTTATTTTCACGCCGGTGAATACTCCAAGGCGATGTCGCATTTGCTGAAGACGACCAGCTCGGACGAGGAAACCGAAGCGATCAGTATTGCGATAGACACGGCCGCTGCTAGTGATGATGAGAGATTGACTAGGAGGTAAGAATTTTTTTCCACTTGCAACACGGTGAATTGACCGTACGGTAACTGTACCTGATGGTAAGTATAGCGCAATATACTATCATTCCGCCTGATTACTGGATATAAATTAGCTGATCATGAATCACGATGAGGCCTGGTGTATGGGATGGGTCTATTCACCATGAAGTCGGACACATGAAGCGATGATGGCTTAGTAGATATCCTGTTCGGATACCGCGTTCATCGACGTAGGTGTTAAATAGTTGCAAGGAAAATATCGTAATTAAACTATAGCTATTAAAGCAGTAGAGCTTATTGTAAGTCCGTCTGGTTAGCTACCACCCTCTAAAAATCTGTCGCCAAAAAATTTGTTGCTTCAGTGTTCAGCAGATAGTCCTCTAGGCTTAGCGTGTTTACTATCATAGAGCGCATAGTTATTTTGTATCAGATAAGATTGTGGTCAAACGTTAAAACCTATACAGTATAGGTAAATCTAGATTTTTTTGATATGAAGCATCTATAGCGGCGTTACAGATCGACTGTTGGAGTGACGGCGCGTCGCCATGCTATATATAATTTTAATTTTTGTATTTAAGGAATATACATTTTTATTGAATATCTTTTCTTGAAAAATTGTTAATATTTTATTTTTGTTCATGCTATATTTCTTATTTCATGCCGTAAAAGGATAGTTTATGCATATTGTGCCTTGTACAAAATAATTTCGATGTTTCACATCTGCCATGCGTTCGTGACAGCTGACTATTTATTTTTATTTTATCTTTATATACAGTTCAGTCAGTTTTACATTCGGTTCCCATACCTATTGTTGCTCCCTGGCAATATAATCAACCATCTTTTATGAATTGTGGTAACACATCTCAGGCTTATAGAGTTCCTATTGGGTGAGGCGGACGGCGCGCCGCGGGAGCCGCGACACTTGTTCCGACTGTACATGGCGAAGCGACAATTTGCAGAAGCGGCTAAAACTGCGGTAATATATTTTTATTTTCGATCCCGTTAAAAGGCTTAAAATCCTCAGCGTTAATAATGTACATTGCTAACGTGGTTAACCCGTCGGCTGACTTTTGAAGACGCAGATCACTAAATGGCGATACATGTTTTTAAATATTTACAAAAAAATCATATAGTAAGGATGGAATTGAAGAGTATTGGGATAGCGATAATGGTGACATCGTAAGTGTTTGAGATAAAACTGACTTGAGCATTTCATTGTTCGACATGTTTTAGTTTGTTGTTAAGTGATGTATGCGGGGTGGTAGGGTTTTACAGCCTGACTGGGTTGCAAACACCATGTATATGGCGAAAAAGCCCGTCATAGTGATTCGCTTCTGCGAGTCGCATTTCGGGATCAGCCTGTGCATATCCAACTTTTCGCAGGCCGGCATGACAGCGGCGACCGGCGATGGATAGTGTGACACATGGTGGTCGCCATTGTTTTTAGATTGTACTGTGCTTACCACTGTGCTACTATAAAAAAAAAAGAAAAATACATGATACAATTTTACATTAGGTTCGAGGCGGACGGAGTCGCGGGCATAGCTAACGTGTAAAAAAATAGTGCGTGAGTCTCTCCGCGCGGAAGGAGTGAAACTTCGTAATGTAGAAATGAAAGTAGGAATTGAAATTGATTTTTAGTGAAATCATATTGTTTCTTAAGACAAACTTTATTAACGTTGCTTACAATCCACAATTAATCGCATCTTTTAATTATCATTTTCGCGTGGAGAAATGGCCAAATCTATAATATTTACAATGGGATTATGGTAAGTAAAGTAAAATATAGTTAAAATAAGGTTGAAGAAGTGCGTCGGTTGCAGGTAATAATATCGGGCGCGGAGTGTCGCGCGGGGCGGTACCGCGAGGCGCGCGACCTGCTCCGGCACATGTGCGCGTCGCTGCGGGCGCGCGGGCTGCCCGTCGCGCGCGACATGCGGCACGCCACGGCGCTGCTGCACTCATACATACTCGTACGTTCTTTCTTACCCATCACCCGATACCCACCACACTATTTTCACTTCTCAGAATCGGATTTGTATGGAAAAGGCTCGTCTATTTTTGGTTATCAATCCACTCCCTAGATGGCACTGTTATATAATTTTTTTGGCAAGTTTGATAACAAAAGATGGTGGATGACAATTAATTTTGACATTTCAAACTGACAATTTTCAACTATTTGTTTTCATTTTCTTTGTTTACGTATTTGTTACGAGAGTGTGCTTCCTTAAATTTTCTTGTCTCCCACAAACAATTTTATCTATGTCCGGATCTACTTATAACATTGACTCCTGCATATACATAATTGGATTTAGATATGCCTTACGATGAATATATTCATTACAAATAAAAATGATCAAAAACTTGTATACGATTTACGCAGTACCGCTGTATGCATACATACATAGCTATAAATGTACATTTATAACCAACAATGTTAATTCGAAAGTCATATTATAGAGGCGCTGATTGGAAAGAACGAGTGCGCCCTCTATTTATATAACGTACTCTTTGATACCCACTATTAAACATCGTTATTGTCATTTTCAACTCGATAATTATTACAAAATCTCTTATGATACATTCAGTCACATCTCAGAATTGATGTGCCTTGTTATTTATTACTCCCAATACAATTGTGAAAGATAATCAATTCATATAACGTAGAATGCCATCAAAATTACAAAACATATGGTAAAATAATGCAAGTTAATAATTTCAAAATTAACAAACAGGCTGTGTCATAAACACACACGATAGAAATCTTGTGTTACAGTACTGTAATTGAAAGAATTTAAAAAAAAGCCAACGTCACGCTGTCATGCGATCACCCATCCAAGTAAGACAGCGGCCGACGTTGCTTAACTTCGATGATCGGACGTGAACTGGTGTTTTCAATAGCTGACACAGTGTATACCTTCACCTCTTTTCGTCACACAAAAAGGTCACGGATCAGTATTTCAAAGCCCTCTCTTAAGAAGTTTCTCTCGCTCCCGGTCATTGTTTCCATAGATAAGTGAGAGCGAGAAAGAGTAGTCCTATTATTTCCTCCTTCAGTCCGAGTCTTTTGGTAACCGTCTCGAGGATATCCGTCATTATCAACTCAATCAATTATCAACTTGGGTTCTGGAAATGCTTGGATATGAGTACCTTTTAATATCGTCGATACAATTTTTCCCGACTGAAACGAGATCCCTCTGGATAGAGTTCCACGTGTTGAGGGATCTCCGAAGCCTGGTTAAGGTCCAAAAGATACACCTCGAAATTAGAGTAAATAGGAGCCTGACATAATTCCTTCATGAGGCCTTAGAGACCACGTAGAAACGTTTAATAGAAATACTGAAACATATTGGCATAGAATATTGAAACTAGTTTATATAATTGTGTACAATTAATATATAATTGTAAAAGAAAATATATAATTGTGTACATTGTTGAATAGGTGCGCAGACACGTGAAACGTGGTAAACACGAGCTAGCAGCAAGACTGCTCCTGCGCATCGCGTCTGACGTCACATTCTTCCCAACTCCACAACGTGAGCTGTAGAAACGTTTTTAGATTTTTTATACTTACTAGCCGACTCGACCACGCCTTGCTGTGGCTAAGTTATTACATGTTCAATTAAAATTATGATAAACTGTTTTCACAAATAAAACGTGGCGCCATCTATGAAATATTTATAACAGTCGGTCCTACAGTTTTCTGTCGACAAACTAATGTACACCGCCATCTATTCGAGACTGATAAAACTTAGAATCAGTAACAATAATCAACATTGACAATTTAATTTGTAATTAAAAATATTTAGGCAATTAATCATAAAATTATCCTGTCTCAAGTTGGACCAAATTATACAAAAATGCCAACGTTTCATGAAGATCAGTTGAGTAGTTTCGGAGTTCATCGTGGACAAACAGCATGACACTGGATTTTTATATATTTAAATAGGTTTTAGCGTTTGAATACAACCTCATCTGACGTTAAATGACAATGTGATAAACCTAGAGCTAACTAAACTAGCTCTGAAGTGCAGATGCCGGAATACACCAACAGGTGCTTGACGACAGGTTTTCAATTTGATGGTGGTAGCTATCCAGGTGGACCGGAATAGATTAGAATTATTTTTAAATGAAAGTGATACAGTCCACCGGTCGTTCACCTTTTGTGAATTACTATAATCGATTATTTCGAGTATTGTAACATCTCGATGTATATCGATTGTTTTTTTATCCCAATTAGTTAAGAGGTCCAATGAAACCGTAAGTCCAGGAATCACTACATATCCTGTACCATCGAAAATTCCTGATAACATCATATTAAACTCCTATGTAAATTGTATAGTAATAATCGATTCGTTTCGATAATTTATTCAATGATTACTTTTACTGAATCGATAATATTTGGTATTTTTGGCAAAACCTCAATTGTCATTTAAATTAAAAAGGTATTGACTATTTAAGCACATTAAACGAAAATTCAAATATCGATGTATTTCAGATCAAGTATCGATACTAACGTCGACAGTTATCGAATGCAGTCGGGCTGGTCTGAAGCAACAGGCGCATCACTGGGCTAAGGTGCTCATGCAACCGGAATATAGATCTCAGGTAAATTTGTTTTCAGTTAAAAAAAATGCAATTAGTCTATTAGACAACTGCTAGACAAAAATCGTGTGTTTACTGCACTTGGTTACTACAATTCAAATTGTTTTTTTTTACGATTTTGCTAACTTCTTTGTAAATATTAAATTTATGTTGAACTAAAAATTCGGTTCTGCGAGTCTTTGGAAGAGACGAGTAGTGATAATAATAGTAATTTATTTCATTCCAATTTTAGTTAATAATAGGTTACAAGATGCTGATTTACCAATATGATCTTCACCACTTAAAGTAACTAAATTGAGTTATGCTGCACTCGGTGAAGCTGTTAAGACCTTGCTGGGTCAATAACGTAGTCAGTTCGAAAAAAAAAAGAGTTATGCTGTTCTGTTCTCGGATATAAGGGTTAAAAAAAAAATCTATTCTTTTGTAGTCCGTTTATATTTTTATCACTTATACGATCTCCGAAAGAACTTTGCGTATTTTTGCTGATATGGGGGAAGGTGGATCAAAAATATTAATACATGTAGTTGAATGAATTTCAGTGGCGTAGAGTTGTATATGATTGTAGATAGATCCGAAGTACGTGAAAAAGATAGAGTCGGTGGTACGTCACGCGCCACGTGCTGGTGGGGGGTCGGTCGGGGGGCCGGTCGGGGGTCCAAGCGGGGGGTCTGTCGGGGGGTCTGCGTGCCCGCGGTGCGGCGCGGACGTGCCCGTGGAGGAGCTGCGGTGCGTGCACTGTGAGACAGACATACCGTTCTGTTTAGCCACGGTATGACCACTTTATAAATAACACACTAACCAACATTGTATACACTAATGTATATGAGCGACTTCAAACTTACATTCAATGGTTATAATAAACGTACATTTCTTAAACGTGTAGACATCTCAATATGAATTTAGTTTGCTTTCTTTTGGCTTTTTATCATATTTTGAATAATTTGATGTCTTGTATGTCTATTTAAATTGAATTATGGCATTGTTTATGTACTGATATTTGTTCATATAATAAATACTTGAATATCATAAACATAACCCAGGACTACATGGCAAGAAAATTAAGAATAAAATGATTCTTTAATTTCGTATAGAATCACATGAAAAACAATTGAGATAAATCTGGTATTTCTTGTGAAATTTGAGAAACAGTACTAATTCGTTAATTATTTGTAATTGGGACGTTAACATTTACTCCCACAGAATGTCTACCGGTACTTTGTCATATAGCTCCACCAGCTTTGAGAAGGAATGAGGCCTTACTAAGAGAACTTATTAAAGTAAAGCCGAACATTAGCCTATCTATGCATAGTGAGTTTTTAAATCCCCCACACCATAGACTAAAATCCCGACGACTAGCTTACGATATTGCTGTGGAAATAGCTAATGGGGAATCCAGGGTATGGAGCGAATAGCGAAAAACCTGGCAAGCGTCAAAGTTGGGCCAAGTAAGGTGCGACATCGACACGTGCGTTAAATTAAAGGGCTTCGATTATGGTGACTGGTGTAAATTAAACAGATTGCGTACTGGACACGGGCGGTGTGCACAGTTTAAATACCGGTGGAGATGGATTGACTCGCCGCGCTGTGACTGCGGGGTTGGAAATCTAATTCATAGCACACATAATACAGCTATGCCCACTAAGGAAATATAATAGTTCTCCAGATGACCTGATCGTTCGATGACGCCCTAAAATGGCTGAAAGTATTAAATCTCCGTAATTAAATAGAACGGATTACTCCATTTCAGCCATACAATTAAATAAGAAAAAATTAAAATTTGTAATTGCCACATTGATGGTTTTTGGCATCGTACTTCTTAAATGATGTATACCATTCTCATTTCGTTATCTGTTATTGTTAACTCATATCTGTCTAACTGTTATTGGTAACTAATTGTTAACAATAATATAAATATACTGGGTGACTGGTTACTCGTTAGCAATATTTTTGCGGGATAATCAGTAGTTGATACTCGTTTTAAATTAATTAAAAAATAGGTGCTTAATATTTGCCTAATTATCTAAAAAATACAAAAACTATAGTCAATCCTCTATCCGTCTATGTTAAAGTACAGTGTCAATGACCGTCGGATGTAGTAAATGTGAAGTGAAAGTGAAGTCAGCCAACTAACAAAGGATAATTTATCGATATTTGAACAAACAAAAAGGTTTATTGTCCGTTTTATTATCGAAGGTTATAAACTACGGGTCGCCGCTCGCAGGTTTTGTCACCGGTCATTCAACCTAGGTTTATTTCAATTTGTACCCATAGTTTTGAGAGTCTTAGAACAAACTTTAATCTAAGTTTTCTTTGTTGCTTATTAGTATTTGTTTTGATATTATTATTTTATATGTTAAATGTGACCATGAACTATCACATGATTGAAGGTTGTCACTCTTTAAACAACCACGGTGTATATAATATAATTAAAAACTATTGTTTTAATTTAAGGGTCTACATATAGTGAAGGATGATCTGACAGCATGTCCGGAGTGCGACTTCCCGGCTATCTACACTGAATTTGTCGAGTAAGTATTTTTATTATAAATACACCATATCAAATTCTATCAATGATTTATTAGATAGAATATATTTGTAGAAGGTACTAATCCCATAAAAACTAATCAAGTAGCTCTGACCTATAACTTAGGAATTGAAAATAAACTACATTCATAGATAATTATTATGAATAACATGGATCAAACAAACCAACCAACAACCAATCAAAGTCGACCTGAAAATAATGTGTTGGCATACATTTTAATAGCAAGTTAAAATATTTATCACACTTTGTGCCAACTCCTTGTTTCGAGTCGTTTTTAGGTTTAGTATTACCATTACCATTACTATTGGGCAGGGTTGTATAATTATAAAAAAATGATTCATCGATCATATTTCGATAGCTGCATTAAGTTCAGTACATGTTTTTGGTATAATTTACCATATAAAACTGTAACATAGTTGAACAAGGTCTCCATTTCGTTATTAAGTTTCAAACAAATACTCTTTAGGGTACTGAAAGAAGAGGGGAAATGTCCGATGTGCGAAGAGAATGTCGACTATCGCCGTCTCGTCAGAATAGACGACGTATCTTTGTACTTGGAAAATAATAATAGTACGGAATAAGTCCAATAGCACGGAATAAGTTAAATAGTACGGAACAAGTCCAATAGTACGGAATAATTCCAATAGTACGGAATAAGTCTAATGGTACGAAATAAGTTCAATACTATGGAATAAGTCCAATAGTACGGGATAAGTCTATGCAACGTGTTTCATACTCAGCGACTTCATTATCGAGTCGATAACTTCTGTTTCGCAAAATGATTTTATGTGAATCAAAGGATATTGTGCAAATTGATTGGGCATTACTAAATATTTTGGATATATCGAATTAAAATACCATATACAGTGGGTGGTCGTATAATTAGAAACACTACCAACGGTCCTTGACATTATGTAAGGTACTTCACCGCAATCGTTTTTATTTTGACATTAAACAATAAATAGGGCAATAATATGTTCAACGATTTATTATAAAAACAATATAAATCCCACTACACAAGTGCAGTTTCAATATTACATTACGCACAAACATTTAAATCAGTTTTAAGATATGAACAATAATGGTCAACTAATTAGAAACAACAACAAAAAAGTATAAAAAACAATATTTTTAATTAGTATTGTTATTTACGAAATAGCTACCTACTATCCACAGCCTACCAATAGTTATAATTAACATTTAGTAGCGTATCCCTTATTTTCAATAACAGCACTGCACCGACGTTGCATTGATTCAATCAATTTCATACATTTTTCTATAGTCTAGTCGACAAGTTGAAAATGGTACAAAATAGAGACACTGCTCTTAAAATTATGTGCGATAGCTCATTGGATCCGGAATGACGTCTAGAAAAATGTGCCGAAAGCGAGTATTAGCACATAAAAAATTGCAAAAGTTATAAACAATTAAAGATGAAAAAAAAATGGCATTTCGTTACATGTAAAACTCATTTTTTAATTAAAAGTAATATATGTTTTTGTACTTTATGCATTTAATGAGTTTTTTATTTGAGTGGCTATATTATTGCATGATTATTAATTATTGAATGTGTATATTTTTTACGAACATTTGTACGTTGAAGTTATACTTTCTTTTTCATAAGATGTGTTTCTAATTATATGATCACCACTATATGTAACTAAATATATTCTGTACTAGACATCACTAATAGGTAGGAAGAAGAGGGAGAATGTGTGCAATAGATATTCCCCCTTGACCATCACTAATGTACTATATTTTAGTGAACTGAAAAATTCTAATTTACTATCCATCGTTTATATGAATTCTCTGATATATATAAAAAGTCACAGATATTTTTTTCCCCAAATGTATAGACCTCATTTCTCCCGCAGCATAAAGTGTTGTTATCTTTCAAGGTTCTTAAAATTTAGGACGCTCGATAAAGTTATATCACACATTATTATTAGATAATCGATAAAAACACCGGAAACCCGTTGATGGATTATTCGCTACTTTTGAACATTGTGATTGTTATCCGTCCATATAGATAAGGTTTCAATTTAATACTTCTTAAGTAAGGTATTGGTGTCGTATATGAATTGTTTGTAATGCATTATATATCATTAAAGAAATATATATCGATATGGTTTACTTTTCATTTCTAACAATCCTTTTGTCAATGACCTGAGAGCATTTAAACGTGATCCCAGTATGAAATGGCATTTTAAATTTAAACATATAATAAAAGGGTGACAAGACGAAATCTGCACATTAAATAGTTTAAAGATAAAATACTGTGGTGGTATTTAGAATCAATGACAGAAAACGTCTCCATGGTTTTTATAATTTTTATCTGTCTGTTGTTTGTACGGGGTTCGCGCAAAAACTACTTCGACGGATTTAGACGAAATTTAGTATGGTAATATGTAGGAGCTCCATTCTCATGTTTACGTGCTAGTTGCTAGTAACCTTTCTACTGCAACACTCACTGCGCGTTATAAAATATATTAGAAAATGTCAAATGGGACGACTTCAGTTTTGCATTGTCATGAGCTACGAAATCTGTATTTGGTAATTGATATTGTGAGTGTATAATTACCAAAGGTTTTCCCAAAAATACACCGGTATAACACATAAGATATGTATTATATAAATAACACATACGTATATTATATGTATATCTTATTTATAAGAAAAGACAAAAGAGGTGGTAGTAGGTTGTAGGTGGTAGAGCCAAGCTGAAGCTATTACTGGTTTCAGCATGAATGGGTCGGCTCGATACCACCTTAGTAGTACCACCTCGGTAGTACCACCCTCTCAGAGAAAATCGACGTGAAGTAACATTGTGCTTGCATTGTCGCGTTTCGTTCGGTCAGTGAGAGCGCCGAAGACCCTCCCCACACACAGGATGGCAACGCACTTGCATCTGCCCTGGTGTTGCAAGTGTCTATGGACGGTGATGATCACTTAACATCAGATGACCCATCTTTTCCTTTGCCTTCTATGACATTAAAAAAAGAGAAGACATTTACGCAAGAACTCCTGAGCGCATTTTGAAGAAATCTAATACTGATCTCAATACACAATACAACCCTATGATTTTATTAATCACTGTTTTTATAATTATATTTCACACGGACGTAGTCGCGGGCACAGTTAGTACTAAATATAACAAAGGCCATACGGGGCCTAAGCATAATGATTCGGACCCAGAAAGGTATTTAAATGGTACTTAGAGTATATAGAATTATTAGAGTATATATAGAAAGTTTCAGATCTCTAGTTTAATTGATTTTCTTTGATTGAAATTATATAGCTATAGAGTTTTATAAAATCATTGAAAAAAGGTGTTTTAGTATCCCCCAAAATATATTAAAAAAAGAGACCAATCCGTTCAGTCACTCGTAATAAAAAAGTGTTTATTTTTTTAGTAATTATGCTTTTTCTCGAAAATCTATTAAAACGATGCTTTTGAGCGAAAATATGCTGATGTGAACAGTTTCTTCTTCAAATTTTTAAGACTCATCGATTTTGAAAATAAAAGTACGTTACGGTAATCGTTTGAGTTTTGTAAAGTCAGAAACGACAACACATATTTCAATTTTTAATCAATGATAATTTTCTACTAATGGATAATATTCAAGTAGGGCATTAGAATCTCTGTTAAATAAAATGGTGTTATCCTTTTTTTTCTCTCCCATATAATTATATACACTTGTTTCGTCTTTATTCAGCTAATAATTAACTGTTCTTCGTAAACAAGATAAACATGAATCTAACAACTGTTTTAATTGAGATTAATTGTAGAGATTATTGAACTGTTTTCAAAATATATTATAACAATCTATACATATACTAAGAATGTAAATGTAACGTGTCTGTACGTTTTAGATATTTGTAAAAAGAAATTGTTGCAGGTATCTATGAAGAATTAATAACATTTCAATCATTCTTAGAAATGTCGGTCTGTCTGTTTGTTTGGACTTGTATCACTGCTAAAATACTGCGTTCATGATAAAACCTTTAAAATCATAAAGCATATCTTCTAGTAACATTTAGTATTTATTACATTAAAATCGAAGTGGTCCATCAAAAGTTATTGTGATTTTAATGACGACGCGACTTAAGTACGAGAGAAAAGTAGACATCTTATTAGTCAATGTTTTATACATAAGGGTCCACGCGGACGAAGCCGGGGAAAACTAGTTAAAAATATTATGCTTTGCTAGTTGACATACTGAATTTTGGCCAGAAATAAAATAACAACACAATATTAAGTGATGAAACATTTAATTTTTCATTTGAAAGTATACCAAGTTGTATTAAGACATCCGATACTGAGATTCAAATGAAACAAAAAAAAAAAACAAATATCTATTTTATACAAAATTGCAGACGTTACTCGTTTGCGCGAAACTCGCATGATTCTCGACCTAAATCGCATAGAAAATGTTTTAGAGCGAGAATGGAGTGAGCTATGGCGCTATGGTAACACTGTCTCACGCGTCTTTTCTACAATTAATATTCGCCTAATATAATTACCGTTAACTATCTATCTATAACCTTAAGTAGACAATACATTTATACAACTTAAAATAATGACAAGATGATTATAACAAAATACAATTCGATATAATTGTAATGAACTGATTGTGCTAAATATAAAGAAATTAATAGATACATCGAGGCTAACAAACTTGTTAACCGTTGAATAAAATTGACTACACTCTGCTTAAATATTACGCACAACAAATAATATAAATACTTCGATAATAATTTTAATGAAAATAATAAACGTTAATAGATTCTCGTTATGCTATAATATGCCCACTTACAACCCGGAGATTTGACAGTCTATGGTACGAAAATTAACAAATATGTTAATAGATTTGATTAAAAAATCATTTTACTTACAATTTGTATCTCACAACATAAATAATTTTATAGATTGCACTTATTACGTGTCGCATAAATTATTATACAAGTAGGTATAATATGAAATTTCTTTTTAAATTACGATTCACATATTGTATATAAAAGTTTCAAATAATATAAAAGTTATATTCGGAAAGTGAAAACAAAAATGAGATTATGCTAAATAACAAGGGTCAATATTTACGTCGAAATGTCAGGCCAACAAATTTAACCGTGATAATCATTGATATACAAAAAACCCAAGATGCACACTTAACGTGTCACAGTCGGCACACAAAAATGTCAAAAATTATGCACTCGTTTGAAATAGTTTCGCGTCGCTTGCGTCCTTGTAAAAACATCTTTAAACCATTCAGGTAAGGTTGAATTAGCAAAATCATAAGTTTATAACATAACTATAGCCACGTATTGGAGAGTTTTTGCGGGACGATTTTGAGCGGTACTTTTATCCGAGATTGTGTCTTGGGTTTTTATGTCAATGGTGAAATCGACGAATAAAAACATAGGGTAAATTATATATCATATATATTTACGTAAATCTATAATTGCATCATCGGTGACTTTCGTATATGGTAACGAAACAAACAGACAGTTACTTTCACATTATAGGTGATATAATTTATAGGTTCTTATTTTCTTATAATTCAAAAATATGTATCTCTACAATAGTGGTGGAAAATTTGCCACGAAAAAAATATGGAGAATAAGAGAGAAAATGAAGTCTAATAATACTGTGTCTCGCACAGTAATAAAGTCACAGAATAACTCAAAGTATTAATCGACCTGACGTTGCAACATATCGATATTCACTCTATAAATAATAATTACAATTTCAGTAATAGAAAAGACATTAAAATAATTTATTTATTTTCCATTGCGTATATATTACATAATATAATCTTTATAATCTAACGTTGCACGGGATGTTTTCGATAATCTTTATAAAAATTTACATTTCAATGGAACGGATAGAAACGCTACAGTTTCGACACGATAAGCGCTAGTTTGTGTTAAACGTTATAAAATTATTTTTTAATTTCAATATAACCTCATAAAGTTCGACGACATGAACGAGCTCAAATTACTTTCGGTTTAGTATAGTTCTTTATTACTTAAAAAGTTGGTGGAACGAAGTTCGTGAACGGAGATTATAATAACAACAATAATTGCACTTGGATTAGACTGATAGAAATCGTCACGTAAGGAAAAGCGTTATGCCGCCTCCACGTTACTTTCCATCTCTCTATTGTTTATGTGCGAGTATCAAAATCCGACCTTCCGACCGCGTGGAAATTTCATTGTAACTTAGTTGTTGTTGAGCATTTCTTATATTATTGATAGTTAACTATTTTATGTCTGTGTTTCAATAAATTAATATTTTTTCTAAAATATTAAACGAAACATTATGAGTTGATGCTTTACTCTACGTTAATGAACTTCGTACATGAAAGAGAATTCCTGACCGCATATTTTTTTTCTGGCAATACCATTAATCACACGCAAATTAAAAGGTTTCATAGGTTTAAAATTGACAGTAAAACGATTAACATTTTGGTTCTTCTGATACCAACATTTGTCCAGCTCATTCCATTTGTCGCTAAACCTTGATGACAATCAATAAATGTATGTAAATGTGAATAGAGTGGACCGTTACGACATACAATGGACGAAAACAAATTAATTAATAGATAAATTTCATTGAACACGCTGTGAACGTACACAAATTTAATATAAATAGATATTTTTGTATATAATTTGATATATATTTATGCAATGGCCGGATATATTTCAATATATGCGCAGGCGCAGTCCACTCTTTCAACTTAAATTATATATATAATTTTTCTTTAATATTTACAGATTTATATATATAAAAATATATTAATAAAATCAGACATGATGGCACTTGGTTGCGTCGTAAAAGGGTAAAAATTAAACAATAAAAATAATTAACTACTAAAAGAAATGTTTATATAGACAATGCAAATTGCTTTGCAGTTCTCGAGTAAAATTTGGGTGAGGAAAAGGTATTTTGTTTGGCATTCAGCGACAATATATCTATAGAGACGGTTAATATCGGTTTTACTTTTTGACAGCGTAAGAAAATGTAAGACGCCATTTATAAATATACCCTTATTTAATACGAGCCTATAAAAAGCAACTGACAGTAATAGTTGCATCTCTTTCTTTCTCGTGCGCTCAACCATACTGTCTCAGTATTCAATTTTCTTAAACTTCGAGAAGTTAACAGAAATTTTATTATAGTAAAATTAGCATTCGCATATTCGCCGTCTGGGTAGTTATGTTGTCGCAGTTTGCAATTCCTTATTAATTATGTATTAGAGTTCGTATTATTAGTGTTAACCCTTTCGTGATAAGAGGTAATTTTGTACAAAGAATAGGTTAAATCAGAGATTCGACGTGTTTGCTTTCTAGAAATTAATTTTTACAATATTTGGTAGTGGTGGCGTTATGGTTACCATAGTCCCAAAAGGGTTAAAAATAAGTTTAACGAACTAATATTAAGTTATGTTGTTTTTAAATTTGTGGTTATATTTACTCGAGACATTGTTTATTTGACACACCTGAGGCTCTAATATTATTAATATTAAAATGGAAACCAATTACAATATTTATAATTCCGATGAAAAATGTACTATTTACTATTATATATTAAGGGAATGTATAAAAATTAGTTTCAACTATATCAATGTTAACTTCTCAACAATAAATACTATAAATCTTTGGTTTCAATTAGTCGTTTGATTACAAAAAGTTTTTCTCATATATTTTATTTTTAAATTGCAAACGAATGCGAATCGATTCGCACTTTGATTTCTAAGCCTAAGATAAGTGGTTCGTATGAAGATAATCCTATCCTACAGTTCATAAGAACGATACTCGTCAATTGTAGCTCACAGTACTCACTCGGTATCGGTGCATTATCTTTCCTAAGAGAAAATAGTGATAAATACGAGTACAATTCTATAAGACGAGAGAAAACGACGTAAATTTCAGCATTAATTGTTTTGGCACTATTAAGACTCAATGTGAGTTCAGATTGAAGGTGACCTATTTTACCTATAGAGCGATAAGTACTACCACCTATCAGGTCTAAAATCGGCTTAGTTTGTCCGTAAGAGTAGTAACCTTATACGAGAGCTAAATACCTAGCAAAAGGTAAACAGTTAACAAAATTAATGTATTGTGTTCTTGAACGTTCGAATAAATGATCGTAAACTGTGATTTCGAGTTTTTGGCGGCATCTTGGATTGTTATGTATTGATTTCATATTTTATACATAATCTTGTGCTATTTGGGTCTATATTTTGTAATAGTGTTTTGTGTAATATAATTTGAATGGATTGGATGGGAAATAGTCCCACGGAGCATGGATTTTGATTCGCCACAAAGACTCCCTGGACAGTTTTAATAAGGGGGCCACCATCTTGTTCGTTCATTGAAATGATCGCAATATCATTACTTACTCTCGACAATGGCAGAAATAAAGAAAAAGAGAAGTATGAATTTCGTGGGGAACGGTGTGTGAGACTATTGCAGGTGCGCGAGCTGGTGCTTGGGCAGCGCCGCGACGACGCGCACGCGGTCGCTGAACTGCGGGGGCGGCGCCAGGAGGGGCGCGGACGCGGACGCGGACGTGTCGGGCGCGGGGGGCTCCTCGGGCGGGGG
>MU158928.1:219419-418124 GCA_015888305.1 Antheraea pernyi
CGCGGAGCGCCCCCGCGCGGCGCCGACGCTGCCCCGCAGCAGCGCGGCGGTGGCGCGCTTGCGGGTGAGGGAGTTGTGGCGCTGCATGGGCGGCGGCGGCGTCGCGAGGCTCTCGGAGGAGCTGTGCACGGGCTCGGTGCTGATCACGTCGTTGGACGACTTCACGGTGACGGAGCTGCAGAAGGAGACCTTGTCGCGGCGCGGCGGCGGCGGCTTGGCGTGCGCCTCCTGGTCGGAGGAGACGCCGGAGGAGGAGTTGTCGCCGTCGTCGCGCTCGCCGGCGCTCAGCTCGTCGCCGCACGACTTCGACGATTTCAGTCGCGTCCGTATCTTTTGGATCTCGTCCACAGAGAACGAGTGCTGCATCGAGCTCGACCCTGAACTGCTTCCACTAGAAATTGATGTATTTAATATTAACATATAATAACTTCCATGAATTTCTATAATATATTAGCTGACCTGACCACATGTGGTTGTGGCTCAGTTATTACGTCATGTTGAATTTAAATTATGATAAAACATTTTATATTATGCATATACAAATTATATGGTATATAGGTCTGCCTAAAAACTTGATAGGGAAAAAGCGAAGTAACATACCAAATAAATAAACAAAACACGTGAATAAAAAAATTATCTGAAATTAAAACGTGATGCCATCTATAATGTATATTTTTTTAAATAAAGTTACAAAACATATTCAATCCTCATTAAAACACACACAACTGATACTCCAAAACTCACAAAAATATACACATGTATTCACTCACTCACTCAGCCATACGCGAACACGTAAACCTTTTTTTCTCGAACTGACTACGCTATAGACCCGGCAGGGTCTTCACAGCTTCACCGGACTACTAAGACGAGTGCTTAGGGCATTCAGCCGATTTTAATTGACAACTAGCTCACGTACACCATTTTATGTTTTCTACTATGTATTACTATTGTTAATTAATAAAATGTAGATAAACCATAAGTGACACATTGTTAGGGATGCATATCTATTGTAATAACTACATACGTAAAATTTTTAATTAATTAACTGTTGATTCCTATATGAATAAATAAATATTTATTAGTGGGTCCTAGAGTTTTCTATCAACAAACTAATTTAAAGCGTCATTCGTCTGTTCGAAACTGTTGAATCTTATTTACAACTAGCTGTACCCGCAGCTCCGCACGCGTTTTTTAAAATCGTATTAAAGAATTATAGAATTGTGAGACTATGTTTTCTATCAACAAACTAATTTAAAGCGTCATTCGTCTGTTCGAAACTGTTGAATCTTATTTACAACTAGCTGTACCCGCAGCTCCGCACGCGTTTTTTAAAATCGTATTAAAGAATTATAGAATTGTGAGACTATGTACAATTACAGAAACGCTCTTTAAAGACAATTGTAAGTACGACGCGCACGCCACTAAAAGTAACATGTAACGTGTACATTAGATATATAAATACAAAGAGCGTGCCAAATGAGGTTTGTCATCAGCATAATATTTGGAACCATAACCAACCATATAACTACCTCAGTGCTCACTTACACTGTATAAGGAACTATTGAAACAATAACTAAAAATATTATTATAAAGATTTATATTTACATTACATTTAATATACATTGCCCTTATTATAATTAAGATTTAGTGACTATACAAAAAATAAACGCTTGTCTGTTCCGCAACAAATTGTATTATGGAACTCTTTACGTAATACTCTTATTAGGAAGACCTCTATATCATTAATGTTATTAATAATTATAATGCCGAATTGTAAACAATAAGCCGATAATTATTTCTGTCATTAAAAATAAAGAATAAGTTGAAATCTTGCTAAATTTCATGCAGACAAAGTCGCGGGTAACAGCTAGCCTAAAATAGAATAACCACAATTACTTTTTATTAGGTTCGTTATCTACCATTGAAAGTCCCGTGAAAATCGATGTAACCGTTTTGGTGATAGCACAGCGGGCGAAGCCACGGTTAACAGCTAGTATAAACTAAAATTGCTTAAATTACTTTTTATAAGATCAGCTATCTGCCAGTGAAAGTGATCTGAAGATCGATCGAATCGTTTTGAAGATAGCATGGCAGACGAAGCCGCGGTTAACAGATAGTCTAATTTAAAGTAGCCTAAGTAACGCGCTGTAATTTTCTCTATCTGCCAGTGAAATTCCCGACAAAATCGGTTCAGCCGTTTCGAAGATTACCCGGATCAAACAGACAGACAGACAGACCGACAAAAATTTTAAAAATTGCATTTTTGTTATCAGAAGCGTGTATACTTTCATACCCAATCAGTGAAAAAATTTATTTTGATATTACATACACACACTTCATTTTTATTATATGTATGTATATAGAAGAAGATAGATAGAATAGATGAACTATGCAAACAGTCAGTGTTATCGAATGCAACTGTTACGCCATGCGCCTCCGGAATACGTGCGTTTGCTGCGAATAATTGAATGCTGTAAGCAGCGGCGCGTTTTTTTTTTCTTGAACTGACTATGCTATTGACCTGTTAAGGTCTTTACAGCTTCACCGGACTACGAAGCAGCGGCGCGGCTCTCGGCGCGCTTTATATACCTGCGCAGACGTGTACAACCTACATCACCAGCCTAAGCTGAACCCAATTTCATATGATTGATCATATAGATCTGAGGTCAACTGACATTGGTTATTTTAATTTTCCGAAACTGATCATTTTTACCTTATATTTATTATTATTATGTAATCATAATTTTATATAGACCATTATTATTATAATGAAATTTAGTAAAGTTGCAGTCAATGCTACTGAAAAGAGAAAGAACAGTAGATAGATAGTTTAACAAATGTTCGACGTGATTCTTTAAATTGGCATAACTTTTTTATTTACGAACCGATTGACATGAAACAAACACTAAATGTTAAGTGAACCTTACCACGATATATCAGTGAAAACCACATCTAAATCGGATAAGGCGTTTCTGAGATTAGCGTGCACAAACGCACAGACAAACAGACAAACAGACAAACAGACAAACAGACAAAAATTCTAAAAATCATTGTTTTGGGTTCTATTGCATTTATAAAGACCCCTAATAATAGTTTTTCTCATATATACTTAATGTACAGACAGCGGTCAGTTACATTTTTATTATATGTATATATGTATAGATGATTGACAAATATCAACATTGACAGTCACTTAATTTGTAATTGAAAAATATTTAGACCATTAATCGAAATATAAACTCTCCTATCTCTCAAGTTAGACTAAGTTATACATAAACACCAACTTTCATGAAGACCGCTTGAGTAGTTTCGGACTTCACCGTGAACAAATGACGCTGAACTTTTATATATTTAAATTTTTATGTTTATAATTAATAATAAAAAGAAATTTTATTACTGTTAATAAAAACCACAAACAAGTCAGACATATTTGACGTTTCACCCACAAAAAGCTTGCGTAAGACACGAAGTAATGAATTTATGATATACAATTTTCGTTAAATGATAAAAGTTATTTACAAACTTCTGTCTTTATTCTTGGCCAAAAAAGAAAACAGACTATTTTGCAAGTGCAGACTGTGTAAAACAGATTATAAACTAATAAATATGTAACGTGAAGTGAAAGATTTGAATGAGTAAGAAACAGTCAGTGTATTCCGATCACAAAAACGAAGACAAAGCACTTTCCCAGCGACATGTATTTTATATCATTCAATAATATACCTCATGCTTTAAGGATTAATGTTAATAACTATTCTCCATCGATTTCATAGATTGTTGCGTATATCGGTAGTGTCCTGAAAATTTTAATCTCTATTAAAATAATATCTTAGGATTTACAACTTCAATATTCAACCCAACCCAGCATTCTTATCTTTTATATTTTTAACTGAAAGTAGTATGGTACAGATAAATGAAAACATGATTATTAACACATTCCGTGTCAAGCCATTTTGCCTGACATGTCCTTCACGCCAGTTGATATTTTCACAAAATTTATCATACAATATTACATTACAAAATTATACGTAACATAAGTAAATCTTTCGTTTTCTATTGTTATCAAATCGTGTACCACAAGAGGTACGACACATGAACTAAAGATCAAGTCTAACATGAACCACCGGTGGTACGAGTGGTCTATAGATCAAGTCTAACATGTACCGTCGGTGGTACACATGGTCTGAATATCAAGTCTAACTTTTATCACCAGTGGTACACGTTGCCTAAAGATTAAGTCTAATGTGTGGCACCGGTGGTACACGTGGTCTAAATATCAAATCTAACGTTTACGACCGGTGTTACACGTGGTATGGAACGTGTTAACGTGTTAACAGTTGCTATATTAACTCTTTATGTACAACCATTAAATTAACTATACATAATGATAATATACCCAAAAACAAGACATTGAACGAGATTTCTCGAGTATATACGAAGATATACTCGTAGGTAACATACCTTGCGTTACTGTTGGCGCTTGTTTCGGCGACCGGAGTCGGTTCGGCTTTCGGTTTCGCGTCGGCCTCTTCATCAGATTCCGACATGCTGTAGTCCGGTTCTGGTATAGGTGGTGCTGGAGTCGAGTTCTGAAATAAACAGATCATTTAAAATTTCAATATATATAATTAATATTAAGATGCGACTTCAAATATTTACATTTCTATAATTCCGTATTTTAGCGATTCTATTATAACAAAAAGTTTACTGAATTTCTTTTTCAAGTTATAATTCATAGTTTATTATGATTGTCTCAATTTCTATCAACACCAAAAACATAAGATTTTTTTTTACGAAAATTTTGTTCTTGAGGGGAAACGTTCCTTACGCCGCATAGTGATTTGAAACTCGATGAAAATTAAAAATAAACAAACATATACATCTATAGGATTTAACGTTCAAGAGAATGAGATAGAATACATTATACAGTGTTTGCGATATTTGTGGTCTTTTCTGTGTATATTGCACTACCTTATACTTACTTAGGTCCGATTGTTGTATGTATGTATGTGTGTACGTGTGCGTATGTGCGCCAACGTATTTCGAAAAAGGCGTCATAATCAGCGTGGTGTATTTTTCACGTGCATCGTTTATACGAATATTTTATCTTTTTTTTTTCTCGAACTGACTACGCTATTGACCTAGCAAGGTCAAGCAAGCAACAGCTTCACCGGACTACTATATTTTATCACTTTTTGACAGTTGCACTATTACTGAGTGATTTTTTAAATGTTTTGCATACGTCCTGTACATTGAATTTGGTTCAATTTCATTATAAACGACTTGATCTTGAAGGTATTTCTAGAAGGCTAGAAATATTAGACAGGTTACTTTCTCCAACCTTTATTTAAAAACACTAGTATCACCTATCTGATGTAACGAGGTAGTTGACCAGTATATGGTAATGGAGGCTATAATGACCTGTCTAACGAATCCCTTGTGGTTGTTGAAGGGCTGCGCGTACTGGTTGGCCGCCTCCTCCGCGGACTGCGCACGCGCGGGACTCGTCCACGAACGCAACGACATCGCTTTACGACTCTGAAATGCCCAATTGGAAACTATTCATTTACTGTTATGGATATTTAATTATTGTTTATTCGTCATTGATATAGAAGTATAGGACAAACAAAAAGTGCTATTACAAATCCCTAATTTAAAAGTTTTGTATAAATTCGGAATCAGGAAGAAAAGCTAAATATGCTTTTTGTTAGTAAGTGTTTTTTTATTATAGAATTAAATTAATTCTTTTTTAATACATTTGATATTTTTTGACAAAGATTGTACAAAATATCGTAGGGATTATGAAGTATGACGAATAGAGGCTCATAAATAACGTATAATAAAGACGATGACATGGAAAATTGCAGAACTGTCACCAAAAATCTTTATGATAATCTGTGAAAAGTGTCTGTTATTTATAGCTTACAGCAAATAGAGTGGAGGGAAAGACAGTGTGCGTGTCGGTGCGCGCGGCGCGGTACCCCACCGGCTCCAGGTCCCGCGGCGACGCGTACAGCTTCGCGCCCTCCGACGGACGGAACGTGGACGCGGGCGCTGTCCCCGCTCCCCCCGCACCCACACCCGTCCCCGCACTCGCCCCCGGCAGCGGCGGCGGGGGAGGGGGGTGCGCGGGCGGCGGCACGCGACCTGCTGTACACACATTGCTATGAGTACTAGCACCGACCACCCACTACGTACACACATATACAGCTAAGTACACTTATGGTGGAAGGGTTTTAGGCACGGGTTCGACTGACGACGTTAAGCAGCTGGTGTGTACTCAGTCCGCCTCCCTATTGGAACGGGGCCGATGGCCATATCCCGTTGGTCTGACCGCTGGTGATACGATTCCATGCCGACCACAGCAGTGGTTAGTACATCTTGAGACATTAGTGAATAAGAGTCTCATACTACCCCTTCTCTCCGCGGGAGTTTGACGGCACAAGAGGACATCCCCCAATAAAAAAAAAGTTGTCAGATTCGAAATACACGTTTGAATTCGTAAGACTCACAAGCAGGCACATATGCGTGTCTCACGAATTCCTATATGTATGAATACCTCACTTAGTTTAGCTTAAACACATGCACGATGTTACATCCAAAGCAACAAACAGCCAGAGTTAAGGTTTGGCCACTTTGGCGCCCTTGTTGTTGTCAATCGGCGAAGTACCTTACGTACTGGCCTTAGTAGGCCAGTGAAATTTTAAAGGCCGGTCAGACCAGTAGCGTAATTAGTAATACTGTAATACTAGCTAATGTCCACAAATTTGTTCTAGTAAATATAATGTTCCTCCGACTTCAAGTTACTACAACTGTTAGTTACATCTATGAAGGTAACTCTCAAACTTTTTTACCAATAAGTCTAGTTAGGAACAAAATAGAGGAGAGGAATTCGTACCGTGTACGTCCTCGCTGGAGCGCGTCCTGGGCGGGTGCAGCGCGCGCTCGGCCGCCAGGTCCGGCGTCGAGTGGAACTCGCGCCGCAGCGTGCCCACTGCCTGCTTGCTGTTCCAGAACTACATTACGAATAAAACAATATTTTAATTCATGCCAATATACTCAGTGAACACATTGTTTCAGCCAGTGACGATTTCTAAATGTTACTATTAAAAAAATATTATTTCAAATAAATAAAATAAACGTTGCAAGCAAATACCTTCCCCCGACATCGCTTCATCTCGGCGACGGACGCGTAGACCCGCCCGGGAACGCGCGCTGGCGAGTGCGGGGAGTGCGGCGAGTGCGGGGGGGAGGTGGACCCCTCCTGGAACGCGGACCGCGTCATCATCGCGTTGTTTCCACCGCTGTAACAACGTTCACTTCAGAGTTTTTCTGAGTTCAGATTTAACATATAAAATAATAATATCAAAATAAACAACAAAGAGGACCTTAGTTAAAGTTTGTTCTAAAACTTTTAAAAGTATGGGAACGATACTTTTAAACGTAAAAAAATTACACCTAACTTCAATAACCAAATTGAAGGGGCGCTTTTCAAGGTCAATCGTTACGTAACTGCTCATTGTCGAAATGCCACGCGGTCGAACAAAGCTTAGCGGGGCGCGGGCCGGAGTGTACGGCACAACGTGAGGCGGTACGTTGATATTTATTACACCAGTTTGTTTTTGCGTAAATCATTTGATGTTAAGTGTATATCAGTTTTGCGTTTCTCGAGATAGATAAAATATTAAGCACCTATTTTGAAATTGATTTAGAACCAGAAACAACTACTCAGTTTCACCTGAGAATATTGCGACTATTTAACCATTCAGCCTGTATAACTGAATTTGTGTTCCTCGCAACTATATTCAGAACATTCAAAAAATTTGGCGAAGACTAAATAAATTATTGTATTAAAATAGATTTACGATAACCCTCAACCATTTGTATCTTGGTCAGAAATTTATAACAGAAAAGTAAAGTATGTCCAGTAAGTAGTAGATTTTCCAGTCAGATGAACTTCTTTGTAGGGCACCCAACAAAACATTTTGAAACCCTTCTCTGTATATTTACTTGTATAACTTTACTTATTTTATCCACGTTAAATACAAAACCTTCACCGTTCGTTGGTCTTTCGAAAATCAATTTACTATCAGTGTTATGGAAAGTTTAATTATACTTACGATGTGTCAGTGTCAGCTTGCCTTTGAAACAACTCTTCTAACTCTGCTGCAGTTATTCTCGAGGAGGCAGGCCTTTGTCGTATTGATGCTGTTCGTGGAGCCACAGGAGTCCCTGATGAAGGCGTACCGCCTACAAACAAAAATATCAATCTTCAACAAGAATTTAGTAAAGTATACATAGAATCACTAAAATATTAGGACACCTCTTCAGTGCAGGACTAATGATAGGACTGACCTAAAATTTTAGGACACTTTAGTAATTATAATGTATGTAAATCAAAGAACCTTGTCGTACTTTTAATTAATACATAGTCGTGCAAACCTTCCTGTTTCTATCTGTTTTATATTATTCTCATGAATGCATATCTATATGTGATAATAGCAAAGCAATGCTGTTAAAAAATAAGGATCTCCCGCGGTTTTGCACCTATTTCCTATGCAGTGATTATCTTCAACCCCTTATTCTATATTCATATATATAAAAGAATAACTGACGACAAAACAACGGATTTTCAAGTAGACTTTCATCCAATTTTCTACACGTTAGTGATTTCATTTCCAAGTCCTTAATGCTCACCGATAGTGTAAAAGGAACCCACATGCAAATTTTCACGGTTCTAGCGGTAATAGTTTGGGCTGTACGTTGATATGATAGTCAGTCAGTTATACTTTTATGTATATATAGATGATATACGACATTATTCTAACGCAATTGAATACCAACAAATGATTTGTAAAGTGAAAAATATCATTATTGTATAAATTTATATTGTATTGATTATCGTAAACACTTGAATAATAAAATAACTCACTATTACTGCCTCCATGTAACTGTACTGATTCAGCCGATGACGATTTACCAGCAATACTTAAAGGTTCACACGTTTCTTCTTTTTCACCACCGTTCTCTGGAAATATTATAACACAATCTTATAGCGGGGAATGGACGTAGTAAACGTGGCAACGAACGGAGTGCATCAGACTTTTATATTATCAACATGTTTTTGCTTTCATCGCACGCATATATAGAATAGAAACCAATATAGTGTTCCTCTTCCACTCTCAACTACAACTTGTCATCTCGGTATTCATATTTATTATAAACATATAATTTTCACACAACTCATCTATAACTTTACGGTCTTCTTCTAGTCTTACATTTCTCTCATCTTTGTTTTTAACGATCTTCTACTTATACGAGCATTAACAAAAATGAGATCTTATTAAAAAAAATAATTTAACAGATATTTTGGTCACTTAGTAAATTACAAAATTTGCCTATAAATTTATTTAATCTACCAGCTCCAAGCGGAGACATACTAATAGCGCTTACTTAACTTGTCAAATTGCCTTAATGTTGTTACACAACTCGTCAACATACAACGCTCCTGTTCAAATAATCATTATTGTAATAATATTAGATTAGACACGAAACTGCTATCGCATATGGATAAAGGCTCATTCAGCAGAATTACTACAGGAAATTAGTAATTAGGGTGATCAATGCTTGGTTATTTTTAATCGTCTTAAAGGCTTGCAAGTGTTCAAAATATATGGAGAGAAATAATTAAAAAACAAGTTTACCTAATCCGGCGACCATAGATTTAGCTCTGGCGCGTCCCACACTTAGAGTGGTGCGAGGATCTCTGCGAGGCGGCGCTGGCGCAGGACTGCGACCTGATAGGTAATTAAAAACAAATTATTATTTTCACTATCATTTACTATTTCTCTAGATTCAAGCTGTGTGACCTACGGAAAATGTGAGATAACCAAGAATCGTATCTAGGACGAAAAATTATCAAAGCTAGTTCCTAATATTTTTTTGCAAACATTAGTAACAAAAATGCATACTATGTATTACTAAAGCATACAATAAAATATGTCACACCTCCCGCGGCTTTTCTTGGCAAAGTAGCGGCGTAAGGTCGTCCGGAACTGGACAGCTGATTCTGAGACTTACTTGTGGGTACTGTACACGTGTTGTGTTCGTTGTTACCTGTGTATATATTTTTCAGTATCAATAAAGTCTAATCTTGAACGGTATAGTAGTATAGAGAAGGTATGTAATTATATAATATTGCAAATGAAAATTTCAACGACAGTGTGTATCTTACAAAACTTTAATTAAAATCAACGTGGGTTTGGACACGGAAATTTCGAGTTTGGCAATCTGATAAAGGGAATAAAGGAAGACTCACCATTGTTCAACGAGACAACAGTCATGGAGACGAGAGCGCCGGAGCTGCGGATGAGCTCCACTACGTGCTCATGAGAAGCTGCAGACACATCCTCACCGTTTATCTTTAAAAATATTCATTGGAACCATAAGGCTTTCAATTAAATATAATTACATTACATACACGTACCTATTTAGACTATGTTTAACATACTCTTTTATTATTCTTGTCCCGTCAATCTGGATTTTTTCTTCAAAATAGATCGGTGTTAGTAATATCCAACGTATTATTTTATAATGCATTACTGCAAAATCTGTCTTATTTTAACTCTCCTAAGGTTAGTACTCGTTAACATTTAATAATAATTATTTTTTTTAACCTGGGAAATCCCTTATGGATACGCCACCCCCGGGGGGAGAGGGTGGGATATGTCCGACTCGCACAGACTAAAACTCCACGGTGTACCGACAGACCGTTTTGTGGGGGCGGCAAGGGATCGAACAAGCTAATCAACTTTGTAGAGCCACCGGAAGGTGACCGCCGGGCTCCTACCTATAGAGGGACAGACCGGGTACACACCAGCTGCCTCCCCTCGTCCGCCGGACCTGTGCAATGAGGAGATGGGCCCCCCGGCCCATCCCCTCAGGTCCGGCTACGGTGGCGGGAGGAGTTGGGCGAAGCGCCTCCTCCTCCCGCCTGTCCTCCTTTGGCGGAGACGGCTACTTTGAGGGTCTGCCTCGCGGGCCCTCTCCGCCTCCTCCTTCTGCGAGATGACCTCCTCGCAGGAGGAGACCATCGCTCGCCAAGCCTGTTCGCTGCGGAGTATGGCCGAAACCACGCTCGGCAGTGATAAGTCCGTTCTCTCGGCCGCCGCCAGAATGCGGCGCTGCTCCTCCCACGCAACACACTCAGACAGCGTGTGCTGCGCGGTATCTTCGTCAGCGCCGCACTCGTGGCAGGCGGCGGTCGGCTCCCTGCGTGCGATCCGGTGCAGGTACCACCCGAAACAGCCGTGTCCGGTGAGCACCTGCACCAGTCAACGTCAACCTGCAACGTCAGGGAGCCCCACTCCCTGGCAATTTAATCATAACCTCACCTGATGTTAAGTGATAATGCACAATAAAACTTTTCTACCACAGTCCAATTTACAAGGTTATGTCGAATTTTAACGAGGTTTTTCGTCAGCTTAAACAATTTTAGATATAAGGTTGATTTGTTTTATTATCCTCTCATTATTATTTATTGACTTGATGACACGTTAACTTTACATCAATATTATTTTTTAAATGTACAATTGCAAAATAATGACGATTACCCAGCGCACGATCCAAATGAACTGTTTTCTTACGGAACGCAATTGTTTGTCTGATATTGAGTAACGGTTTTGTTTACATATTTTCAATGATCCACTGTATTGCCAATGTTGTGTAAATATTTCTAGAGTCACGTGTGATGCATTCTTACACAGAATATTAAACATACGAAATTGTTTAATGACGATTTTAATTTTAATTAATTGAATAATATTAAATAATATATTCACTCATCTAAATTCATTCTTATTTGATCTTCAATATAAAATGATACAATATACGGCTATGCTGATAGTTCTTTTAATAGAACTGGTAATATCAGTTGCTGATAATAAAGAAGAAATTTACCGCCACAAGAAAGTCCCCTTTTTTTAGACCAGCGCGGTCCGCGACTCCGCCCGCGTCTACATCATCCAGGTACTGCAGCGCCGGACACCTCTCCGACGGACGCAGCTCCATCAGCGGAGACGACGCCTTCGCACCGCGCAATACGAAGCCGAAGCCACGCCTGGCGCGGTGCAGCACCACCGTACGAGTCTCCATATTGCCGTATCTACATAACCAATATCTACTTATACACGCCAAGCGGTAACCTCGCTAACATTATTACGAGCTAAATCATTACTAATCACTTATAAAGTGAATGATTCAAAATTTATTTACACAAGAAGAATTTAGAGTATAAATTAACGCGGGAAACGATCGAATAAACAGGCAAGAAAAGTACCAATTAGGCATGATGGTTTAAACTCCATACAAATGAATGTAGATCTAAATATTCACAGGTCGATCAAATCGGTTCGAAATTTAAAAACCTGGTCCGTTATTTTGAGATCTGGACTTTGACAAAACGACCGAGGGGTTAATAAAGCAGATGATCTTAGAGAAAGTAAGAATTTTACAAAAAAACACGAAGTGAATTATATGTAAACAGGTAATACGTAATTATTTAGCAATTTTTTTTAAGGTGAAAACGATTGTTACCCCACACTAAGTGAGTTCGTTCTTTAATTCTCGTTTCCTCAATCGATTTTTTAGGTATCCGTCCGTACCTTCTTCGGTCTTCTAATATTCGTCCACCATTATACTTCTTTGATATACGTACTCCTAACCTTGTCTATTCTAGTTATACACATCGCCCTTAATATTAATTAGAGTACGATCAAAACGACTAATCCTGTATCAAATTATAATTATTCACTAGACATAAATTATGTTTAAGAAATTAGGGAAGTAGTAGACTTAACTGAGCCTAGTTGTTACAAACATATTATAGGAGGTAATATATATGAGATAATCAAAAGTATGGATGACATAAATCAACTAAGTAAAACACCTGTCTAATGATAACTTGAGTAATATTCGAAAATCCCATTTCAGTTTCTGCCCTTTGCAATAAAATATCGCAAATGTTAGAAACGATTGTCTCGCGATGCACATGGAAGTTGACTAACCGGCAGATTCGATTTTGAATGAATAATCTATTATCGCTTGTTTTCATACATTGTCTATTGTAATTAAAGATTCGCTTATCATTTTGCGGTTATCGATTACTCTTAGTTTGTTATTTAATTCCTATGTTATTATAAGAGAAAAGTTTGTAGTGAATATTTATTAACGATCATTGGGATTCGACTTGATCCCTGCGACCCTTCAGTTCAAACTTTTATGGTAGATTAAGGTAATATGTAATTTCGACAAATATCATTATTTTATGCATGAATTCAACTACATTTTTTAAAGAATATAAAAAAATTGTTACTGTGGAGCTGATGGATGGTATAAATATAGATACAAAAATGCATAGGGTTAAGCACGAAATAGACGAACTGAAACAATAAACTTACGATTTCTTTATCCTGGGTGCTGTAGCACTGTAAGTTTTGCTAAGACCCATCTCCCTCCTGCCAGTAACGCGAGAATGATGTATCGGTCCTGAGGCCAGTACCTTGCAAGTGAATAAAGATATAAGCATTCACCTTTTCATTATAATCTTCATGGATGTGAGAAATATTTTGGGGAAATCAGTACATGAACTATCACAGTATGTAAATTGTCTGATTTCAGGTATCTTGATAATTTGGATGATATATGCATTTAGGCCACATATCCGAGGATTCTGTTATTTAAGTGTATTATAGTAAAAAAAGGCGATGTTTACCTGATGTAAGTGTGCATTATTTTGTCGTAACCGTACTTCTTGTACGCAGTGAGATGGAAACAGCCCCGACGCACCTGAACCTCGTATGGTACCTTCTAAAAAACCGTCGTCGGTTGCGCCAGTTACTGTGAGAGAGAATATCGACTTGTAATAATTTTAATCCCATTTATATGAGTAATACAATTCGCGTATAGATGTAAGTATGTCGTGAGTATGTGATGGCTATGAACTGTGATGATCAAACGTGTGTTAGTTCGGGTTTATTGACACACATAGCTTTCGTTAATATGAGAACCCATACACGATATAATAGTTAAATTACAACTATATTATAATAACACATAGCTTTTCAAACGTCAGTGATCTGTTACAAAAAAAAATTGTGTTGTGGAGTATCAAGTTGTTCTTCGTACTGAAATGTAATTTTCGTCGAGTTATTATAATTAATTAACCTTCGTAAGTACAATTTATAAAAATGTGTTTAGGTATATTTGATATACCTAAACATATAATTTAATATATATAAATATTTATTTATATTTGGTATATTTTATTTAGCCTACAACATGACATATCATTTTATTTGCATTTCTTTTTCTTTTATAGTTTTCATATTTTATATTTTTATAATGGTTTATTATATTTAATATCATATTACTATTACTGAGAAAATTCTAAAACCACGATTTCTGAAAAAGAAACCAGTCAAAATGCAGTCCTCGGGAATGGTCTAAAGTTGGCTAGTCATGTGTTACAGAAAAATGGCGATATAACAATCGAACCATAATCTTCAAGAACTTTGCTTTTAAACGGAACGAAAAATTATAAGGCTAAAAGAGCCCATCAGACTTCGTAACTATATAATAATAATGTATAAATACAGTGGTACAACAAAATAATCCCAAGGAGGGTTGTTGTCAGGCAGGCGCCCGATCGTAAAAATTAAGCCAAATCATATACCACAACATGACAAACATGTTGTACCGACCCCATTTATGTGGGATAAGGTAAGAAGAAGAAGAAGGTATATTTAAGATCTATATATTCCGATACCGTTTGACCGATTGTCATAAAAGTTGGCGCACTTAAAGTATTTTTTAAACGGAGAAGCTGTTTATGTTATCCCTTTTATTATAATTTAGAGCTAAGCGATCTTAATCTGTAATTTGTTGTAATTAAGTTTAAACGCAGACGAAATAACAGACGCTTGGAAGTATAATATAAGAAAGTGATCACGTGAAGCATGTATTGTGACAGTACCTTCAACGATGTCTCCGTGTGCTAATCGCAGGTGTCCCGGCGCAGAGGGCTCGTGCGGCACCAGGCACACGGCGACGTGCGCGCCCGCCACCGAGCACGTCGTGGTCTCAGAGTTGCTGGTTCCCACGCCGCTCGAGTCCGATATTATATCGCTAGTATCGCCCGCGCTCTTATCTGTTGACATCGCGCCGCCTCTCACATATCATTTCCATGTCCAATAGCATCTCATTTCATTTTACTTAACATTGTCATATAATTTTTCCTAACACATTTAATCGTAATCTAGTATAGGAAAGGGGGTTCAAACATCATTATAGGAAGCGGAGAAGCATTCCGTGATTAAAGCTAGGTCAAACATTGAAAACAATCGAGCGTGCAGTGAAATCTAGTGGTTTGACCTGACTCCACATCTAAATTATTAACATGAAAGGCACACATACACATGCAGACGGTATGATTGATGGATACGACGAGGTCTGTGCATGGTGATGGTTGTTCACTCGGGCTCGTGCCACCGGTTAGTGCGTACACGTTTCACCAAAATTTATGAGATTGGGAAATAAATGTAAAGTGTATATGTAAGTTTGGAATCGAAGGGAATTTAGCTTATTTTCTGATGGACATGAAATCAAAAACATCTACTGGGTTCATTACAGGTATTTATGTAAAAAGTTATATTTTGTCTTATTTTCCAATCTCATGAGGGGGCCCTGTATAGTGTTACCTGTGAGGAGGCTAGCGTCGTCTTCGTGGCTGGGGTGGCTGGAGTCGCTGATGCTGGAGGAGGCGGACGAGAAGGGGCGGTCGAGGCTGGTCTGCGAGGGCGAGGCGCCGGGCGCGGGGCCGCGGAGCAGCGCGTCCAGCTCGTGCGGGATGCGGGTGGAGGAGGCGAGCGAGGAGCGGTCCCCCGCACTCCACCAGCCCCCCCACACGGCGGACCGTCTCTTCGGGTTATACCGCGGCGGTCCCCGAAACGGTACTGTAATCGCATCGTTAACAAACCGAACAAAACTAATAATATAAAACGTGCTAAAAATTATACAAATCAACCGTATCCCGATAAAAAAGTAAATAAATATGTACAAATTAAATTGTGCTATAAATAAATAATACATAGTTAAATAAAATACATGAACATATTATTTATTGTAAATATAACACTATCATCCACCGAAGTAATCTTGTAATTTGAAGTCAGTAATTATTCTAGCTTAACCAATTACAACCATCACCATTATGAGGTTAAGAAATGAATTTAAATATACTAAATGGATGACATCATGCAATTATATTCGTAAATAATATAATGTTGTATAAATAAATCCAAGTATAAGCGTGTAATTGAAAGAAATGTAAGTAATTGTATTTTGCAAAAGCCATATCTTTAAATACGTGGTAAATAAATAACAGAAGGGTAATTCTCAAATTAAAAATTTGAAATTCTCTGTTAATATTACGGTTTAACTATATTGTAAAAATTTTAATTGTTTTGGCATAATCGAATTCAAATACAAGTATTTCTCATCTCAATTCTGCTAATATAATCGACTGAGTAATTATTATTATCTCGTTATATAGTATATATTATCTCGTTTAACCAATAAGCTAATGATCATAACGATTATTCGAAATTTCAACTATATTACAATAGGAAATGGTTTCATATTACAAAATGTATCTTTTTAATTTGAGATTCTCACGCATAAATAAATAAATAATATTAAATGTTAGTATAAAGCGCGGGTGAAAGCCATGCGTCAACAAACAACAAACAGACTCACCGACTTCGTCCGATTTATAGTTCTTTATAACTTCCGCCAGATCTAAGTTCCCCGCTATCACGGCCACCTGTGAAATATTTATGATCTCTAATAAATATGAAAATACTTACAAGATTTAAAATGAAAAACGCAGGTTAACTACAAAAAATCCATAACTGTACAAAATGCGAAGAGAGAATGAATCAATAAAAAAATCAGTGCAATAAAACTATTCATAAAAATCTATAAAGAAAAACTATTCATGCATCAATTAACTGTTGCATTATTTCAGAGTTTTTGTTTTAAATCTGTTACTTTTTTTATATAACTATTAAAATTCGAGAATCACAAAGTGAACAATCTGTATGGTGTAATGTGAAATTGTTTAATCCTTTTTTTTCTACTAAAAGTTATTACTTTTAGTCTCTTTTTTCTTTGCTTCTTTTATATTTGCACTATATACGATAATATTTATTCTTGATATCAACTTGATTGATTGAAGGCCGCTAGTTAGCTGGAATAAAATGTCTTGTGGCATAAAGCTCACCATTGTACAAACAAAAAAGGGCAATAAAAGTATTAATTATTTTTTCTTTATTAATAATTTCTGCTCTGTACGTTAACCAGCTTATGCACATGTGTTACATTATTGTTTTAAATAATGTAGGTTTTAATATACATTATTGTTTTCAAGAGTTTATTTGAACCTAAAAGATCAGGCCTTCATTGCATTTACGTTTGGAATAGTTGAAAAGATATGCCGCCACCATGGCGTTATATTTAGAGAAGGCAACTGTTGTTTGATTTGCATACTATATAAATTCTATCAAATTCAAATCCACTTATTATTGATGAGTTATTGAATCGTCATATATATTTATTTTCAATTGAAATCATCCCTATTTTTCTTGTTATTAATTAATCGTTACATATATTTTTAATTTATCTCTGTGATGTAACTAACCTGATAAGGAGTCTGGTTCGCAAAGTTAAGGGCCTCTTTATCACAACCCCTGAAAAGTAACTGCCTAGCACAGGAATCCTGAGCGTTGACAGCACAGACATGGAGAGGAGTGTTTCCAGAAGCGTTACGCGCGTTCATGTCCGCACCGTAGAACAGCAAGTGATCTAGGTGTTGTACTAGGCCGTTGCGACATGCCTGTAATTAACATTAGTACTTTTATTGTCAGGCCTGATAAACCACGAAGAGAAAGATATAGTAATATGCTCTTTATGGTTGCACAATCTTAATTCTGATGATGTATGACATTTTCTTTATAATAGCACGATACTGTACCTGACGGTAAGAACAGTACAAGTAACAAACGGCAACCAATGAAGAATAGGAAAGAATTCTCGGCTATGGGATGTACATTAGTTGATCTCAAAGCGTGTCAAACTATGAAAGAGTCACAGAGACAAGTATAGAAGGGAATATACGGGTAATAAGTTTGTTGAAAATACGCCAATAATAATCTTAATAAACAAAACAATATCAATATAAACTTAAGATAGTCCTCATCTAAGCATTTGAAACAATACCTCACCTGATGCACCTCTTGCCATCCTTGCAGATCATTAGCACCGATCGTCGCATGATCGTGTAAAAGTGTTTCACATAGTAACGGGTCAGTTTTATTCGTCACAGATAGGTATAATGGAGTTAGGCTCTTTCCGTCTTTATAATTAGGCGATGCTCCGAGCTCGAGAAGCGTTTTCACAGCTTCTAAACTGTTTTTCTCAACGGCTCTGTGCAATGCAGTGCTTCCGTCTTTCGTCCTATAATCTAACAGTGCGCCACCGTTGACAAGCGCGATGAGTAGCTTTCCAGGAGATTTTAGGCCAGCTGCGATTGACAGTGGGGTCTCTGTAATGTTATTATATTTTTGTTATAATAATCATATGGTTTTGGCTTTATAAAATTTATATGTAGAAAAGGGGACAAAATCAAATGTATATAATTTGTTATAATATATTCTTTAGTTAGTTACTTCAGTTAAATTTCAGAGAGTGAATTGAAATGGAAGAACATCACTAACATACCAAATTGTCTGTTATTGCAAGTACTAGAACTTGATAAAAGTTAAAATGATATATTTTCAACAAAATTAAATGTTTTGTAAAACCAGCTTGTAAACAAATACGTCAAAGAATTTACATATTATTTGTTAAATAGTTACAACTATGCAACTTGTTACGATTGTTGCCGTATATAGTAAATAATGCAATATCACATAAAAATTACACTCTAAAAATTTTAATCCAAAAAATTGATGGGTCAATTTCTTTCCTCTTAACTAAATGAGCTTTTTTTTATAGTAGCATGGCAAATTGCCTGCACTGTGTCTGATGGTAAGCACAGTACAATCCATAAAGTAAATTTTCAAAAAAAAGTATTAACCGACTTCAATATCGATCAATAACCCATAAGGCACTAAAAAGCGGAAAATAAATAGTTTATCAAAAATAAAACATATGAATATGTGTGCTACCTAGAGATGTATTGGAAGTCGGTGCCAACCAAACCGAAAATCATATCATCTACAGGTACAAAGTTTAAGTCCACTCTCGCGTCTCTGTAATACAAAAATTTTGGTTGGTACCGACTTCCAGTACATCTCTAGGTAGCACACATATTCATATGTTTTATTTTTGATAAACTATTTATTTTCCGCTTTTTAGTGCCTTATGGGTTTTTGATTGATATTGAAGTCGGTTAATACTTTTTTTTGAAAATTTACTTTATGGATTGTACTGTGCTTACCATCAGACACAGTGCAGGCAATTTGCCATGCTACTATAAAAAAAAGCTCATTTAGTTAAGAGGAAAGAAATTGACCCATCAATTTTTTGGATTAAAATTTTTAGAGTGTAATTTTTATGTGATATTGCATTATTTACTATATACGGCAACAATCGTAACAAGTTGCATAGTTGTAACTATTTAACAAATAATATGTAAATTCTTTGACGTATTTGTTTACAAGCTGGTTTTACAAAACATTTAATTTTGTTGAAAATATATCATTTTAACTTTTATCAAGTTCTAGTACTTGCAATAACAGACAATTTGGTATGTTAGTGATGTTCTTCCATTTCAATTCACTCTCTGAAATTTAACTGAAGTAACTAACTAAAGAATATATTATAACAAATTATATACATTTGATTTTGTCCCCTTTTCTACATATAAATTTTATAAAGCCAAAACCATATGATTATTATAACAAAAATATAATAACATTACAGAGACCCCACTGTCAATCGCAGCTGGCCTAAAATCTCCTGGAAAGCTACTCATCGCGCTTGTCAACGGTGGCGCACTGTTAGATTATAGGACGAAAGACGGAAGCACTGCATTGCACAGAGCCGTTGAGAAAAACAGTTTAGAAGCTGTGAAAACGCTTCTCGAGCTCGGAGCATCGCCTAATTATAAAGACGGAAAGAGCCTAACTCCATTATACCTATCTGTGACGAATAAAACTGACCCGTTACTATGTGAAACACTTTTACACGATCATGCGACGTCACGGCCGCCCATGGACAATTGCGACACGAGAGGAAACACAGATGCGTTGCCGGCCCTTAAGAAAGGAGTAGGCTCGTTTCTTGAAAGTTTTCTTACTTTGCCACGGATCCCATAATCAGAACCTAACCAAACTCTCATCAAACTACCCTTGAAGTACATCCTTTTCAATAAAAAATGAATCATCGAAACCGGTTAGCGTAATATTGAGTTATTCATCTATTTGTCGTGTACATACTTAATGCAAATTTGAAACTTATACGGTTTTGCACTGGATGCCGTTGTCGGAACTGTACCAAATTAAAATGGGACCACACTGGAAGTACCAGCTTTCAAATAAAAAAAGAATAATCAAAATCGGTTCACCCAGTCCAAAGTTATGAGGTAACAAACATAAAAAAAAAAAAAAAAACAAACGAATTTATAACCTCCTCCTTTTTTTGAAGTCGGTTAAAAAAATACAGACGAATTGATAACCTCCTCCTTTTTTTGAAGTCGGTTAAAAAACAAAGGCGACCACCGAGTGACACACTATTCATCGCCGGTCGCCACTGTCATGCCGGCCTGCGAAAAGCTGGTTATGTACAGGCTGATCCCGAAACGCGACCCGCAGAAGCGAATCACTATGACGGGCTTTTTCGCCACATACATGGTGGTTGCGACCCAGTCATGCTGTAAAACCCTACCACCTCGCTTGTGTTTCCCTTAACACCTGCTTATCAGGCTTCTTTTAAAGTTGATCATTTTATATGCAGACATGTAGTGAAATTTCTAAACACTAAAATTTTGACATTTCATATATCTTTCAGCAATAAGTGCATACTAATCTAACTCTGTTACTATCACCAAAGATTCAATAATATTATTTATTGAAGAAATCTTTTAGTGTTACAAATGTTATTAATAAATTGTACTAAATATTCTGAATTTATAAAATAAAAAACAACAATTCGATCATATTTGTAGTTGGATTAAAATTATTATAAAAACAGAAAGATCCTACTTCATTCAAATTCCAGCCTACAGTAAAAACTGCTTAAAATAAAACGTTGTCCAATTGATATGAAAAATTAAGTAAATAGCACATCAAGGACAGTGCGACATTTACCTCAGATTATTCATAGCTGGATTGATACACTCCACAGTACTTACTTCAATTTTAAGTACACGCAAAACAATGGAAGATAAGAATCCGTATGCAAATTTACTAGAATTAGTAAAGCAATAGCTACCGTGTTGGATTGGCAAAACCGACACAATGAAAGAATATCTATCTGTACTGGGATTAGATTTGCAATGCAAACAGAAACGGATGTTAATAAGAACATGCATAAAATGGTTATTGTATGCGTAAACGTTAGGAGATTTCGACGTAACATAGAGTGATTAATTGTTAGTAGTTAAAATTTATCGTTAACGGTTGTAAAGTTTTGTATGTGTTATTCTCTTATAGAAGCAGTTTCGTCATCATCAAATTAATGTTTTGTAATAGCTGTATATCGTAGTACGCATTTAAATTTACTTTAGAAACTATCCAAAACAATATACTTACCACCTGTCTCGTGACAGTGAAAATTTGGATCAAGTCCTTTTGCGCAGGCTTTTGTAATCTTGTCTATTTGCGTGTGCGTCACGTTTTCTAAGAATCGGCGGAGATTCGCTCGGGAATGTAGCGCTTTCAGTGTTTTCTCGTCCAATTTCAGCATTTTGTAAACTCGTCTTTTGTATTTTAGCTGAAAAGATCGCACTGTTGTCAAATAAAAACGTACAAGTCCCATTTTTTGGTATTTAATTACTGAGTCGTTCGTAGTGAGCTATCATTAAGTTCAAATTGTCTGATTGACGTGCCATGGCTCATGGTAGAGGCTTATACCAAGTATTTGTCTAACGTGAGATGATTATTATGAATGAACAAGAACTTGTTTTGATAGTATTATACTGTATATCATTCTAAATTATATATGTGACGTTATATAACATTTTATAATTGCATCAGTTATACACCTACCTCGAGATAACCCACAGGACCGTTGAACGGATAGTCACCGAGTCGGCGTTCCTCGTCCAGGAACTTCCCAGCTTTACCGTTAACCGGAGGGCAGAAGAGACCATAGTTGAAGCTCTCTTTTAACTCCTGTAATTAAATAATATCGTTTTTTTATTATCCTTTTTGTAGTAGTACTTTCAATAATTAGGCACAGCCATTCAGTTCTTCTTTAGAGGAATACGTTGCCAACAATCTCGGGAGAATTTAGATGTATTGTTTTTGGAATTCTGGAAAAGGGGTATTTCCAAATATGCATGCCATAAGCTAAACCCGTGTTTGGATTTGTAAAAGGACTTTAATAAATTTGTCATTGTTTCTGTAAAATAATCAGAGGTATAACTGTGATCCTTTTACATGTTAAACTAAACTATTTTTGTTGAATACAGTTTAACATCAGTGTGAGACCGTTATTTGCAATTCTGCGCGTCTTCACCAATAAATACTACAATTTTCGATACTAATAGTCGTTCTTAAATCAATGAAATTAGCTCTAGAATCGATCAAAGTCACGACTTCACTTAGTGTAACGGTCATTCGTACTGTTCTAGTAATTACAAGTATTATTCGTTGTTCTAAGAACTACCGAAAATGATTGGTTCATCAACATTATTATCAAAAAATCTTTGTGATACTATCGAATAGATTTCTCTTTTCAAACAGTTTGTAAGTTTAGTTGTTGATTACTATCAATTAGTTAATAGCAATGTTCACTGGGCACCTTTACTTAACTGTTACGTACATCGTTAATCTTCTTTAGTGATCTAACCAATTAATGGTATGGTCGTGTGAAAAAGTGATATTGGAAAATTGCTATTGACGCTTCACCTGTGTGCAAATATAGAAAAATAATTCGTAAACCCCTTTTTTTGACGTGGAGAAACCCCTTATGGATTCACCATCCTCTCGAGGGAGAGTGTGGGTTATATCCGACTCGCACGGACTAAAACCCCACGGTGTACGTCTGCCGCTATAGTAGGGGCGGCACGAGATCTCTATAGACTTCATCGTGCCGCTCCAGCGGTTGGCCCAGTTGGCCCGCCGGGCCCTGTCTTGTTAGGAGACAGCCGGGTACACACCGGCCGTCTCCTCCGTCCGGCAGATCTGTGCAATGGGAAGATGGGTAAATCGTAAACCCCTGCCTTCTTAGTATGGAAAAACAAGAATTTCACATACATTCGCCTGGTCCATTGTGATTTTTGATTTGATTGGTTTTTGTAAATTTACTAAAATACAATACGTACACGGTACAGCTAGAAGTAAAATTGACCTACAATATATATTAATGTTAGTAGAATATAGTTAGTATAGTAGTGTAGTCATGCTTTTCAGAGTCGTCTTTAAACCGATTATCGTAGAAAAGACTTCAAATAAATATAAGTATATACATACTTACAAGTAAAACTGAAGTGTCTGTTCATCTGTTGTGTGATACCGGTAGATAGAGGGCTTGAAGGGTATTTATTATTATCTATCCTATGTATAGCATTATGCTTTTTCCTTAGGTACTAAACAGATGATAAAATATAACAGAAGTATCTTAAAATCTCTAAAAGGGTATAGAGGTTAAGTAGAAGTTATAATTAAAAAAGCAAAGTCAAAATGAATGAAGTTTACTGGTTTAATAAAACTATTTTCATGAAAACGAAAACGCGGCCATCAGCTAGTTGGGTTATGTATATCTATCAGATGAATTCCTTTATTTATGAAGAATAGTTAAAAAATCTACTAATTTTAATTTTAAATCACTATAGGAAATATCAAGGAAAAAAATGCGTAATATGCCAAAGCGTAATTTAGCAAATAGGTATACTTATTGTCACACTTAATCATAGTCAGTGGCGTTATGTTTTACTTCAATGTTATAAATTTATGACGTCATAGCTGGATACTAAAAATAAAGATGGCGAAGTGCCTAATGACAGATATTTTCCCTTCTTTCATGATAAACTTTATAGTATATAGTACAATATTAATACCCACATATGTAACACGTATGTTCTTAATATATTCACCCTTATTTGATTACAATTATATCATTTTCAATTGGTTCTGTAATGCGCATATGTTATTTTTAAGAAAGTTTACAGGACCGTTTCAATTTAATGAAACAACCTGACCGTAAGAAACTCCACTTTTCTATGGAAGTGTACCCGTGAGACATCAAAAGAGACACGGGCACGGGGCGGACCGAGCGCGAGCCACTGTTTCCTCGATTCAGCAGTGACAAGGAGGCAGATTAACAAGCTTGATATATTGTACAGCGGCTAACGACGCCCTCGGACCGCCTCACAGTAGGAAGTTACATGATATACAGAGTGTTTGGAAAGCGTGTTTGATCAATTAGGTATGAAATGCTCGACTAACAGTAAGCTAAATAATGGTCAAGATTTCTTTTGTAAAATGTAAAGTTTATGTGGTAAAGATTTTCATTGAGAAACTATACATTGTCTTTTAGAATTCAGTGTGTAAATCTAGATTATAATCCTTATTAGTATTATAAATTCGAATGCGAGTTTGTTTGTTACACTTTCACGGCTTAATTACTTCATCATTCTCATCCAGAAAGAACAAACAGTTCCTGAGGGATAGGTTAAATCTGCTTTAACGCAAGCGGCACCGCGAGCAAAAGCTAGTAAGTAAATAAATATGAGGGCAGAATTTCATACACGTACATTTAATTTAATTTGAAATATAAGCATTGGTTGTAGGTATTATGAGAATTACAGACATATACATGTTTTTATACTCAACGCTCGGGCACAGAATTGATTATAACAATGATAACATACAAGTATATCATTTGAGATCGAACTGATGAATTGAAGAATATAGTCATTATCATTAAATATTAATCCTTTGCCGGATTTATTAAAATGTATAAGTATTAAAGAAATTTATTAAATAAGCCTCTTAGTATATTATTAATTGTATATTTTATGCGAGTGCAGCCACGGTTATAGCACAACCAGCTATAATAAGACATAACTTAAAATTTTCAAGGTAATAACGACATCAGTAAAATCTAAAATGAGATCATCTCACCATAAAGCAATGTTATCTTATTTGATTTTCTGTGACCGCGGACTCGAAAGATAAAAACTTAAGCTCTCTCGTGTTTGCTTGCATCACTTTATAAATATTTGTATCCACAGTATCTTTGCACTCTGATAAATATAATTTAACTTAACACCACGATGGATAAAGTAGTTAGTAAATAGATTTATTTCGTATACATATTATTATGTTTACTTTTTTCGTAATTTCATAAGTATGTGAATTAGTAAATCAAGAAAAAAGAAACGAAATACAACTATTACTAACTTTTAGTATAGGATATAAATTCAGAAGCACTCCGAGCTGCTTGACTTATGATTGTTGTTCACGTCAAGGATTTCTGAAACTTTTAGAGAGATGTACTTATGTTTTCGTGATTGGAAGAGCGTTTGTGGTTTATTTCTAGTCCGATTTTGACATCTATAAATAGTGTAGTAGTAGGGGTGTAAGGGGTGTCGAATAACATCATAAGACTTGAAACACCCAAGTCAACCTCACCTGCACGTGGTGCACCCTGCTGAATAACGAACGAGGCAATGGCGAAAGCGGGATGGTAGGGTTTTACAGCCTGACTGGGTCGAAACCACCATGTATATGGCGAAAAAGCCCGTCATAGTGATTCGCTTCTGTGCGGTCGCGTTTCGGGATCAGCCTGTGCATATCCAACTCTTCGCAGGCCGGCATAACAGCGACGACCGGCGATGGATAGTGTGTCACTCGGTGGTCGCCATTGTTATTGGATTGCACTATGCTTACCATCAGACACAGTGCAGTCATTTTACCGTGCTACAATAAAGAAGAAAGAAAAGTGTAATAAATATTCTTGGGGTTTGTTTAAAGTTATTTTATTGTTACCCAACAACATAGCAGAATGTTTTTCAACTGTACGTAATATGTATTTGGCAAGCATCTGATTATACCATACATATGAGCTTAGATTCATATAAACTCTATGAGTGACATATGCTATGTATTATTTAAGTATGATATGCATGTGAAACAATAAAGAGGGGAGGGATGAAAATTAGTTTCTTAATACGTACATTAATATTGTTTACTTCTGTATTAAGCAGACGGCGCTAGGTCATTATTATTAACGCGTGATTATAGCTTACATATTATGATAAGAGATGGCGCTGTACACTTGGGAAACGGGTTAACGAAACGTTACCTAAAAATAATGACTATTGAGCATGGTTCATTTAACGTTAATTCTTCGGAACCGTAACCAACCTTGCTTTACTTACAAAAAATTGCAGGGAATACCAGAAATTTATTTGTAAAGGCAGACGAGCGAGGCCAGTGAACGAACTTCACCGCAACGATATCGTAGGGTAGATCTTTGGAGTGCAGCTAGAAAGACCCACAGCAAAATGTTCGCAATATTTAGCTTCGATACGCCATAAGCTGCATGATACATGTACGCCGGATGATACAACAAGATTATTTGTAAAGGAGTCTTGACTCCTGTATGTTGTTCAGAGCACGTCTGCCTTTACAAATAATCTTGTTGTATCATCCGGCGTTCATGTATCATGCAGCTTATGGCGTATCGAAGCTAAATATTGCGAACATTTTGCTGTGGGTCTTTCTAGCTGCACTCCAAAGATCTACCCTACGATATCGTTGCGGTGAAGTTCGTTCACTGGCCTTGGCACGACACCGATCCTAATATATTCAATCGTTAGTATCATGTCCCGTGGAACTCTTATTATTTCCATGCGAGTTTTTACTAATGGTGGTAGAGCCACGCTGAAACTATTACTGGTTTCAGCATGAATGGGTCGGCTCGCCCGGGATAGTACCACCCTCTCATAGAAAACCAACGTGAAGTAGCAGTGCTTGCATTGTTGCGTTTCGTTCGGTCAGTGAGAGCGTCGGAGGTCCGCCTCCCTTCCCCTCCTCTCTCCGCTCCCTCTCCCTCCCCTAACCCTTACCCCAAAGGGTGGCAACGCATTTGCCTGGTGTTGTTAGTGTCCATGGACGGAGGTGATCACTTAACATCAAGTGAACCACCTGTTCGTTTGCCAACTATGACAAAAAAAAATCTTTTTCTTTACGCAAATCAGAAGCTTATACGACCCGGAAACCTCTCAGTGGAACTCATATAGTTGTAGCAATGGCTTGAAAGCTCTTATTATAACCACGTTGTGGGAAATGCTGGGCGGTGTTCTGCTTCTCGTACCAATCTACCCTTTGGCATTATATGTTAAAAATTCACTCCGAGTTCACATTCTTCGTGCTTTCTTCCATATACATGGTTTTTATATTCAACAGTTTACTTAAAAGAGAAATTAAGACAGTTTTAGGATTAAAGTTTATCGATTATATCTTGATGCTTCAACTGGTCGTACATTATCTTACATATCGAAAAAACAATTCAAACCCGCCTATCCTTAACAAAAGTTAAATCTAGAGATCTAATATCTTATTTTATATTTAATTAATTGAGAATAATGAAATAAGTTTTATAAAATGTAATATTTAAGCAATCGTTAACGTAATTTCTCTTTTTTTTTAATTATAATATTTTGATGTTCATTTATATTGGAATTTTTTGACCTGGCAATGTCTTAACAGCTTCACCGGACTGCCTAGTTTTCATTTTATTTAGATTGCTCCATCCTTTTTTTGGTTCTGAAGAACTAATTATATTCGAACCGTGCTCCATAGTAATTATTTTTAGGATACGTTTCGCTAACTAGTTTACCAAAGGTACCATTTCTTACTATCTTTCTATATCTTTCTTACTTTCTTACTATATGTAAACTATAAACATGTTGATAATATTGAGCCGGCGCCATCTGTTTAATACAGAAGTAAACAAATATAACTAAAGTTATTGTTTATGCAATTACGCTTTTTTATATTGGTGTATTTATTATTCTCTATGTATTTTACATAAAAAAACAATTTACACATTTGTCTGTTAATGTATTGTTTATATGAAAGAAAACTTTCTGAGTGATCATATTCTAAACTAGCCGCTTCTCGCCGCTTCGCACGATTTTATGTAAATATGACCTATCCCTTGGAAGCAGCATATTTTTTGTGCATGCCCGTTTCTGTACTCCTAACAAATTTTAGATACAATTTCATAATGATTGCGGTGAGCATAATGAAAGCGTCAAAAACCAAAAAGGCTCATTTTCGTATTTATAATATTTATTAGTATATTTGTAATAGAACTTTCCTGTCAATGAAGTAAGTATTTATTGTTGTTTGAAACAATTTAAGTCGTCTAACTTAACTGGTACAACGCGCAGTACGACGTTATGCATTCATTGTATTTTGGTTTACGAATCATGAATGAGCTTACCACCCACTTATTGGTTACGAACGTAGGTGATCCTGTCTCACTATGGAATTATTCAAATACTTTAGCATACAATAAGTACTAACGGCGTTTAGTGTAACCGGGTCGGTTGTACGTTTGTTTGGTTCTTAAACAGAGGATATCTCTATGAAACTTTATAGGTAATTTATAGGTAAAGGCACAACAACTGGATGTTAAATAAGAATTTGTTCGCAAATTCGTACTTTCTTTTATTCTAATGAATATCTCAAAGTGTTTTTGGTATAATGATGGATGGATAACAATGGAAAACGTCGTGGTGAAACTACGTGGTAGGAAGGTTTTCAAGCTCGTCTTGGCTACAATTCTGAAGTTGAGAATTTGTCCCTAAGCATCTATAAGAATGTTCTGGCAGATGACTTGAGAGTCAGTCTCCCTCTACATTTAACCTATTAATCGTCTTAGACTTCAACGTCACTTTATAGGGCTTTTATAAGGTCCGCCTGGCAAGCTACCACCTTCAGGTTGAAAATCTGTCGCCAAGCAACTGTTCATGTGTTCCTGCAGCTGCACTTAAGAACCAGCCCCTACTAGGTTTAACGTGTTTGCCATCTTAGACCAACATAAGATGGGATTCTGATCAAACATTAAAACCTATTAACTATTTTTTTTAAACTTATTTTCCTAAACATTTCCATAGTCAAAATGGTTGGATACGCTGGTTATAAACGATACAATATAATAGTGTATATTTTATTGGATAAATAAATTGCAAAATGCATTGAGTATTTGAAAAAAATTGAAGAGTAAATAAGGTCATTTGAAATAGTGAGGGGAAGCAATCAATTTATAGCGGTCCGCTCTTTTATTCTAATGAATATCTCAAAGTGTTTTTGGTATAATGATGGATGGATAACAATGGAAAACGTCGTGGTGAAACTACGTGGTAGGAAGGTTTTCAAGCTCGTCTTGGCTACAATTCTGAAGTTGAGAATTTGTCCCTAAGCATCTATAAGAATGTTCTGGCAGATGACTTGAGAGTCAGTCTCCCTCTACATTTAACCTATTAATCGTCTTAGACTTCAACGTCACTTTATAGGGCTTTTATAAGGTCCGCCTGGCAAGCTACCACCTTCAGGTTGAAAATCTGTCGCCAAGCAACTGTTCATGTGTTCCTGCAGCTGCACTTAAGAACCAGCCCCTACTAGGTTTAACGTGTTTGCCATCTTAGACCAACATAAGATGGGATTCTGATCAAACATTAAAACCTATTAACTATTTTTTTTAAACTTATTTTCCTAAACATTTCCATAGTCAAAATGGTTGGATACGCTGGTTATAAACGATACAATATAATAGTGTATATTTTATTGGATAAATAAATTGCAAAATGCATTGAGTATTTGAAAAAAATTGAAGAGTAAATAAGGTCATTTGAAATAGTGAGGGGAAGCAATCAATTTATAGCGGTCCGCGCGCGGTTCAGTAATTGATGTGCTGCTGTAGCGGAGTTGACGGACCACTGAACTGGTTTGTGCTGCGTTTAAATACGTGCTATTGTTCCAGACAGTTGTTTATGCAAATTGGATTCTACATAATAAAAGACTTCTTCTTGTCACACAATAGGTACTCTCATAAATCCTTTTAATGTTTTATGTGATTTTTTAAAGCGTTTTCATTGTACTTTATATATTACTATACTCAGTGGAAACGTAATTATATGTGTTTTCTTTTTAATTAGTAATATGGTATTGGGATTGTTGGTATTTCGCATGAAATAAATAAAATATTGTAAATTTATGTAGTATTGTGTGTGTATTTATGTAAGCGATTACAATCACACATAAATACTTTTGATGATCCAAGGAAACTACTTTTAGATTTAAACTGGGCTGTAATTTTTTTGTGCATGCTTCTCCTAAATCCCCATGAGAAATCATAACGATGTGTGGTCTAAATCTTTCCTGCGGTTCAATTTTACTTTAATCAGAAAACTAAATTTATTTTGCTTTAATAATTTAAAAGTGTGTGCGTTAAGTTACAATGTTAGTCGGTACTTGCTCACTTCGTTAGCTTTATCTAAATTATATTGAAGTCTATTAACAATTCGCAAATCGTACATAAAACAATAAATACCACAGAATATTCTTTAATTATAATTCGTTCGTAATTAATGCAAAAAAGGTTATAAACTCTAAATTAGTTATAGAAATGCTGGATTTACATCAGGAGCACTCGGGACTAGTGTACAATGCGGCAAAATTCAAATAGTGAGAAAAAAATTGTTCACGTCCTTAAGAACTCATTTAATAATTTGTCCAAACATTGAATAATTAAAAAAGAATAACTACACTTTCGAAGAATTAAAAGTGTGTAATTTAATTTAAGTCAAAATTGTATATCGAAACATTTTATGCTAATTCCAATAATGGGGCGCCATTTTTATGGGCCCAGGCGAGGCGCTAAGTTTTAATCCGGTATTGTATAGAAGTTACACATAATATAAAGTTTTAGTGACTCACAAGGTCTGAGAATATTAAATGTAGCGTTTAGGTTATAAAAAAAAAGCTTAAATGGCGTTAGTATTGTCTCGGGTGCAAACAAGGCATCGACACTACCTAAGTGGATCAGCGGTCAACTGACAGATCTGTTTTGTCACATCGACGCGGGCCCTCAATTCACTATATGCGGCGCGTTGCTCAAGTCAATCGAGGGATTATAGGTCAATTTATTACGTACAGATTCTATTGCGTGGCGTTTTAAGAGTTAAAGACTTTGCCAGTTTTAGTAGAAGAGATTACGAGTTTGAGTGCATTTAGTGAGTTTTATGTGGTATGCGGTTTTTTAATAAATATAATAAATACTTAGTACCGCCAATCTGAATATGCCACTGAACTGTTTCATAACCTACATTAATTTCGACATTATAATTATGTCAGAGGGTATATATAAAATAATTGAAACTAGAACTCCTACATTACTTTTAATTTATATGGATATTGATGATTCGTTCGAATATTCAGAAATCGTTTGCAATTCTGAGTATAATTTCAAAGAATTTAATCAACTTTTATATACTATAATATGAAACTATTTTTCAAATCGACATAATGTACTGTAATTGTTTTCTAATAATATTTGAGTATAAATCAGTATTTTTACAAATGTTGCCTCCACTTTTGGGTTGTACTGTGATAGTGTGATTATATCAATATAAATCGAATATAATGATCTATTTCGTGACGTTTTGCATGTTCATTCAATCATAAATTATTTATATATACATAAGATATGTATTATTAAACGGATGAATCGATTTCATATCAAAATATTTCACGCTTGCCTCCGCCCATACAGAGAAAGTTGCGATGCAATGAATTAGTTATCAGTGCTAGGGATGTACTACATTAATAAATATGAAAAGACATAAGGATTGTCATCCTTACGTTACTTTTATATTACTTATATTCAACGGTTTCATTAAAGAGAGTTTACAAAAAATGTGTTTAATTGACCATCAAAAAACAAAATTAAAATTTACAAAAAAACTTCATCAACATTGGGTTTAGTAGAGATATGTTATTTGAATATCGTGGAACGTAATTCCGTGTGTTATCGTTTATAGTAACATGAAAGATTTCTATGTCATTTGGTAATAGTCAAAGGTTCTTTTTCGCGTCCTGTGTCGGTAGTCCGGTGAAGCTGTTAAGCCTAGCTTGGTCAATAGCGTAGACAGATCGAAAAAAAAAGCGTCTTGTGTCGCAGCAAAATCAGCTGCGATTCGACGTGGGCTTGCCACAATTTCTTAATGTAAATTATAGATTTTTTTTCACATTTAGTAAAAGGTCTTTTAAGACTTTTAATCAAACAAATATAACAGTCCTATACCTTCTAGGACTATAACAACAGAATCACCGATGACCTACATCCTGCTAAAATCTGTGACAAACGTCTACATTTTATAACATTGCCATATTATAACTTCTTAGATGATGATGATGAAAGTAAAAATGTATATTTCTATTATTAAATCTGTTAAAAAATACATTATCGACATATATACATCCCTATTTACTTCGTGTACTTCGTCTGTTCTTCATGACTTTCTTCGCGTGAGACAAAAGTAAGCCATAGCGACCGGTTTTGTGTGAACCGGGTCTGTCTGGTACTTTACAGTTTACACGCTTTTTTTATCAATACGAGCGGTTTCATAATTATGTTCATTGATAATTCATAATTGGCAGCGATGTAGGTTTGTGTGTTACCGTTTTAATTATATATTGCTTTTACGTGGTCCTGATATGGATTAAATATATATTATACTGGTTAATTATATACAATTATATTTTTAAGGTTTTGTTATGCGATTGCAGGCAAACGAACAGACGCGTCACGTGAGACCTGCGACAAGAGGGTCATAATAGATGCGTTGCCAGCCTTTGGGGAAGAAGTAGTTATAAATTAAACACGAATAATCTATAACAGTTTTATATTTATTAGGGGTAATATAATATAAATTTATAACGTATTCTTAAATTACTTTTTAATAACTTGACGACAATATTTTAAAGCTGTTTTAATGCGCCAATCTCTGAAACTACCACTAATGCATTTTGTAGTTTATTTATTAAGGAAGGTTATAGATTTTATCTAACATAACGCCAGGACTCTTAGTAACTGAACAAATACCATACAAAGTGTAGGCAAGAAAGTATGCTGAGCGAAAACAAGTAATAGTGCCGAGTCGTGTGGAGCCGCGTCGTGTCGCTGTCCGAGAGCGGATTAGTCGCCCGACAACATCTGAACATTACCGACAAGGTCCGAACTGTAAATGCCTATGTTAGTATGGTGTCACGACGTGCCGCACGTAACGTTACGTTCCCTGCGCAACAGTCATGCTCTATACAAAATTTAAGAGTGATTGAAGCGATTAAGATCACCGTTTTGAGTTGTTATATCTAGTTATTCATGGTAATAACTAATTACGTTTACTCAATGAGTAACAAATTATTAATGACGTCATTATTCCGCAATAGATAAATCGTTACTGTATTAATAGTTACAATAGTATAATGACAATGAACGGTCAGTGTTATCGCAATGTGCGAACTGGCAAGTATTATACATCCTCCAATAGGTGTGAAAAGTATAGCACTTCGCTTTGCTTACATTGCTAGGTTTGATACAAACAACGTTAATAATAATAATACGATATAGAGTAAGTTACCCAAAAGCAGAATAATTGACATCACATCAATTCTTAATACGTACATAACTAATTATAATTTATTATATCGCACTACTTCAAAGGAACCGCCACTCCTGAAACGATTTTCCTTCCCTCATACGCGATTGGATGTTTGAGCAAGTCATTTCTTACCGTATTGATTTTATTGTAATTGTATATCGATTAATAATAAATGGAAAGCCATGTCCATACAAAGAGAGATCAAGTTCACTGGTTTTTAAAAGTACCTTTATTGCTTTAGGAACAAACATAACCTGTTATCTTGTTTACAGTTTTGTAAATGGTTATAACCAGATAAGGAAAGATGAGGTATGTACTCGAATGCCGATACTATACCATTTCAAGTGATCGTTATGGAGTAGGTATGCGTGAATAAAAACGAATGATTCGAAATTGTTAGAAGATTATAATGCAATTACACATTAGCTACTCAACTGAACATCATTAGCACATACTTTGTCTGGGACATGGGGATTTTTTTAAAGCTTTGTACGTTTTATCTTTGGACCTTAACCTCATCGGATGTTAAACGAAGATCTGTTCTAAAATGATAAACACGCTAAATCAGAGGAGGCTGGCTCTTCCTAAGTGCAGCTGCCAGAACACATCAACAGGCGGACTTAGAAAAAGTCCTACCAACATGCAATCAATACCCATATCTATCATCTAAAACAGTGTTTTTCAAACTTCTTCATGACACTTCGCGACCCCCCCTACCAGTTGCTTTTCTTTCATGTATTTATTTTATGACAAATATTGTTTTTAACATATTTATTCATTTTCATAATTAGGGTTCGGATAAATACATAAGAGTTCTCCTAATTTTTTTCTTTGTTTATTTAATACAAATGATTATGTCCATTATTTATTTATTTATTGTGGATATAGCAACAGTCAACAGTCAAGAACGATAATACAATAACAATAATAAAAAATTTGTAAACTAAACTGAAGACCTAAAACGCTTTATCACATAGAAACTTAACTTAACTTACACTATTAATAATAATAAAAAATAATTAAATTATATAATAGTAAATACTGCAAAACATTAAACTAATGTATTATTAACCATTAGTTAATAATACATTTTTCTTAATAAATCCTGTGAAACTTAATTTTTTTTACTGTAGTAGGTAGTTATCCCAACCTTTTGCAACTCCGCTGTAGAAGCTTCGCGACCCCCCTAAAGAGGTTTCACGACTGAAGTGACGAAATCACTGATCTAGAAAATAACGTACTGTTCCTGAGTGATGTACATTAACGCGAGCGAAACCGCGGCCAAAAGCTAGTTTATTAATAAAAACAATGACTTATTTATTATATTACTATGAGCCTTGGTCTTTAGAACTAAACGCTTTTGGTGAAATGTAAATTATATTTTATAGCGTAAATTCATTCTTTAGCACTTTTAACCTTCAATCAATTCAATAGCCAAGCGTGTCAATGTTATGTTTTCTTCCTATAAGACTCACGTACAAGGTACAATCTCAAACTATGTATTTTGATTCGTTATCCGGATTACCACAAAGCTAATTTAGTTCAGTTCAGTTCAGAGATCATAATGAAGGAATATATGTAAATGTCACAATTGATTTACATATGGACACTGTAAACGATTCAAAATAATTTATTATTCCCAGGAACGGCAATGGTATGGAATTATTAAGGATATCGTGATAGCCTGTAGCGAAAATTACAAAGGTTTACAAACTTTTCCCGTTTGAGATGTGTAGTGTTATTCCCAAAGTTTCCACAATATAAATCATTGTAAAATTAAAGATTTACCCAATAAGCAAATAATCTAACCTTTTCATAACTATTTTTATAAACGGCTTAATCCCAAACCCCGATCTAGTTTCGTCTGTCAGCTTTAGCGGTCACTTTAAGAATCCATGGCTAACAGAACTGATTAATATTCCTAAGATTTCTCAGAATCATATTCTTGGGTTCTCCCAATCGTATTCTTTTCTCGGAAAGTCGACAGTGATCAATCACGAACCATCATTAGATGATCGTTCTTAGAATTATCGCTAAGGATATTATAATGGTATTAAATTATACTACGATATTCTATATGTCGTTTATACTGATTACATGTTGTATAGGTTTCATTCTGTTTTTTTTTTAAAATATTTTTATGCTATACTGGTACGAGGTAAGCAGGCTTCCAGTTTAGACTTGCTAACTTACTTGTAGAGGGCATAGTATCAAGTAACTATTTTAGTTCAGTGATGTTTACTTTTATTAGGGGTCGAACCTGCTAACTAGTAGCCCGGTGAAGCTGTTAAGACCTTGTTAGGTGAATAGCGTATTCAGTTCGACAAAAAAAATTGAACCTGCTAACTGGTTGTTATGAAGGGCTTTGATAGCTTAACTGCACCAAGTGTGGTAGCGAGCGCAGAAGCAGGAAGGCATCTCATCTAGTGGAAAGATGTCAAAATATGCAAATTTCGGCTTTGAATGCCTAGTAGAGTTATATTTATTTTCTCTTTTGACACAAAAAATGTGAATTGCTCATGTCTGTAATTAAAAATCAACAGTAAATAAATTAAGCAACCGAATAATACTAACTAGTGTCCGTGACTTCGTTCCCGTATAATTATTACATTTTAAATTCTATTATAACTACTTAGCCCTCATAGAAAACGTAAAAATATTTAGCCTAGATAATACACTGAAAATTCATATGTCTGTTAGACGTAGCATCGAATACGGCTCAGCCATTTCGGAGATGAACGCGTAAAAACAATTGGCTCTTCAATTAATTTATATGTATTATTATGTATATATAGATAACGCGTTAGTTGGAGATACATTGTTTGACCATAGAAGGCCGCATGTGTGTAATGGAGGTAACGGAAGCAGTGGTGAGTCGCGGGGTCCAAAGCTGTGGTGTTATTGGTCCTATCGAAATGGCCAGGAAATATAAATTACAAATAGAGATGTCACTGTCGTTTAGTTGTTTATCGTTTCGTTTTATTCACTATTAATAATTACATAATTTACCATTTTTTCGTATAGTTGGTGACAACTAAAAGTGAAGGTGTGGATGGATCTCAAGCTTATCATTACATAGTATAAAATAAAGTCCTCTGCCGCGTCTGTCTGTCTGTCTGTTCGCGATAAACTCAAAAAGTACCTAACGGATTTTCATGCGGTTTTCACCAGTGGATAGAGTGATTTATGAGGAACGTATAATATACGTAATAATGAGGGTATGACAACATCTGCCGGGCCCGCAAGTGTAAATTAAATTAAAGAATAAAGCCTTGACTTTTGAAGTTGGAGACTATTACTAAAATGCCATATTACGCACATGTGATTCCGCGCGTCCTACTAACAAGTAGTGTTCAGTCCCTAGCCCGTAGTTTGAGAACATCCTTATTTGACATGTTGTCAGCAGAAGCGCACTCGTTGGATTCCGATGCTGCCGGCCGGTCGGTCACTTGTGGTCTAAATGGGAAGTGAATCGCGATGATTTTATTTAAATTGTATTAATACTAGTATAGTAAAGTCTCCAAAATTATTTTTTATTCGAAATATTCGTTGATGCAAACTTATGTACATACATTTTATAAAGCACTTGAAAAGATGAACGTTTAGTTGAAATATGTTCAAATGTGGCTAAGAAATACTGTATGTATCCTATTCAAATTCACCGTAAGTTCGCTTGTGCATAATATAATCACGAGTTTTCAAATTAAAGGCAAAATATTAATGTTATAGAAATTTGAAATTGGTATTTATTTATACTCAAATTCTGTCGATAATATAATACGTATCTATACCTATATTTATGTTCTGCGCAATATTTAAAGCGGTCAAAAAGTTTGGCGAGGACCGTATATCGCTATCGCTTATTAATTGAGGACATTGGTGGCGTAACTAAGCTAATTAACTCTGCCTGTACTATCCGCAGTTAGTACCGTCCCTTGGGCGAGTCCGGGTCGTAAACTTATTATTAGAAAGCTCTATAATAATATATGTATATATATTTATAGTGTAGACACTATTTTTATATTTGTTGGATACTCTGTATTTATTACGTACTTAAAAAATGTGTTTGTTATTTGTTATAATATTATATGTTCTTATTCGTGTATAAATTTATTTGTAATTATGATGTATTAAATATATTTTATTATTTTGTACTAGCTGTTCCCGCGACTTCGTCTGCGTGGAATAGTTACTTTGGGGTAACGCTAACAAGCATCAAAAGCTTTCAAAAGGAAAAAAAAACGATTTTGAAATATTGCTCATTGGTGCTTCACATACTATCGGTCTTAGCGTGATTGATATAGCTTATAGCATTCCTCGATAAATGAGCTATCAAACACTGAAAGGATTTTTCAAATCGGACTACTGGAGTTCTTGAGGTTAGCGAGTTCAACCAAACAAACAAATAAACTCTTTATAATATTAGTATAGATAAATATGTTGTTTCATTTTTCATATGATCTTTATAGGTATATTATGTTTTAGAAATCATGTAATAGCGTCTGCCTGAGTTAACATCATGTTAACTAATATTATAAATGCGAGTGTGAGTTTGTTTGTTATATCTTAGCTTAGCGTTGTCCCGGATACAGAAAGGACACAGTTTAAAATAAGTACTGTTCCCGTACATCAAATCTAGGTATAGGTATATAAGCAAAATCTAGTTTTTAATATACATTTAAGTTTTTTTTTTTCGTACTGATTACGCTATTGATTTAGCAAGGTCTTAACAGCTTCACCGGACTACTAAGACACTTAGCCGATTTTATTTGACAATTAGCTCAAGGGTGCACAGCACACCTCGGCTTGGGCTGTTGCCTGATACATGCATTTCGCGACCTATCTTTTTTTTTTAACGTGGGGAAATCCCTTATGGATACGCCACCCTCCTGGGGGAGAGGGTGAGTTATGTCCGACTCGCACAGACTAAAACCCCACGGTGTACCGACAGCCCGTTATTGTGGGGGCGGCAAGGGATCGAACAAACTAATGAGCTAACCTAAGCTAAGCTAACTATTCATACATATTTGAGTTGTTGAAACATATATGTGTATCCAGCACACATACCAAAACAACTCTTATATATTTCATATCGGACAATATTCTAAACTAATTCAGTTTGGTAAGGGAAAAAAATAAAACCCTTCCACTTTCATGTGTAAGCGTGCATGCGTGCACGTGTGTGGAGGTATATACATTTAAGTCTCAAAATGTTAAATAAGTATTATACTTAAATATAAAATTCTCTTTAATTATAAAATTACTATAAGTAGAAATAGGTTTCATTTTTTTAGAAAATTCTTTAATTTACTAATAATTCAGTGAAGACAATGAAATTATAAACTAATTTTTAGATCACGTTATTATTTAAGTGAGATTTTTTATGCCTTTGAAATTCTGATCGGCAAGCCTTTATGTGTGACGAAAAGTGTTGGGGGTAAACACTGTGTGGGGTTATGTATTAGTAAACACCGATTCTCGTCCGATCACCGAAGTTAAACAACACCGAGCGCGGTCAGTACTTGGATTGGTGACCGCCTGGGAACACCACGCGACGTTGTCTTTTTTCAAATGTTTCCCTGTTATTTAAAATTGTCACTTCTGTCGTGTGTTTATAACATACCCTGTTTTTTTGATATCACATTGTTTTGTCGATATTACGTTTCATTTGAATAAATACATTTTTGCATCTGGCTACAACAAATAAAGAGGAAAAGTAACGAATACCGTCATCGAAATTCTGTAAGAAATAAATTTAAAACAGCAACAAAACTTTATGAAACCAGTTTCAAGTAGTTTCGAAACTTGTACAAATAAATAGTTCACAATTGATACGTAAGCTTCACCAATCATAATCGGCTATCTTGTAATATCACAGTGGATACACGGCGGATTATTGGTTATTGAGAAATATGAAGGCGTCGAATGGCCTCATATTGCGAAACCGGTTCGCATCGGTTAGTTGTTTTGACCAAATCCGTTAATAATAGTAGTTCAATTTGTCATTGCGTTTAGCGCCTCTGTCAATCTAATAGGAGCTGGATTAATTAACCGTTCGCTGAAAATTACTATCTTTATGTTTCACGTCTAACTACACTTCTGTCAGTGCCTTGTAAATTGTAGAAATGCTGCAATGTATATTTGAAACAGTTATATATATATTTTTACGAAATACAGCGGTCATTGAGCTGCTGTGATCCAACCAGAAGGATATCGTTTGCACAACGAATGGTACATTAGGTTGTCCTATTCATTTTTTAGAGGTTCGTCTTTTTTTTTTGTATCATAGGAGGCAAACGAGCAGGTGTGTCACCTAATGCGACACCAGAGGAATCGCAAGTGCGTTGCCAGCCTGTGTTTGGGGGAGCGGGGGAGGGGAAGGGAAGTGGGCCTCCGGCGCTCTCACTGACCGAACGAAACGCAACAATGGCAAGCGCTGTTACTTAACGTCGGTTTTCAGTGAGAGGATGGTACTACCCCGGATGAGCCAACCCATTCATGCCGAAACCAGTAATAGCTTCAGCGTGGCTCTACCACCTACAAAGATCTACCAAAAGTTTATCAAAGATCAATGTCTAGACGTAAAATAAACTGCATTTATATCATAAAATTAGCAAGAAAATATGCGACAAGTGTCAAATACACATGGATTTTAATGATACATTAATACTTGCCACCGATATATTGAACTAATTCGATAAATCTAATGGTCAAATATCGATCTATTTAGTAAATATATCGAATATCGCATATCTACTGTTTTACTTGTATAAAGTGTTTCATAATAGTTATCTATTTATTTGAAGTACTTGAGTGAGTTGATTTAATGAACTCTTTTGGAAATAAGTAAAAATATAGAAGTAAAGTTCTATGATATCATTACATAGTATAAAACAAAGTCCCCTACCGCGTCTGTCTGTTCGCGATAAACTCAATAACTACTGAACGGATTTTCATCACCAGTAGATAAAGTGATTCATGAGGAACGTTTTGGTATATAATTTGTCATGGATTGTTTTTATAATCAGGACGGGACAACGTCTGCTGGGCCCGCTAGTTACCTGTAAATACTTAATTATGTTGGCCACCTCTGCATTATCTAAATAGCTTTTTTCAAAGAGCACGAAAGTTCTAATGACGCAGTAAATAAGTAATTTACAAGCAATAAAATTATATATATATGAATAGCTTATATAATAAATATCGAGAATTTAGAAATATAATTAAAAGTGTTTTACGTTTTAATACTTATTTTATGTGTAATTTTTAGTAAAGGCTTTTTTTTACTTCTTCGTATCGAGAAATGAATTCAATCGAGATGAAAATCGAGAATTCAAATATAAGCTATTTACGATGTATTAACAGTATTGATGGAACAACTCGATATACCGTTAAAAAACATCGTTTTTTTTTTCAAACGCACAGCTCCACAATATGCAAATCCACACACACATGCACACACACACATGCAAATCCACAATATCCACAAAATCCACAATATGCACAATATGCTCCACAATATCTTTGTATTATATAACAATTCTACTTTTAATGCCGTTTTTAAATGACTATCACGAGAAAACAAAAATTCATTTTTTTAAATAAATTTACTGAATAATTTATGATGTTGACGTGTTTTTTAGGATTTAGAATTGTTACTATGCATACGAATTAACGTAATGAGGCGCTTTACTTTGAATTATCAAATTAGTAGTCCAAACATATTTACGTCCCTTTACTGTGGTTATTTAATAGGTTGTTGGAATGCAACAATTTTCGTGTGATAACGGATAAGCGCGTGACAATGTAAATTGAAAGCATGGTTTTTATTAACCATGAAATAACATAGCATCTATTACACCGTGAACTAAAAACGAAACCGTATCTTTTATAATTGTTCGAAAGTTTATAACTTACAGTATTAGTATACCAGGGTTGGGTATTTCCAATTGTGGTGCAAATTTACTAGGATTTATATAACAGTACTGTATTACAATTTGCCATTACTGTTAATACCTCATAATAAAGCGTAATGACTTGCGGGCCGGATAATAGTCTGAAAAGTTCTCTATCTGCCACTAAAAATAATATCAAAATCGGATTAGTCATCTCGGAGAATAGTCTTAATTAACCATAGACACTAATTTTATATACATGTACAAACTTTTTAAACTATTTTATATGTAAAATCAACAGAATGTAAGGTTTTTATCTAAACAGATATTAGTATAATGAAAAACTTGTGTCGTATTTGACTGTACTAGAAGAACCATCGCCAAATTTTTATGACAATTGTATCTCCCGTAAAACAACTGTGCTTACTTTACTCTCTACGTCTATAAAGAACATTTGGTAAAACGTATTAATATCCCAACTTAAATATACTGCTCAGGAGTACTGACATATACTTAACCTTGGTTATGATCACTCAAAACATCACTCATCACTTAAGGAGAAAATTTAATCATACAAAATCTAGAAGGCTTAGAGTGATTGAAAAACTGGGAACAGGGAAAGGGTTCGTCGACAGCCCTACATACAGTTTGACCTCTATAAATCAGAAAGCGTAGCGGTATCACGTCTGTCCGTGTCACATTTTATTTTACTACGTTTCTAATGACTTCGCTGAAAGCGTTAGGGGTCGCGGTCAATGGTACACATAATGGTAATGCTCAGTCAGTTTGACATTCATTATGTATATTTAGATATTAAATACTTGTATAAATTTCATTACACTACAGGCTATGTCATCTAAAAGAAATGATTAAAACAAATCGGATATTTTTGAATTAAATAATTGTTTTTTATTACACATTTAACAAGCATAAAGTTATGACAACATTAAACTGCCCTATAGATAAATTTATAAATTAAATAAAACATAAAATAAATGGTTTAATAAAGAAATGTAATAAATAGATAAACAAAAATATGTATAACTATATTTTTCTAGCTTTTCTATCTTCAACCCTCACATAGGTCGCGAATTGCATGTATCAGGCAACAGCCAAAGCCGAGGTGTGCCGCGCACCCTTGAGCTAGTTGTCAAAATAAAATCGGCTGAGTGCCTTAAGCGCTCGCCTTAGTAGTCCGGTGAAGCTGTTAAGACCTTGCTTGGTCAATAGCGTAGACAGTTCGAAAAAAAAAAACTATCTTCAACTGAGTGTTGCATTAATTGAAAATATAATAAGTGAATATAGTGGTATAATAAAATAAGTAAATATTTATAATGAAAATCACCTTATTATCTGTATGCCTAATTTCACTTCGATCAGTCTATATGTTTGGAGTCATGAAAAAGTAACTAAGATATATTTGGCTCTAAGCACGTAATTATTAAATTACTACTGCTTCGTTGTTTACTCAAAACATTTTTATTATAAATGATTATTTTAGAACAGTAACATCCCATGTTAATATTTATGAATTACATTACATTAAAAACTCCTGTACCAGAACTTGATTTCTTTTTTTAAGACCTTTGACTATAACATATAAGTTTGTAGTCTATTATATACGTTATAAATGACGATGAGATAATAACAGAGGCGGGCTTTGCTAAATAAAATGCCTGAAACATACACGGAATATCAATTACACTGGCGAAATGGAATGGAAAATAGCACGAAAAGAGTAAACTGCGGCGGCCATCGGCACGGGCCGTAATGGCATGATGCATAGGTAATAAACGATAATCAAGCCCCGGAGACACGGGGCGGATCCAACCGTTGATTTACCTTTACTGGATGAGGTAAATATAACCGACCAATAACGAATTCAAAATTTGTGAAAACTATTTCAAGATTTTTTTATTCAATATGGTAAGTATTTGAAATGGCGTTTGTGTCTGGCCTAACAGGTATTGGGCATAACAACTTAAAGTAATAGTCGTGTCACGTCCCGGGATTAGCCGGATAGTTATATCCAGTAACCAAGAGGGGTAGATAAGTTATTTCTACACGATGGTAGCAAACCCTTGACCACAATGTTGAACGTGGGCGATATATAGCATTCTTTCGTTCTAGCAGGTTTAATGCTACATGGTCCTCTTTGCATCTTTTTACATTTCCATAGCATCTAAGGCGGTTTTCAGACATTTTGTTTGTGATTCGTATAACTTAGGTAGTAGAGCCACGCTGAAGTTATTACTGGTTTCAGCATGAATGGGTCGGCTCGCTCGGGGTACTACCACCCGACCCACAGAAACACCCACGTACACTGATTACATTGTTACGTTTCGTTCGGTCATTGAGAGCGCCGGATAACCCACTTCCCCTCCCCTTCTTCTTCCCCACTCCCACTCCCCCAAACAAAGAGTGGCAACGCACTTGCGACTCTTCTGGTGTTGCGAGTGTCTATGGACGGTGGTGATCACTTAACATAAGGTGACCCACGTGTTCGTTTGCCTTTTATGATATATTAAAAAAAAACTTTAATACTAACACATATATGTATATGTATTGGGTATTGTATTAAAGTATTAAATCGATTCACGTTACCCCATTCATGACATATTGAAAGTTTGGCACATCCAGTCTCAAGATTATCCTTGTATCATGGGCGCATGTCAGCTTCGTGCCAGGACCACGGATGGATATTCCGCCGTCTGTACCTCGGGGTACAAGGCGCCCCATTAGGCCCATTACCTATCTCCAATATTTATGACATATTCCCTACATTTATGACAAAGCTCAGGAATTTCACTATAATTGTCCTCTTTCAGTTAGTTCACGTATAATTTATGTTCAACACTGCATGTAGGTTTTGCTGTGGTACCATTAACTCGCCCATTAAAGTGTCATGTCTTCGTTAACTTCAGTGTCATTTTGAATTGTTACTTGTTTTTACGACGTTCGCAACTTCAATGTAAGTATAGATATCACATGATATATAATTTAATCGAAAAGGTATCTTTGAACATAAATTTCTTACGTTCAGTTAAAGTAAGAAGTATATAAACAAAAGATTTGTAGAAAAAAATCGATATTTTTTAAGTGTTTATTTATGAAGCAATATAGTGGTAGACACCGTGTCGATCGACGTAGGTTCCAATGTTGGAATGAATCTAAAGCTTTCGACGAAGAAGAACATTGTGATGAAATAATGTACCCAATCCCTTAAAAATATGTCCCATAAGCCGCTCTTTAATGTTCCGTTCTAGCCTTCATGCATATCCATTTCAAATACATCCTAATTCAATATCAAAAGAGATAGTGCTCAAAAAAGGCTAAGTATTAAAAAAAACACAGTATTATTGTGTCATAAAGCCATGAATCTTACCTTCGGTGTCGAGTCATGAATTATGGAGCCAATCTCCTTAACGTAAGTAGTAATTTATTGGCAATCTCTAAGTGTATCTAAGCTCATAAGTACGCTAGAGCATTAGTTTATTGTGCATAAATGAGAACTATCTTAGGAATTTCTCTCGATGTTACTTTTTCGAAATTATAAAATTGGATTTTAATATTTTTATCTACGCAACTAGAGTACGCCATTAATATAAACAAAGTTTTATCTTCGAGCAAACCCCCGTAACGGTTGAATTGATTTTGACGAAGCTTTTACGGGCAGACAGCGGACATTTCAGTGTGTAGGAACTCCATTCTCATGTTTACGTGCGAGTAACCTTTTTACTGCAACTCACTGCGCGTTATAAAATATATTAACAAAATGTCAAATGGAACGTCTAGATTTTTGCTTTGTCATGAGCTACGGGATCTGTCTTTTAATTGATATTGTGAGTGTATAATGTATAATTAATTATATAAAGGTTTCCCCAAACTGGTGACCCCGAACTAGAACACGAAAATATGTCGACCAATGAAAAAAATGATTTATCAAAATACACTACGCAACACTCGGAAGAAACTGCACCTGAATTATTTAAAGTAGGTATAAAAATTCCTCCTTTCTGGCCAGAAGAACCCGAAATATGGTTCGCTCAAGTAGAATCACAGTTCTCCATCTCCGGCATATCTAACGATAATACGAAGTTTAACTACGTGATTGGCCAATTGGATCATCAGTTCGCTCGAGAAATTAAAGACGTTATTACAAACCCACCTAAGTCCAATCAGTACGAAAAATTGAAAACGGAACTAATCCGTAGAGTAAGTGATTCTCAGGAAAGAAAAATCAGGCAGCTGCTTGTTCACGAAGAATTTGGAAACCGTAAGCCATCTCAATTTCTGAGACATTTGCAAGGACTAGCAGGCCCTGGAATACCACATGATTTTTTGAGAACTATCTGGATTGATAGACTTCCTTACAATGTACAGGTAGTACTTGCAGCTCAACCCACTGCTTCGTTAGAAACTTTAGCAGACATTGCAGATCGCATCCTAGATGTTACTTCAACGGAGAACCATGTAGCCTCAAGTAGTCAAGAAAGCAGATTAGATGATATTTTAAAGGAAGTAGCTTCATTGCGCGACCAAGTACTACAACTAACATTACAGCAGACCCGGTGCGCGCGTTCTCGTACAAGAAATATATCCAAATCCCAGTCTCCACCAACTCGACTGAACTCTAGTTACCAAAGATATCCAGTATGCTGGTACCACGCCGAAATTGTATATGGTGAATCTCTAAGATTACCTGGAGAATTTTTTGAACGTTCGTCAAGCGGAACAACTGATATGGCTGACTTTTCCGCCCGTATGCGTCATTTTGCAGAACATTTGAGACCCGTTCCTGCGTCACGTCACAGTAAAGAAAAAGTATTTGTATTCAAAGATTTAAAAACATGCGACCACGTTTTTATTCGGGATGATACAGTACGTGGCTCCCTTCAGCCAGCTTACACAGGCCCTTACAGGGTGCTTCAGAGAGGACCGAAGGTATATAAAATAAATATCAAAAATAAAATTGTATCAGTATCTATTGACAGATTGAAGCCGGCCTACATACTGACACAAGAAACAAAATTAGATAACTATACACCATCAGTAACTAAAACATCATCAGTGCAGGGTGACAAAACTCAAACTCAAGGTCGGACACGCAGTAATAGACGTGTTCGCTTCGCAGATTCACATCATCCTTGTCCTGCACTTGGGGGGGAGTGATGTAGGAACTCCATTCTCATGTTTACGTGCGAGTAACCTTTTTACTGCAACTCACTGCGCGTTATAAAATATATTAACAAAATGTCAAATGGAACGTCTAGATTTTTGCTTTGTCATGAGCTACGGGATCTGTCTTTTAATTGATATTGTGAGTTTATTGTCTTTGGTTAGCCATTACGGAAGAACCTAACGCCTAGGCAAAACACTTTTGGGGAAACCTTTATATAATTAATTATACATTATACACTCACAATATCAATTAAAAGACAGATCCCGTAGCTCATGTGTTTTGCCTAGGCGTTAGGTTCTTCCGTAATGGCTAACCAAAGACAATAAAACATAAAAGGTAATTGAAAATCGGTAAGAGGGTTTTCGGGGTTTAGTAGTAATGACAAAGATAAAAATTAGATAAAATAAAATACATTATTCTTATGAAAGAATCAAATAATTTTACAGGAAGACTAAGTACGGACACCACCTTGTATATAAATCCCATTAATATTTATTTAAAAAAATTGTGATAATTAATGAAGGTTTGTTACTTTTTCAGGTAAAAACTACAGAACGGATTTTAATGAAACTCAACAGTAATGTAGTTCATATATCAAAATACCATATAGAGTATACTATAGTATACATTTATTATCTAAATTGTCCTAAATATAAGGATAGGTAAGTAACAAGTAAATTGGAAGAAATCCTGCCATCTGGGAGCTGTTTTATTATTCGTTTACACTGTTGGGTAAGTGACTAACTTCGTCATTATTATGGAATGCTTGTATAGGTTTAAATATTTCGAAAACGTATATCCAGGGAGTTGTCAGAAATATAGAATATATATCTATATATAAATATATAGAAATATTTTTATAACTAATTGGATACGTTGAGTTATTTTAAGTGGTATTTAAATTATTTATTTAATATTTCCAATTAGTCAAATGTTATGCAAAAATCTGGAAAACAATAGAATTTACCTGGATATTACAACATGATTAAGCAGTTCGAATGATTTATATTTGACATTTTGAAATTAACAATAAATTTTGTGAATTTGTTCCGTACGCCTACCGTAAAGCTATAAATTTAGATTTTACAGTTCTAAATCATAATTGTCTTATGTTACCGTAACAATTTTCCTGCCTAGGTACATTTATTTAACAAGAAAGATCACTGATAAATGAAGTCATAAGAAAAAAAACTGCGATACGAATTTGTAGAGTTATGATTAATATTGAATGTTTATTTAGTTTGATGAGAACATTGACAAATGAATGCTAGTTCTGGATGCGCGCTCGAGTATACAAATATTCTATGTTACAGTCACACTAACGAGTTTCGGCGAAGGTTCGCGTAGTCGCAACACGTTTAGTTAAAATATTCATTATTTGTATGAAGTTTCTATCGAATAAGCTTCGAGTTGAGAAAATACCATATGTATATAGGAATTTATGACCACAAATTTCGTTCTCCCAGCTATTTACTTATACTTTGATAAGCTCATTCCATTCAACAAGCTGTTGCTAGTTTCAGCATGAATGGGTCGGCTCGTCCGAGGTAGTACCACCCTTTCACAGAAAACTGACGTGAAATACCAGTGCTTGCTTTGTTGCGTATCGTCGGGTCAGTGAGTGCGCCGAAGACCTACTTCCCTCCCCCACTTCCCTCTTCGATCCCCATCCCCATCTCCCAAACACAGGCTGGTAACGCACTTGCGACTCCCCTGGTGTTGCTAGTGTCTATGGACGGCGATGATCACTTACCATCAGGTGATCCGTCTGTTCGTTTGCCACCTATAATATATAAAAAAAACAAGACATAGACGATTTTAAACGTGTAATTTTAATGGAAAAAAGGTGCCTATAGTAGTAAAAAAATATTGTAATTTATTCTTAGTCCTGTGAAGCTGTGAAGGCCTTGCCAGGCCAATAATGTATTCAGTTCGGAAAAAAATGTAAATTATTCAAAATTATGATGCTGATTTAGTTTTATGGAACACTGATGAGTTACATCGCAAGGAAAAATCACAAGAATTATTATCATCTAACAGACCTTTTTTGTTATTTCCTTATAAAGCATATTTGACTGAAATAGTTATTTGCTACCGTATAATATAATTCGACTACGTCCATTCCTATACTGTTCATTCACGAAATTCGCAAGCTTTGTCGTGACAATGGAAGCACTGAAGTTTGTACAACTATGTGGCTATAGCATTTGTTGCATAATTCGCTGAACATCGTCGACGGATTTTTATTGCAATAATTCGATACGAACATTTGTCTGTTAATGTGATTCTAGCATAATAGTTACGTCGAAAAGCGTTGGAGTAATGGATCGAGTTAAAGTCTTCAAGGTTAGCACAAATTGTTATCGTAAATCAAACGATTATGCGAGATTGCTATCTGCAATAAAAAGGTATGTACTAACCACATAATTGAAATGTTCGTTTGTATACATATATAATAGTTTATTAAAAAATCTTACTGAAATGCAGTAAAGAAATTCGTGCTGGATTATTAGTTCGTAAATAAATAACTTTTTGATGAGTTAAAATTAATGTTTAAAATCCCGTTTACCGAAGCTGTAAAATTAACTTATTATCGGGCAAGTTAATACATGTACATAATAATTAAATACCAACAATATCTTGTTGTTTACATTTCTGTACGAAGGGATATAAATTACATGGGTTTATGATTGCTTTGCATGGGACGTGTTGTAATTACAATGCCGCACGGACGGTTACATATTGCGAACTTTAAAACAATGTTATTTTCTGTATGTGCTCTTTTTGGTTATTTGTTTTACCCATATTTTTTATGTTACTATATTTTATAAAGCTCAAAGTGTTATTTATATGTAAATTACTTGGCGCTCCTGGCTGTCCTTAAGTATAGTTTCGCTGGTTCATGGAAACCAAGTGTTTTATCTGATTTAATAATGGGCTTTCTCTTATCTTTTAAATTCTTTATTTTTTTGCATCGAACAATTTTCTAGATTATTTTTGCCATTGTCCAGTAGTTATTACAAGTGTTTTGTGATAATTCCAATGTTCTTACAAGATGGTACCCCCTTGTTAGAAATTTCCATGGAGTTTTTGTGGCACTTCAGAATCAATGCTCCATGGTATTATTTCCCGTCGATTTGTGCACAATAACCGAACTATATTACGTAAAATACCATCAATATTACAAATTATAGAGTCTAATAACGCAAGATTATGAATAAAATCCACTATATGACAAACTGAGATCCCGCCAAAAACTCAATGATGATTTTGTTTATTATTTAACATTTATAATCTATTTTACTGATTTTAAGTTGCCACTGTTTAATTTGATCATTCATTGTTTAGTCCCAATTAATACATTGTTTGGACAAAAGTTATACACGCACTGTTGTGTATTTATCATTAGTTTTCATAGACAGCTATTAGACTTTCAGTTAACTTTATTTGCGCCATTTTGACGCTATACGATATACGATACGATATGTGTACCCTACACATCGGAACTAAATTCACCATGTACAAACAACTTTTTACATTATTTATTGATGTTATTATTCTAAATAAACAAACTCTCAAACAGATAATAACAAATCAATAAGAATAGATAAGCTATGCATAGGTAACCGTTTGTAATTTAATATCAAACTTAGTTCTCTGTAAACCCGTTGATGCTTCGAATCGAAAAATAGTTTACATTTAATTTAATATTTTATTTATTAATATTCTAAACTATGTTAACACTGAACATAAACCTTGTCTCAACTGTAAGCAGAAATTACGTTTTCTTTGCCCTTTTGTAAATAAAATGTTCTCTGTTCATGGTATTAAGTGTACTAATGCGCAAATATACGTAACTTATATCAAATTACGTATAACTACAATCATTACTATATCACGGAAGCTAAAAATGATAGATCACATTTAAGTAAATGACCATTAAGATAAATTGTATAGTGCCTAATTGAGCAAGAGAGTTACTGTTAGTTTCTATTAACATAAACTAATGGTCATACAAAGCGATGTAGCCATGAGATTCTTCGTTTCTCCACCGTGTAGGGTATACGTGGACATTGCAATAGGTATACGTAATTCAAATAATTTATATTCGAGGTCATGAATTTATTAATTGTCTTTGTTAATTCGTAACGTTAGCTTTGGGTGGTAATTTGTACTTTAAATTTACATTACATTTAAGAACAATTTATAAATCATAATTGTTTCAGTTTCCACAAATGTTTGAGCGTTAGGAGAAAATTTAGATCAGTTTAAAATTAATCGAAACAAATTACACTCACACGGAAGCGCTGATATGTACGTACCCTAATTAGTGTACGGCTTTCTGTGTATAAAATACGATATGACGGCGGATCCAAGATTTATTTCTGGGAGGAGCGCAAGGAACAAACAAGTAGGGAGTGTCTCTTTTAGCTTCTAGGGTTAATTCTTTATCAATTACATATACGTTCTTTCTGTTATATAATTATGTAATATTTTGCGATATTTTGCGCAAAAAAGAAACGTATGCTATGGAAACTGTATGGTCGATATTAATCTCTCATAGTTTTAGCTCATAACAAATAATAAATTTATATTTGTGTCCACATATGTTATATATTTATAATAAAATTGTTGCGATAATAGTTTTGTTTACAACATGTGTGGTGTATTACATTTTGATGTTATTGTTGAAAACATATTATTTGAAGATTAAAATGTATGTATTAGACAGAATATCTGGATACGTTATTGACTGGGGCCATGGTGTAATGGAAGTAAGCTATTGAGCACAGAAGAAGGGTTCGATCACCGCACAAAACTAGCTTTTGTGTGATGCGCATAATTTTCAGCTGTTTTTTTTCTCTCGAACTGACTACGCTATTAACCAGACAGGGTCTTTACAGCTTCACCGCACTATTCAGCTCTGTGTTCGAGTGATTAATATATATTTAATAATAATAAAAATTTATGATTAATATATATTAATATATGGATGCCTATCAGTTATTTGTTTTCTATAACAGCAGCATTCTTAATCTAGAATGAAACAGTTGTCAAAATGAATATAATTTGTCAGATTAATATAAAATTGTACTCGACGAAGTATATATTTTTATGCTTTCGAGTATAAAAAATAAAACCACAATCTAAAACAATAAAAAATAATCTAGTTTCAAATCAGACAAGACAAATCATTTCAACGGAATCTTATTATCCTTTTTGTGTGAACATAGTCGTAGGTATCAACTAGTTAATGATAAAACTAAAACGATAACCAATAGATGGAAATCAAGAGTGGCGACACTTCCGTAAATCTCTATTAAGAAATATCTTAGTGACAGATAGACAATATTTCTAAAAGGAACGCGGCGCCGGGCGTCGTCGCCTTCGCATTGGGACGAATCCAAATCTAGATCGGCTAAAACCTTAGCATGGAAATTATAGCTATTTTAATATAATTGTGTAACAGTGATTATTTATCACTGTTATGTCGCTGGTGATTACAGAAAACATAATATATTTTTAACAAAAAAGACCTTGGACCTTAGAATTGAAATAAAAGACCTAAGCGATCTTATTTCTTTGTTCATTCATCTATAATATAACATATAAAATATGAACAATAGCAAATGTATAACTATCATGTAAAAACGAGCACCGATATTATTCATTCAAATATGTATCGCAAAATCATGTATCGCAAATAAGTAGTATAAATAAAAATTAAAATGATACAGATTCATTCATACCATATGAGAAATAACAGTGATATAAATTCATTCGCAGCATATGCCTGTGATACAAATTTGAAATTACCATATCAAAAATTATTTTCCATTTCATGTGAAAAATAGCAGAGTTACGTGAAATGTTTTATACCCAGTTTAAGTGTTGTATATCTAATAACGTTTCCTTATTCCTGCTAATTTGAATCGCGGATAAAATGCAACTGCTTACATCGCAATAAAGCGATACGATATTTTATAGAATTCTGCAATTTACCAATGCCCTTACTATAATGTAGTAAATATATATTTTTCTATTTATTTTCTACTTACATTAGACATTAAAAAATCATTTTATAGGACGATAATATTTGAGTAGATTAGTATAAATCATAACGAAGTAGTTCATTAAATATAGCGTATTCACAAAAAAATATAATTACAATCTATCAAAATACGATAGAGTTTAAGAGAGGTGTAAAAACAGGCGAAAAATGTTAAGTTACTATTATATTTACTTACTTACTTACTTACTATTATATAGTATAATTTGGAAGTATTTCAGAACTCATACCGATAGAATTTACTAAATTTATCACTAAAAATGAGGATGGACGTCTCTTCGCACTTCCGTTTGGAAGCCGCTTCTCAAGCGGAAGTGCGATGAAATCTTCACTCTAATTTTCAATGTTGGATTTCCGCAAAGTAACGTCTTCATCAATCAAATAATCGCATAATTAAAATCTTTTGGAAGATACAGAGCACTGTTAAATGAAAACCACATACATGAAATCATCATTCAGTGCTCTCTGCCATTAGCATAAAAAAAATGTACTGCGCTCCCCGACTTCAGAGGGAAGGAATCTATTTCATACAAACTCGGCAAATGATAATTACACTCGAGGCTTCCCAAAAACTTGACGAAACGCCACTAATCTGCCGGATGAATTGCAGTTACTTGGCAATTATAAACTTTAATCGCGGACTAATCAGGCGACTGGTTCAGTTTCGAGCGCGGAAATTTCGTGTCATTCACTTTGGTGTTTTGGTATTATATCAACGTACTTTTAACAATATGCGGGCTGTTATGCGGATGTGCTTAATTATTTCCTTCATCGTTCATTACCTCGATGACGTTCGCTATTAATTTATTATATTTTAGTGTTTCGAACATGATAACAGTGTATTATGATGGGTATATGAAGAAGAATGACAAATATTCTGTGAAATACGTATGACAGTTTTTATTCTTTTCTCTCAGATTTGAAGGGTGATTAACCTTTGAATACGAACTAGATACTTTGATGTCAGATTCTGTTAAATTCAATATTTAGGTTTTTATTTTTAAGTGAAAACTTCCATAGGAGTCTTTAGCGGTTTTATTCTTTTTTTTTATGTTATAGGTGGCAACCGAACAGGTGGGTTATCTGCTGTTAAGTGATCACCATTGTCCATGGACACTAACAACACCAGAGAAGTCGCAAGTGCGTTGCCACCCTGTAGGGAGAGGGTTAGGGATGGGAGAGGGAGAGGGAAGAGGAGAGGGGAGGGGAGGTGGTCCTCCGGCGCTCTCACTGACCGAACGAAACGTAACAATGCAAGCGCTGTTACTTCACGTCGGTTTTCTATGAGAGTGTGGTACTACCCCGGACGAACCGACCCTTTCATGCTTGAAACCAGTACTAGTTTCAGCGTAGCTCTACCACCATTTTTGGCAGGAGATAAAGTTTTCGCGTCACGACATGCTAGTAAAGCATGAATTATCATATTGAGCTTGCGCGACTTGCGTCAGACTAACGACACGTAATATAGGGGCATGTTTACGTCTAATATTGGTGTTTTATATTGAGATTGTGCAGCTCAACATATATTTGATTAATCAATAAACTGTATAGAAATGTAAATAATAATTGTTCCGAGAGTCAATACTTGTGGAAACCAGATTAAAGTTAACAACTTAAATATACACATTATGAAATTTAAATAATTCATACTACAATTGATTTAAAAATTCAAAAAAGAACACAGTTATTTCATTGCTTTGAGTTTTCACTTCTGTCTGCAGTCCTTATGGCTGCCTTAATTGTTATTTATAAATTAGAATCTGTAATCATTGAAAATATTAAGAGCGTTCCGTAAAATTTGGTTTAAAATCAATTTGTGGAGCAATAATTTTTTCCCCAAAATAAATAAGAGTGCTTTATTAACCTTAATATAGCCGAGAAGCTTTATAAGCGTTAGGTCACACTACGAAATACTTGAGACCATTCCATGTCCCTAATTTGACTTTAACATGAGCTGCGAATAACTTATTCAAATATATGCAGTTGTCGAAAGAGACGTAGGTAGATCTATTTGATAAAAGGATAACAGAACTAAAATAGACATACATATACAAATACACATAAGCATACCGAGATCAACCACTTATGGTCTTAAAACCTGGGATTATTATTAATTTGTGTACTTTTTTCAAATAGGGAAGTGATAAAATATTCTAATAATGATGACGTATAGAGGAGTAGGTTCAGCTTTCACGAACCAAGGCTACGAATTTATTTTACAATACGAAATACAACTGCATACTTTACAAAATACTCGAGCGTATTATATTCACACCGAATATCGACAATATTTCTATCACAAACATTTTGGTTTTCGCAAATTATGAGTCAATAGTGTTGAAACTTTCTGTGACATATGATTACAGGTGTTAGATGAACGCGGCATTAAAAAACCGCGCGGTTTTATTTCGTAGTGTGGTCTATCGCTAATGAATGACCGCAGCCTTAATTTTATATTTCCCTTTCTCACTTTACGTACCTATGACCATACGCTAAATTTAAATCTTTCATAATAAGCAAAAGTCTATTGTACTTTTAATATGAATCTGTTTTTTTAATTTCACTTTGATAGTATTCATCTTGTTTTTTTTCAATTCTTCTTTAGATAAAGAAATCTTCACAGTTTTTCCACTTTATTATTCGTTGACTTACTTTATATGGAGAACTTCCAATAATTCACTTGCTTCCGAGTTCAGATTTGAGACATACGTTTATTGTCTCTGAAACTAATAAGACATTGTTCCAAATCTAGAGGAGAGAGTTTGTTTTAGGGCTGCGTGAATATCTCATTGGAGACTTGATATTACGCTACTCTTCTACGCTAGCCTTATAAAAATATGTAGTATTTTTGATGTTTTTTGTTTCATTTACTCAACTAGGTGTTATTTTATTAAATTCCTTGTTTGTCTACATATACATTAAATTATTTTTTATCAGTAATTTTTCAGGGATGCGTCTTTTTATTAAAAGAAAATAAAAAAAGATTACCACATAATTCTAGCTACAATCTATTGCACAGTATGTTCTATGTAACCTTTTCATTGTATCTGCCTTTATTCAAAATATTAGAACGCCCTCAGACTTTTTGATATATTTCCATTCATACAAAGAATCAAAAGAGAAACTTTTGATTTTGTCAACCATTTCTGTGTTTGTAATAAAACGTAAACGCAATGTATTCAGTGGTAGGATCACCCTAATATTTGCGATATGTTCACGAACATAAATATACTAGTGCAAATAAAATATAAGCAAAAACAAAAACATATTCTCCGGGACGTTTTGGACGCCGTCCAAATGCTGATGTAGGTAATACAATATATACGCTCGGGATAAACAGTTAGGTCTCTGGGTATTTAAATAAAATTTTAAGGTCCCATATATGTAAAATAAAAGTTAATGATTTCATTTTTATAAAACTTCATTGAGAAACTTAAAAAAAATAATTCCCAACTCGTCATCTATATTAAAATATTTGTCATAAGTAGAATATTAGATAAGATGTTTATATTCAGAGAAAAGAAAACGTTATTAGCGGTAGTAAAAAAATCATTAAAGTACGAGTTTGACAACCCTGTGATGGATTCTGTTCCACCTCAAAAATGTTATATATGCCAGTATTTACCAGAAAAATGTTTTATTTCTTTCGATTCGGAATCCTTAATAGGAATACGCTACATGTAGATTGACGTGACGGATTTTTATCTCGAATCACACCAGGAGAACGAGAAGTGTTTTAGACAAATAAAATATAATAAACATGATTTTTACACCAGGGCCCTTACTCCTTAATATTACATTTTTATTTTTTATTATTTGTCAGCAATAACAAATATTCCGTATAAGTTATAAACAGCTGAATAAAACGGTTTAAAAAATATAGACAACTTTTTAAAGGTAGAACGGATAATAGATGCTTTTATATTATAAATCCTTCTGTAGTGGCATAACTTTAAAATGAGTATTAATAGAGACCTGTTTAGTACAATTGTTATTGTATACAATAATTAAAAAAAACACTTATTATTGTAACTTGTATAGTAACTTTTTCATTGTATTATTTATTTATACAGAACATTTAAACTACAGTTAAACTAATAATAAAGTAGAGATTAACTTATTAAGTTATTACCGTAAAAGTGTGTTTATGGTAAAAGTCATATACTATATATATCGGATGTTCATATTGAATCATTCCAAACAGATAATCATATGTTAATTTATGACAATATAAAATAAGAAAATATTTTTTTGAAGTTATACTTTTTTTGGCGCGTTAGGGAAAAATGATGAGAGTAAATAATTACGATGCGCGCGCACACCGTCACGAAAAACCGACACCCTGAAGTTATTACGATGAGCGTGCACACCGTCACGAAAAACCGACACGCTGAAGTTAGCTATAGTCAACTTTTTCTATTGTTAGTGTCGTTTTTTCTACAAACTTAGAATAAGGCGAAAGATGAAATTTTTGAAAAGATTTTTATCTTGTTATACCAAATAAGTATAACTTCTAACGCATGTACATAAGTTTTTTATGGTTAAGGTTATGGAGGTATAATTATAGGTAAGAATTAACTATCATTTAAATTGGTTAATTAACACTGACGTTCTGTTTCACTCAACAATGGTAGACCACAAGAGACTTGACAAACGATGCTTCAAATTTCAACTTATTAAATTGAAATGTACTGTGTTCGAAAGAGAAATATTAAAACGAGTTGCCGGTTAGTACACGAGACCTGGTTTTGTGAGGAAAATGATTTGTCTTGTATTAAAACTCATTCGAAAATTAAACTTTTCAGAGTACATTGTGGTTTAATTCAAAGCTCGAAATTACAAACATCAACAATTTATCCAATACAACCATGGTTAAGTTAGTTAATATGGTTGACATAAAGCTGATTGCTATTTATCTTATACTGGTACATATTTTATCTGTATTTAACCACATATTACATACTACATTCTAATGTATTCGAAAAAGGAAAAATTAAATCACACATTATAGCATATTAAAAAACAAAGTCCTCCGCCGAGTTTGTCTGTCTGTTCGCGATAAACTCAAAAACTTCTGAGCGGATTTTCATTAATAGATAAAGTAATTCATGGGGAAGGTTTAGGTATAATAAAAAATTATAAATTAAATACATTTATCAATATTTTGTGTAAATTGGTTGAAATATAACGATAAATGTTGCATGTGTCGGAAAAAGTCAAGCCGCCTAGGAGCCTTCATGCCGTTGCCTGTTGGGATATAACAAAACAATTGAGATAATAAGCAACGCAGACGAAGTCGCGGGAAACAGCTAGTTTCTTACTAAAACGTACATACATAATTACCAGAAATATAAATTACACGTATCTAATTTTATTCTGGAATGATTAATTTATCCGCGTGATGCGTAAATCGGAACGAGGGAACGCGGGCGTTCCGACACGACGCCCTCTTGCGGAAGGATGCAATGTGTCCCGTTTAGTTCCCGAGGGTATGCTCTGATAGGTGTCAAATGTACGGGGGAGATAACGTGTCAACTGTTTTATAAATTGCTTCTGTTTAGCAACGCAATGATGTAACAAGTATTTTAAAGCCATCTTTAGGGTGAGAAAAACTGTATGTTACTCCCAAAAATAATTAGAATTTTTTAGGTTAGTTTATCTACCTGTCTATATATTTTTATATATATAGACAAATTTGCAGGCAAATCAGAGTTTAAGAATCTGCATGTGTTTTAAATTTTTATGACGTAAAGTTAAATTATTTTCTGCTTTTGGACTCCGCGGTGTCACAATTGTGAAATGTGAAATTTTGTGTCCACTTTTAGGTTTATTACTTTTCTTTCTTCATCTCATCATAACTGAAATAGAAAATATTTTTTCTTCCTTTTATTCCACTGTTATTCAATGCTGAGCTGTATTCTAAGTTTAAAGTCCCTATAGGTTATAAGGAAGTTAGTTAAAATCAGTTAAATTTTGATTTCATTTCGTTCGAACAAACATACAATAAAGCGAATTAATAAAAACCGTGCAAATAAAAAAGTATAGGTATTAAGGTCCAAAAGTGTAAATGAATTTTACGTCGCACGTTTATTATTCGCCCATATAATCAATATATACCGTGTATATCGAAGCGAAAAATCGATTCGATGGGGAAAATAAACTTCATTTGGCGCCACGATATCTTACGGGGAGAATCTAAGAGAAGCGTGCGTACTCTGTACTTAAAAGGGGGGACTCAAATGTATACGTATAAATAAAATTGAAGTGTCTGTTTGTAATGTCAAAATAATAGCTTTTTAATAATGAATATGAAAGTATATACAGTTGTTATTAAAAAAAAATTGTTGTTTGTCTGTTTTTTTCCGGCAAATTTTCGAAATGGTTGGACCAATTGTGACAGGACTTCCCAGTACTGATTGTATAAGGGTTAATTAGGCTACTTTTATTTTATAGAAAAATAGTGTTTCGCGCACACATAATTCTTTATAAAGCTACAAACAGAAACGAGGTTATGGACGACTGCTAGTTGAGAATTATTTTATAATTTATTAAAAGTTTTCTTTTACAACAATATGTAACCTTATAAGCCCGTTAAACTGTTAGTACATTTTAAATAAATTATATCGATATTAAGCTGCCTTTATTATTATTATTAATTTTAATTTTTTAATTAATTAGTAGTACAGCATTTATATTTTCTATATTTGTAAAAAATACAGTATTTGCATACAACTCTGTATTTACTTCGTCATTAGTTTTGCAATTTACATAACTTTGTTTTTACCATGAAACGTGTTATAGTGGTCAGTAATATATGTGTTTAAATAACCTAGATATTTAATTGTATTAGGTGTCTTGGAGCAATGCAATAAATTCTTTTAAGCTCATATTACAGGCAAGGAAACAAAAATTATTAAGTATGAAAGCATATCGAAAATATATTCCATTAACATTATCTTGGGGCCCAACGTACCCTTTAACAACAAAGGATTCATCTCTGTTATCTAACATCAATATCGCTGTTCGGCATCGAACTTACCTTTATCTATTTACCAATGCATGAATCAGACGGTGTACGTCTCTCCATTAATAGAGCAGACAATTTATACACACTTGATATATTTTTGCAAACAAATAGATTAAAGGATAGCGATGTTGTTGAAGAAGTTTCTAGCTTTTATTGTTTATTTACGATTACTTTAATATAAGTTAGGCAAATCCAATATATTTGTTGATTTCATTTTATTTCATTGGTATTAAAAATAAATTAGAGTATATCTTATAACTTAATAAAACAAATTAAAAGAAGTAAACTTTTTTAAATATCTGTACGTATATAATTGTAACTGACATTTAGATTAAGGAATATCTTCTACTTATTACCCTTATCCCACCTAGTTTCGGCACAACATGCTTTACTCTTCCAATCTCCCCTATAAGATGTCAGTATTCACACCTATATATTTTTCGGCATTCGGCAATTCATTCTGGGTGACTGGTTACTCGTTCGCAATATTTTTACAGGATGCTCTAGTACTTGATACACGTTCTAAATAAAATAAAAATAGGTACTTAATATTTGACTTAATTATTCAGAAAATACAAAAATTATAGTTAATCCTTTACCCGTCTATGTTTAAAGCACAGTGGCAATGACTGTGGGATGTAGCAAAAGTAAAGCCAACTACCCAACAAAGGAAAATTTTTCGAAGTTAGAAGAAACAAAAGGGTTTATTGTCCGTTTTATTACTGAAGGTTAAACTCCGAATTAAACCTAGGTTTATTTAAATTTGTACCCGTTATTTTTAGAGCCTTAGAACAAACGTTAGCTTAGGTTCTCTTTGTTGTTTATTAGTAATTGTTTTGATATTAGTAATTTATTTTACATGTTAAATGTAACCATGAACTATCACAAGATTGAAGGTTGTCACTCTTTAAACAGTCACAGTGTATAGATATCTATATGAAGAATATTTTAAGATATAAATATTAACTAGGTTATATAATTTATGTAATATATAAACTATATAATATTATTACATTGAAACATACATTACATAATAATTGCCTGTTCGTAATGGCCAATCGAATAAAAATGTTTTACCAACGAAATTTAACTGAATGTTGCCAACATAATATGCAATACTCAATCTGACTGTTCCGACAGTTTTAATTGAGACCTCGTAAAAATATTACTATATCTCGTTTTATATTTATTTGATTTAGAACAGATAGGATTTTAGTTTTGCTATAAAGTACACACGTATGTGTGTAAAATATTGTTCAAGTTTATTTTACGATTTCCTCTTTATATTTTTATTTGTTAATTATGATGTTTAAAGAGATAAGAATCTAATGGCGTTTGCGTAATTGTTGACAGTAAAAATGGAGCATAAAATAACTCATTTCCTTTGTAATCATTTATCTTATATGTCTCAGCCGAACGATATTTCTTTGTTTTGTCTACTAACTAACGAGATTTATTATTTAGCGGAGTGGTAGGGTTTTACAGCCTGACTGGGTCGCAACCACCATATATATGGCGAAAATGCCCGGCATAGTGATTCGCTTCTGCGGTTCGCGTTTCGGAATCAGTCTGTACATATCCAGCTTTTCGCAGGCCGGCATGACAGTGGCGACCGGCGATGGATAGTGTATCACTCGGTGATCGCTATTGTTTTTTGATTACACTGTGCTTACAATCAGGCATAGTGCAGTCATTTTGCCTTGCTACAATAATAGAAAAAAACAATAGTTTAACTTTTTTTTTTTTTTTGCTATTGACCTGGCAAGGTCTTTACAGCTTCACCGGACTACTCAATAGTTTAACGTCTTGCTCACACTATATCTGTATAAAAAAGATGAAGCATATTGTGAAATTATTAATATACCTAACAATTATTATAATATTTGAGTCGTTACATTTCAAAATTTTAGCCGTTCCTAATATTTTGCGTTATCTTTCAAGATCTTCAACATTTGTACATGTAAAATATGAAGAACATAAAAAAAAACTAAAATCTTATGAACGTCAAAGTTGGATTTATCTTATTTTGACATGAAACTAGTCATTTACTTATATAACCCGAGCACATTAGCGAGAGAATAGAAACAATATTATCGTCTAACACTATTAATATTATAAACAAGTAAGACTGTGAGCATGTTTTAATGTTTATCTTTCTCTTTCCCGTAAAAACAACTGACCGAATTGCGATGGAACTTTACAGTAATATAGTATTTTTAATATAATTTATAAAGATATTCTTTAAATTGGCCAAAATATAACGGTAATTGTCAAGCACGTATATTGAACACGGATATTGGACATGTGAGTTCTTTCAGCGTAAGCATTGTACACAAAGAATAATGTATTTATGGTGGCACCATTTATATAGTTTAGAATGTAAACGGAGCTGCTGGCATCAGTTAGTTATATGAATGTTTGCCGAGTTAGTTGTGTTTCTCATCTTGTAACATTTTATTGGAGGTTGGAAAGTATCAGCCAGTGATGTGTAGACGCATTTATTGATCAACATATCAAGTGCCTAGATTTCCTTATAACCGTGCCATTTAACTTCGCTGTTTTGATCGCGGAGTAAAAGGTTTATCTTGGGAAACGCTTGCAATTTCAAATGCTTTACTTTATGAGGCAAACATATCTAAACTTACTTATTGCATCAATTTGGTATTGTACGAATGCGATACGAGAGAAATAGGTGTCTTAAGTTACGTCAACGGTACGTTTGCATAATTTAAGAACGTAGGTCTTAATTTCGAGGCTGCGTGTTTGTTCTGCACGACATATCTCATTACTGCAAGCTGACCAATCATACGTTGCGAACTCGATAATCACACGGGCATTAAAGTCTACTTACGAACCAATGTTCGTTCAAAGATTGGGCCAATGTTTGTATTACGATTGTTGAAATGTTGTTATCCCGTTTAATTTATTAAATATAAAAATTTACAAAAAAAAAACCGCCTTCGATGTGAAAAACTAATAAGGCACTAAAAAGCGAAAAATAACTAATTTATTAAATTAACCAAATTAAATAAAAAATATTGATATTCCCGCTACCTAATACTATATTAATAACCTAATTTAATAATTCAGTTATTTTTCGCTTCTTAGTGCCTTATTAGTTTTTCACATCGAAGGCGGTTTATTTTTTATTTTGTAAAAAAAAAAAACATTTTTAGTGTGCATAAATATATCTGGTTTTTAATGGGTATAATAAATTGGTTCCCATTTCACTAAAATACGTAGAGACGAAGTGGGTGAAAATCAAATTAACGATATTTCACCCCCTTAGGGGTTGAATATTTTCTTCACCACCTCTGAATATACCAATTCAAATAAAAAAAGAATCATTAAAATCAGTTCATAATTGACGGAGATATCGATTAACAGACATAAAAAAATACACAATCGAACGTTGTAACCTCCTCCTTTTTCGAAGTCGGTTAAAAAAGTCGAGGCAGTCGTAAAGACTGAAGAAATGAAAACTCAAAACAATGAAATAACTGTGTTCTCTTTTAAATTATTAAATGAAATATTAAAATTTCATAATTTGTACATTGAAATTATTAACATTACTCTGGTTTTCACATCTATTAGCATTCCGAACGATAATTATAAAGAATTTTATAAAGTTTATTAATAATAATAATAGTATGTAGCACGCTCACTAGCATGTCGTGACGCGAAATCATATGTTTATGTCCTGCCAAAAATACCATTCAACGTGACTTAAGAAGTGTTCACTTCAAAAAATATTATAATATACATTTTCTTAAGAAATTTTTCCTGTAATTTTTCCACTTCAGGCTATGAGTAATCTTTAATATCTGCTCAACAATTTTGTAATTAAAATCAAGAAGGATTTGTTATAAAATAAGCTTTTGAAATTGTATGTAGGTATAAATTAATATTTGATCCAAAATCTAATATCATCAAAACTTCAACAGGCAGTTGCACAATCAACAAGTATTAGGTGAGTCGTTAGAGTAACTTCTCTTGGGCAACGGTTGCGATAACTCGTTTAATCAGTGCCTAGAAACTGCCTTACTAGACGTATTGCTTGATGTGCCTGTGATTTTTTTTTATTTCCATGTCATCAACTATTATATATTACATCCATTATTATGGAATATAATTCTATCGTTCGTCAATCTCATTCGGTCTTTCAAATATCCTAGTATTGTTTTATCATATAAGTTGTTAGTAAAAAGGGTTTATTTGGACTGAAAAGACTTAGTTACAATTTTTATATTAGCTGTGGAATATCCGATTATATTATTTAACTCTTAACAATCAAAGTTACTTTATTCGATTTAGAGCCTAAGAAGGCATTTATGAACGTTAAAACTACCACTGCACCGGTTCGGAAAATAACCTAGCCATCTAGAATAACCGGCAATTAATACACATAAACTTCGAAATGCAAAAATAATGCAAGAGTATATAAGTATGTCGCAGTTGAAATAATCTTTGTTAATAATCATGTATTGTTTTGAGTTGATACAATTACATGTATTTCACAATAGCTAATTAATATTGAAATGGTTACAATATTGTAAATGTACCCGAATTACTATCGGTTCCTGTTCAACTGAATAAACAAGTCAAACTCGTTGAATTTGTTATTACAATTATCTTATTCAGCGCCACCATTAATTATTGTTTTATCTGAGAAAATGTTTCCATTTCAAATGGGTAACGTGTTTATAGTAAATCAGTTTTATTGGTTTCAAAATCTTGATAATTTTAGAATTATTTATATCTTAGAAATGGGACCGGGTCCCGTGTAATTATTTGAAATTGTTGTTTGTATTCGATACTTTTTGTAGGAAAGTTATAATCTATTAGATTCGATTATTAATTTTAGTTTTTAATAATATATATATGAGGACGCTTTATTTGTATGGCGTTTGGCTGAGATTTCATGTGATGTACAAACCGATCCGCTTAAATATGTAATAAGATAAATCTTATAATAGCGTTCCAAATCAGAAGATTATTGCATCCGTGCCAACTTCACCCATTACTTGTCAAAATTGTATTGCCAACAATAAAAAATAAATTATCATAAAAAAACGAATACGCACTAAAGAGATAACCCGCGCAAATAAGAACAATGGCATAATCTGTACATGTTGTCGTTATCGCAATACATTTTTTTACTGCAGAGAATATTCAATATAATATGTAATCATTGTTTACACAAGGCTGTGTTCCATAATGTTGGACATTGGCACTAATTTCTTTAGCGAACGCATGTAACACGTGTTTGGCATTTTTTAATTGTTCAACCAATAAAAACCTTGAACATATCTTTAATTAGATAAATAGTCTTATCGAATTGGATTATTTTTGCGTAATTTTATTGCGACTATATAATTTGCATTTTAAAGTATAATGATAACGTAATTATATCTATGAGAATAATCAATTATCATCACATGAAGAGTTATTTTGTTCGATTTCCGTTAGTAAAAATTATTACTCTGTGACTTGACATTTATATACATCCATACAAATCCTATACACCAGAATTAGGTACTGTTCATTCCGTACACTATGTCAAGTTCAAAACATTTTTAGTTCATAATACCAATTACATTTCAGTAAAAAATTACCGCTGTATTATTTAACAACAAACTTTATTATAAACTTTCATTTTAATTTTATTATTCAATAATTTAGTTTGTTATCTTATTGCAATTTATAACTATGAAACGATTATTAATTCAATATTCTCTTTGAGTGTGAGATACGTTTAAGAAAAGTTATTCAAAGCATATCTTTAAAATACAAATTATAATATTATAAAAAAAAATACTTAAAACATAGTTTAAATAATGTTTTTTACCCGTCCAGAATGCATTACATAATTCATAATCAAGCAAAATTATTTTACAAGATAAAATAATAACCTTGTTCTTAGTATGGCATTCGGAGGTAATGAAAGCTTACCTTATTTTCAGTCCTGTCTTTGGTTCATCGTTTCACTATTGCAATGATATCTAGCTTCCCATTATTATGTTATATTGATTTTAACGGATGTCTCACAGTTCGTTATCTAGATGTTACTGTGGATAACGCGCTGTAATTTCGTCCATATTAAATAATACTGTTCAAAAGATATCTAATTTTTTATGTTTTATTTTCAGGCAATTAAATATACTAGTGGCGCCCAGAGGTCGACATTCGACCATAGTTCATTGATTTTTTAAAGTTTGAATTTTATTAGGGTTCTTTTGTCAAAGGGTATTATATTATAATATCATTGTAGAATGTAGAATGAAAAAGTAATTGGAACGTAAGAGTAAAATAATACATACAGTCGAGCATAGCAACCTCCTCCACAACCTTTTTGAAGTTCTTTATTGACAGATGTCAAAATGTCTTTTTTATTTACATGTGTGTATATGTTGTGTAAAATTGAAGCAGTAGTGTGAGTAATACATATTTTAATTAATTTAATGTACTTCTAATGCATTTTATATAAAATAAATAGCTTTCTGCACTTCTCCTTCATATAAACTTTAACTATGCCAAATTTCACGTTCATCCGATTACCCAATTCCGTTAAAAACGGATACAAAATTTAGGCTTCACGTATTAATATAATGATAACAACAGCTAACCTTAACCGTTCTACTTTATAATTCGATAATTTCTAGAATTTTTGAGTATTGTAATCCAGTATTAGGTTTATTTTGATAGAACAGAACGAGTACAAAAACGTTATACATTTTATACAGTATCTTCATTTCCTATGTTGTTATTTTTAGGAAAAAATATTTTTATATTTTACAAATGATATAAAAAAATATTGTGCATATTTATTATTTATTTCCTTATTCGAAGAATGTTGCTTCTTGAAATACAATCTACCTTTCTATTTTATTATCATTTTTGACTACATCAAATAAATATCTGGTAGACTGCTAGCTTATAAAAAATACCTTTCTTACCCAACACATGTTTTCGTATTCATGGTTCAAGATAACTTTGTTATTAATTCTACATATATAATCCAAAAGAAGATTACACATAGATGTTCTTTTTAGGGTATTCAAGGCATATATGAACTTGCTACTTCTGTAACAAACCGTAAGTTACGTGTTTCTACGACCTTCCTGAAATGGGAATAAATTTCATTACATGTTATATTGTAAGTTTGGAGTGTTTATTTTCAAATCTTTCTTACGAGATTAGCACAGTTACCAATTATCTTGATGAATATAAGAAATCACGAAATAATAAGCCCTTTTGGGTAAATTTATCACTCGACTCACATCAAATATCTAGCGTGTCTGTTTCTTATGGCATCAAGGATACAAATTAGCCCTTACATTAATGGATCATAAAGGTAAAACAAATATGGCGTGTTTTTTTTAATGAGTAAAGATATAATTTAAATAATTGTATAAACAAATTGACTGCAGCGAGCCTTCGGCGAATGGACCTTGAAGTTTCATCGAGCTGTCACGGCTCATGTAATTTGTTATTCGAATAAAGGGAGGCTTACGATGTTGACGACGGTACAATAACCTTGAAACTCTTATATACAACGAGGCCGTGGACATAAAACAAGATGAGCCACGTAGAGTAAAAGTGTACGAATCCTATTTCTCTATTTACGTAATGTCTGTCGAAGAGAAACGTAATAAAATAAGCGTTAATTCCGGAATACAGACACCGTCATCTAATAAAAGTTGTCTTAGGCTGGATTCAAACTAACTCTGCGATAAAATTAAGTCTGAAATATGAAAATAATAAGACAATAAAAATAAAAACACTGTTTTAGTTTTATTTTTAAAATTTATTATATTAGTTTATTTGTAAGCATAGTGCAACTCAAATACAGCCGCGCCCGAGGAGACATCTATACCTGTGGTTAACCTTTCTTTACGTGTTATGGGTTTTAGCGTTTGACAGTCTCACCCTATATAAAATGACAATGTGTTCTAAGATAGTAAACCTAAACTTAAAGCACAGGTGCTTGGCGATAGCTTTCAACTGGAGAGTAGATCTTTAAACAGTAAACCAGGCGTACTTAGACAAGGCCTCACCGCTATGCCGTAGTATCATCTCAATGTTATCCTTCACGGAAAACTCTATTTCACTCGAAAGGATTCGAACCTGCATCGGCCCAGTGGTGTCGGTTAATGTTAACGACCGAATAAATAGAAATTTTAAAATGAGACCAACTGAAGAGTGGTAGTGGTATAGTCGGTTAAAGACGCTCTATCACCCTTGTTGATTACTGGGTATACACACTGCCTGATACCAGACCGTAATACGCCTAACCGTTCCATCGTATTCTGGTTGTTATATCTCATGTGTAGGTGTTGCTTTTTTTCTCGAATAAAATTGTTATGTCTTACCATATATGTGTGCATAATGCCTTACAAATTCTAATATATTATTATTGTATGATATTTAAAGAGAATCTATACGTTTTAAATTGTAGTTTAAGATTTGGAAATTTTCTTATACACATTTTATAAGAGTGTATAAGTATCAATTTTTTTAGGATTTTATAAGGAACGATAAGCATAAAAAGATGACAGAAGATAACATTCTTTAAACGCTAAGTTTCTATTTTCACTATTATAGGTTCGTATTAGTTTAATAAGAATCGTTAGGTGAATTAAAATCCCACTGTGATCTTTATGTATTTAATTTGTAGAAAATTAGTTAGTTCTCAATCTTCCTATTAGTAAATTATATTGTATCGGTATCTTAGAGACTTATCCGCTTTCAAAAGTTGATTGGTTTTTTCATAGTTTCATATTATTTAGATAATGGAAGAAATGTAGTTTCTTTACAATTTATTGTTAAACTAGATGTGCCCGCGACTTCGTCCGCGTGGAACCTGATGTACAAAACAGTGACTAATAAATTTATCTGAATGTATTAAATCTAATTACTATCTAATTTTCTCTTGTACTTAAGTCGCGTCGTCATTACAGTTAGAATAACTTTTGATATACCTGACCGATTTTAATGAAACAAAGACTAAATGTTACTCGACAATATGATTTATGATTATCATGAACTTAGTAGTTTAGCAGTGATACTAGTTCAAACAGACACACAGATTAAAAAAATGATTGGAATGTATTTTATTATTTATTCCTAGTTACCTGCAACAATTTTTTTTCACTTTTTTTTGGGGTGTCGAATAACATCGAAGACTTGAGACATCCAAGCCAACCTCACCTGCGCGTGGTGCAGCCTGCTGAATAACGGACGAGGCAATGGCGAAAGCGGGGTGGTAGCGTTTTACAGCCTGACTGGGTCGCAACCACCTTGTATATGGCAAAAAAGCCCGTCATAGTGATTCGCTTTTGCGGGTCGCGTGTCGGGATCAGCCTGTGCATATCCAGCTATCGCTATATCCAGCTATATCGGCATGACACCGGCGACCGGCGATGGATAATGTGTCACTCGGTGGTCGCCATTGTTTTTGGATTGTACTGTGCTTACCGTCAGGCACAGAGCAGTCATTTTGCCGTGCTACTATAAAAAAATATCTAAAAAGTACAGACACGTTAGATTTATATATATATATATAATGTTGAATCGTAGTTCATCGCGCGGTTTTCGTGTAGTGATAGCCTTATGCGATCTTGATTTTATTCTTTAGTAATTAAACGGATTTGATAGACTACTATCAGTTTTCATCTCTGTGTAGGTGTTTTAGATTTGACTTATAGTTTCATTAAGTAGTTGTCTATCGAAGTAGGCGTATAAATAAGGCCGACAATTTATTTCGGCACTATTCATTAAAGTAACAAATTTATTTATTGAAATATTATTATTGCTAGTGATCGTGTAGTCGTCGGAATTCAAATATATTTCATAATTAATTAGATGTGTCACTGCAAGGTTCAATTTATGTTTATGAGTGCAGCGGCCTATAATGTGTTACTCTTTATCACCACCCGGAGAGCACGTAAGTGAGAAGTACACTTCCTGCGGCAGTACCATCAGCCTCCCCATATGCCTCTGTATACATACTAGTGGTCATATATTATAGTTGCTGAAATTCGACCATTATATTCGAATTTTTCAAAGATCAATATTAAAGAGAATAACGATCTATTTCTTATTAAAAAAGCCTATGAGAGAGAGATGAGAAACACAGGAGAAAAAGATACTAAGCTGATTTATCTCCGATTTCTACCTAGTCTTGCCATTAATACTGTAACAAAGAAAAAAAAAATTCTATTGCAAATAACATTTATTACTTTTACAGTGTTTTAGTTTAATACATAAATATAAAACAATTTAAAATATAAAGAGCTTATTCGAAGTGATCTCCGTTGGCTGCAATACAATCCCTTAAACGTTGAGGCCGTCAATAGAAGCACGCAATGGGAAAACTCTTCACTGCCAATCGTACGGATTGTTTTAGGGACTCCAAATTATCGTGGCGTCCAGATTCCAAATTCAAATGTAATATTTTGTTTATTTTTAATTGTAACAGTATTTATGGCCATACTAAGTATATAGATTTTTGTAGGCTACATAACCGTAGAGTAGCATAAACGTACATTTCTTAAAGGGTTTTACACAAAATACAGTCTTATAGGCTAAAAGAACCAATTTTTACGGACTATAGTTTAAAACGATGATGGGTATGTTCGTAATATAGCGTGTTCGGACACCGTGTCGATGGACGTAGGTTCGAACTCTTGAAACTTAGTCGGAACTTCTGGTGAAGGAAAACAGCGTGATGAAGCCATAGGAAGGTGGTAGGGCTTATGCTAAAGCCTGTCTAATGAAAGTTGAGAGTGAAAAATGGCGGCAAATTCAAAAAAATTAGGTGTGTATCACCAAGTTTACTAGGAATAAACATATTTCATACTATGTGTATAAAAATAACATGCTGATAATTTTTTATGATCGTAAGTTTGGTTACACTTAGAAATTAGTATATTATTGTATAATAATTATGTGAAATAAGCAGGTCGCATTTTTTTTTATTTTGCTTGTGATTACGTATGGTTATTGCTTACCATAATTTTGTGCGTTAGGGGCCATTCAAGTATTACGTAAGCAAATTTTTTTCAATTTCTGACCTCCCCCTCCCCGTCGTCAGTGAAAGTAAGAAATGGTCTTAACCTTCCTCCCATAAAAACGTAACCATTTATATAAGTATATTCAAATCTGTTCTAATTCAGTAAATAAATATTGCTATCGTAATCATCATCCAGACCCCCAACCCCTATGTCATTAAAAATAAGCAAATCCAAGACACCCCACCCCCACCATCAGTGCATACGTAATACTTGAATGACCCGTTAACCGTATGTATTTTGCTATGGAAAAATATGCTAGGATTTTAAAGTGAACTGTATCAATAAGAACCCACATATACATTTTATAATAATATCTTTAATACAGATTAATAATCATAAAAAATATCGAATCATTATGAAAGTCTGATTCCAGGAATTCAATAATTTTAATGTCACTAAAGGAATCGTCACTGTGGTCACCACTTTCACTGCGTACGTTGATGATAAACGGGTTCAGTTTATCGTCTAGGATTCTGTATTTTTATTTACATATATTTTCAACATTTACTACATGGTCGGTACATTTTTTCCATATATCCTTTTAAATCTCTCAACTTATCAATCGAAGAACGGATTGTCTTAATCTTCATAGGATCATCAATGCATTCCGTCTGAAATAAGCACACGATGTATATTAGAAACATTTAATTTAATGGCACACGACTTATATTCGAGGTATTATAATTACATTTCCCTCTTTAAAAGTTTAAGTTAATAAACACAGTTTAATCTGTAATGTTTTTTTTTTAATATCATTGGTGGCAAGCGAACAAGTCGGTCACCTGATGTTAAGTGATCACCATCATCCATGGACACTAACAACACGAGAAGAGTCGCAAGTGCGTTGCCACCCTTTGGGGGGAAGGGTTAGGGGAGGGAGAGGGAGGGGAGAGAGGAGAGGCGAGGGGAGGTGGGGCTCCGGCGCTCTGACTGACCGAACGAAACGCAACAATGCAAGCACTGTTACTTCATGTCGGTTTTCTGTGAGAGGGTGGTACTACCCCGAGCAAGCCGACCCATTCATGCTGAAACCAGTAATAGTTTCAGCGTGGCTCTACCACCATTAAAAATAAATAATATAAAAATAATGTAAAATTTAATTGAATATAAATTTTAAAGTATCAAAACCAATTCAATAAAACTTACCAGTATCTTTCGAAATCAATGTAAACAATTGCAATTTTTCATTAAAAACAGCATCACGTTCACTTTTCATTTCATTGTATTTATTAATTATACTGTTTAACATCTCTCTGACACCGCTATTTATTGTTTTATGCTTTATTTTAATCTAAATGCGCCAAAACATTCACAAATATGGTCATAAGTTACAAAACAAGAAGTGACATTTGCTGCAGTGTTACCAGTTTATAAAAACGTAAAATTGTCACTCTCAGCTTTCATTACACAGACTCTAGCTGCCAATGTTAAGTTGAAAACTATCGTCAAATTGGTATAAGTTTTATAGAAGACGTTACTTTGCGCTTCCGCCTGGAATTGATTGCCCGTTACTATGTCTCACTGCAACAAAAAGTGTTTTTTACTAAAACAGTAATAGTAGAGGTCAATTAATTCCAGGCGGAAGTGCAAAGTAACGTATAACATTTAATGATCGATTTCGGCAAAGTAACGCCTTATTCAAATACCTGTTGGTGTTTTTCAACAGCAGCACTCGAGAGTCAGTCTCCTCCAGATTTAGCGTGTTTACCACCTTAGATCACAACGTAAAAGTATAAAAAAAAATTACAAGAGTTGGAAACTTTGGCCAAAGTTTCTTCAATCTTGCGATTATATTCGCTATAAATATATTAAATAAGAGTTTACGCATAAATTATTCAAACCTGATCGTCTGAAGGCAACCGGGCTGTTCACTTGGGGCATAATCGTTGACCTATTACGAGTGTTGTATAATAGTACTTTCACCTATACAAGAAAGTAGGTTTTCATGTTATACTTGCGCCGATGGGATACCAAAATGTTTTTTTAATATGTAAAGGTTGTAGAAATTGTAGTGTAGGTAAACATGAAAGATGGTTTCCGTCGCCGAAGCAAATTGCTTGCACTCCTTTTTTAGATAGATATCTTTATTTTTCACATCCTCGCGTTCGGAAAATAAAGCATTCTGATTTTTATAAATGGATATACTCGTGTTTCTTAAACATTCTAACTTAACAGATCCTTAATTGTTTCAGAATTTAAGTTTACTATTCATTTAATATTAGATTTATATCTTAGATCTCAGTGATTACTGCTAAGTGTTACCTTTGCTATAGCAATTCTTAGTTATGTTTCGTAGCTATTTCATTTAACGGCTAAATACGACAATGTTTATTATTATTAAGTACTGTATTCAATTACTTTGGTTATTATAATAAAAAACATTTATCGCGCGCGAAATAAAATTAGCATTTCGTACTAAGTCTGGTAAGAAAAATAGCAATAATTTTCTTTTTGTATTAACTCACTAACCTTTTTTGTTGTTATTTTATATATATTTTATTACAATTAGATCGAGGACTAGTCTGCAATTATGACTTCTTAACTCGAAGATCGACGTCATCAAGAGGAAAAAAAATTAAGCCGTCACGGTACGCCTGGCAGGTGTGAAACATCGAAATTGTTCGAATCAAATTACAATATAAGTATGCGAGTTCAGTGCGGCAAGAGAGATTGCGCACAGTCGGTTGCGCATGGCATCGCGTCGCCACGCCAACAATCAGGTTTACCCGCCCCTATACATGTTTCACATCAAAAATCCTATTACTAAACAGCGTATAAAGAACCCACGAGCGAATTTTTTTTAACGATTACATTCAGAAAACTCAATAGAACTTAAAATTCAAAGTTATTTCTTTCTGAAGTGACTAATTGTTGGTCTGAAGGCTCTTAACATTTTCAACATTTTCACCAGGCTTTCAATTGGTACTCAGGCATTCAATTGAAATGGCAATTAGTCTGAGAGACTGAAACTCGGGTTTGACTCTGGTTATTTTCATATAATTCTACTAACGTTACTATCTATTCGATCTTACTAACTATACACATAAATATTAAATGAAATAAATAAAATATGGGTATATGTATATAAAGTTAATTATGTAATCTTTTCTACCTCAATACAGTCTCTGAGACAACGTATTTCTTCATCGCCCGTGTTACAATATTACTGAATCAATTACCGCCTGGTAACATGCTTTTACCGTAATTCAATTAGTGAGGCCGAAACAAGATCAATACGCTAGCGGTTTTGTTCCCTCGTTATTGGGTGATAATTAACTTTGTTATGGCTTGGTTTTTTTGCTTCCTTAGATTGATTAACAATGGATTCTTGGGTTGTATAGGTTTTATCAAAGTGTTTAAGTACTTAGATTATAGAATACAGATTATAAAAAATGCTGACAATAATAGAGTTAATTATAATAACTTTCTGTAAAATGAATCTTGGTTACTCAATATGTTAGTTCATATGGGAAAAGGAGATACTGAAACAAGTTCATGTGTAGACGACATAGTTCTATCGTAGTGTATGACTGCTCTAGTGCCATGTGTGGTGTACTTTAAGTTGGTCAGGTTGATTTGATTGTATACAATATCGCTTATAATATTACTTATTAAACAAAAGAAAAACACATTTTTTCACGCAATCTATCTAATCTCTGTCCGTAATGTTTTCTGTGTCGTCAATACAACAGTCCTGGGTTCTGACATTTAGTTTTTTCCCTTACGAGTGGCGTATTTGCTTATATGTAGTTAAAATACTTTTTTTATTTAATAAAAATTAGAGAGCCATTCAATTCCACGGCAAAATCCGTTTTCCGTAAAGATCCGTAAAGAAATCCGTAAAGAATTTTTTTTCTTCCCCTCCATAAGGTATTCTGATCATTTTTTAATACTTAAGGTGAGCACATGTAGGGTTATTAACGATGGTTAATCCCAGCAGTGGGCTCCGTTTTTCAAGATATAGGTATATTTTTTTACATTATTACATAAAGAAGCATGACCCCAAATTTTCGGCTTTCTAGCACTTCTCAATAGTTCTTTATCCGTTCTCAATCCGTTTTATTCATATTCATGACTTAGACATAAATATATCACGGGTGGGACAACATATGATCCGCTGGTGAATATATGTATATAATATTGAGATCACAAGAACCAATTAACAGGATGGAAGAATTGTCGAATACAACGAATTAAATTATATTAATTTTCCGTTGAAATATCACGGTTCGATGTCTTTCATGGTGATATTATAATTTCAAATTATATTCCGACAAGCCGAGGCTGTAATTTCATTTGTTTGGCTTGTCGCGGGAAATTACATTCTCGTCTGGTTGATGGAAACCGACGAAATTTCATGCGGGTTTGGTAACCAACCGCACGTGCGACAGGAATAAGTTTTGTTTGTCGTCATGTGATGTTAAATTAGATTATTATGACGACAGGTAATGACATGAATAAATAATCTTATATAGCATTTTAGATACCTGATTTTTTTTTATTGACGAATGCGTTATTTAGTGGAAATTCATCATTCAATATTGTATTGGATGTTGCTTTGCACTTCCGCTTGGAATTGATTAGCCTAGATTTGGTAATAGACTTCTTCCCGAAAGAAGGTACGGGCATTATCACCACATAAAGTGGGTACTACAGGAAGATTTCACAGGATCAGGTTTCCTCATGATGTTTTCCTTGACCGTCAGCCAATAGTGTTACCAATTTAAATTAGTAAATGTACGCGAATTTCGAAGAATTCGTTGGTACATGACAGGCTGCGAACCTGCGGAAATCGCATTGATGTTCCACCGTTGACATTCAAACCACTAGACCACCACGAATCAAGAGTGTGGCTTGAAAGTCGAGTAATAAAAGTAGATATTATAGTGACTGTAACAAAAAATATATTTACAACGCGTCCTTCTTTTGTTGAATCTGTCGTCGCTTTACCATCCGCCAACTTCTGGTTCAACCGTCAACCAAGGACGCGTGTTAATTACATTTTTTGTTTCAGTAACTAATATTTCGTTCTTTTTATTTTTTTACTTCTTTCCTTTTCTAGTTTCGGATTTAACTTTTTCAGGTTCACGTCGCGCTAGTAAAATCTAACGTTTTTTATTACAGCGAGACGTGGTTGAGGCCAATCAATTCCAGGCGGAAGTGTAATTTAATGTCTACTATTATACCTAATAATTTAATTTGTTATGTTAATTTTAGGTATTAGATATTACTAATGATTTGTCGTTTGGTTCACTACATCTTTTAAGTTGAACTATTATATACCATTGCCAGCCCAAGGCATGTCTTAGGATGAAGACAAATCTAATTATAGCGCTCCTTTGCTTGTCCCTAATATTAGTTAGCTGTGAGTGTCGAGCAAAGCTTGGACTCGACTTGTACGTGTCTCAATAAAAGGTCATATTAACCATTGGGTCTTCTTTTATTAGAATATAACAAAGTAATGAAGTACCAAACGGTACAATCAATATAGGTTATAGAAAAACCTATTCAATTTGGCAACAAATTATATTCAAATTCATCTAATCTTATTTATTTAGTTGTTAAATCTTTCAAAACAAAAAACCAAGACGCGTAATTTATAAAGCAAAGCGTTTCAAAAAATAAGAACTTGTAAGTAAATACGAGAAAAGAAGTTTTTGCATTCGGTGACGAAACCAGCCGAAAATAACAAAAACGGTGAGGCACGACCGGGGATAATAAATTCTGTTATTACGCGACAGGTTTAAATTCAACACAAAAGTTATTTCTCGCCATAAAACTTTTTTACAGCCCTCTGACAAGAAGTCTACTTTGTCTTACGTAATACATTATCAAACTTGTGTAATGAGATTTAATACAAGGTCTAATCAGATGACTTTTCATAAAATACTGCACTTATAAACCTAAAGTTGTAATACACATGATAAATTAATATAAAATATGTTGTCAACACGTCTGAGAGAAATTAATACGCCATATACGTGGCCAAAAGTCTATAAAACATTTTTTTATTTTTGTAGGACAACGATATTGCAGTTGAGTTCAAAAGAAATTCACTCAACATATGGTCCGAACATTTTAATAAAAGGTATTTGGTATAAGACGATTCAACGATCTCTGTAATCGGTCCAATGGTTCCATGACGCCGATATGAGAAGAAACATGATCGTCTTGGCTTTAAGAATTCGTTCTGGGCACATTCCCTTGAATAAGTTTAACTATTTAATGAAAAGAAGCGAAAGTAGTAAACGCGATGTTTGTCACCAAGAAGAAGACGTTTATCATAATGTAATGGAATGTGTCCGAAAGAATACATATATTTAAGGATAATTATATTATAGTCGTTTGTAATCAAATATTCTTACGCCCGGCATCAGAAGAAGCCAAATAAATCTATAATATGGTGGACGTCCATATAAGGGCAAAAAAGTGATTGTTTTTAATTTAGTTTTTTGTTATTCTTTTCTTTTGTAAGATGTTTGTAAGATTATTGCTTCTTGTATGGATGAGGGTGGCGTATTTTCTTTGAAAAATCCCTCGACAAATATAAAGATTTAAAATAACTTTGTAGGATTTAATGAATTGAGAATTGAGAATATGAGAATTTAATGATCTCATTTAAATGTTAAACGACAATGTGATCGAAATACGCTAAATCTGGAGGACTGGCTCTCAAGTATTGTTGATAGATGCTTGGCTACAAATTTTCTAATTGAGGGTGGTACTAAACACTGATATTTATAATCTATCAAATTAATTATTATAGCGCTGTTTTCATTTTCTTACCTAGATTTGATATTGAAACATATAGTAATAAATTATAAAACAAATCGTTTGTTAAAGTTTACAAATCTAAAACGAAATTATTGTCATTTTCAAAGTTTTCACTTAAAATATATGTTGAAATGACATCTAACTTTATAATTTACTAACCCAAATAGTCAGTAACAACATCTATGTTACTGGCAATTTCTTATAAATGGAACCATAAAAAACAACATAATTCGATCAAAAATATTTATAAGACTAATTCCATTTTTATTTTAAACAATAATATCAAGATTTATTTTTTCTATGCGTATGTACGTAATGATTAATATTCGAGGCGTGTAATTTAAACACGTATTAATTTGATAAAACCTGTACCAGTTCTTCATATCAGAATGTTATACAGGTTCTTATTATAAGTACATATGACATACTCGACACGCGATAAGTGTTTTGACAGCTGAAAATATAATTTGGTAATTATTTAACATATGAACGCTGCCAAGGTTACATTCAAAATATAACTTATCATTAATTATTGCGTAATTCAAACTTGATAGAATATTATTTCGTTTTATTTATAATAACTATGTACATACTTAAATTGAATACAAATAATGGGACGTGTTAAATGAAGGGCGGTGTACTTGATGTGGTCGAGTAATACTGCTTTGGATATTTATTTTTCGTAACGCTCCAATTTACAGAAATTTACTATTGATAAAGCGTAATTAATATTTCGACATTCCGTTTTTAAGAGAATACTTTTTAGAGTATTGTTTGCGTCTCATATCATTGCGCTTTTCCATAGATACCAAGCAGTAACAATAAAAGTCTACTGAGGTAAATTAAAAACGCTAATATGATGTAAGCGTTAAGTGGTAACTTCGAAATAATAATGAAACATATTGTCAAAACAATTAATTCAGATAAATACTAATATGTAGATTTCATGAAATCATTTACACAAGAGTAGAGCCGCGGGTAGCAGTTAGTTATGAATAAAATACTTGAAGGGCCTTACGGAGGTGACGGCGCATGAGGAGATAACCTCGGTAAAAATCAGTGGGGAGTGATGGAATGGGTGCCTCCTCTACTACCCAGCTGAACCTAGGCAAGAAGAGGCGAGGGTCCTTTTTTACATAGAGATATCCCTAACAGATACCCATCCCGCCGGGCAGCTGAGGAAGGGTTATTTCCTATTCACACGGACAAAAACCCCATGATTCCTTCTTACACCTGTGTCGCGGGACCTGATCTTCCATTGTGATTACGCCACCCTGTGACACTCTCATTAGTGCATTAGTGCGGTGAACGGTTCATCGTAGAGTTTTTTAGTCGGTAGTCTTCGACACTACCCACTGTTTCCCAAGCCTCTGGGTGTCCCATGAAGGATTTCTCTCCACGTAAAAAAGGGGGTACATTTAAATATACTGTTCCCGTGGGCTAGGTCGAATATACATTTTCGCGTACAAAAGTAAAAGTGTATGTATAGGTACAAAAAAGTAGAATAGTAGAAGGTATATTATCTATATTTTTATATAATGCATATCTCAAACACAAAGCTCTGAACATAAACAGCCTGCGCACGTTGCAGAAGCAGTGTGTTAATCGAACAATCTGAATTACATAACATAGTATCCACGAAATAGTTACGATTACATAAATTTTGTGTGCAGAGTGAAGCAATATCTCTCGGTTATGTAGAACACTTGGCAATGGGAGGGTCGACAAGGGCTCGGTTATGGTGGCGTGCCGGGTTTATATCACATAAAAAGACTAATTTATTTTAAGTGAAATAAAGTTCCAAAATAACTGTGACTAGTGAGAGATTACTTTGTATAAAAATAGGTCAAATTCAGATTATTAAAAAAAAAACTTTGTAGTTCATATTTACTAATTTTGTTAGAAAGCAGATAATCAAAAATATATTTATTTTTGCATCTGGTAGCTCAATCTATAAACGTAATTAATACATTTCGTCAACATCTTGCGTGAATTCTGCACTTATTTAATGACATTCATGCGTCGATACATTGACGCTAGCCTTTGCTCGCGTTAATGTAGATTAAATTGTATTTTCTCTGGATGTTCTTTTTTGTACCCTGACCATGTATGCAAAATTTCTCTACAATTTGATGCGTAGTTAACAAACAAACAAACGAACTTGCATTTGCATTTATAATATTAGTAAGGATAGTTAGGATAACCGTTGTAGTACATAGTATAATATATTAAAAATGCTATAAAATATATTTATCGACAAAACTGTATAACAAAAACTTCAAACATAAACATGCGATGCCTCGCAGTTTTTACGTTTTACCTAATTCACACTTCTTACGGTAATTACTCTGCTCCTAAGAGTCATAGGGTGATTAGATAGTATATAGCTATCTTTAATAATGGACTATAAACTCGTAAAAGAATTCTTCAAATCTGACTGGACGTTTTAGAAATTAGCGCGTTCAAAGTAATCACTCCTTGAGCTTTAAAACATCAAGATCTATATAGTCTGTAGTTATTATTTCTTTGCAATACCTGGACGCTGCTTATGGCCGACCCTTTACCAACACCGGTAACGTCAGCACAAATCGATTGTTTTAATAAGGTTCCATTAATTTCGCTAATGGATTTTATCTCATTTGACTGTCAGTTGCTGTACTCTCCTGTCATCAATTGCACTTTATTTGCCAGTCATCATTTATATTATGGATTTTGCAATTGGAAACGAATAAGTAGGTAAGTAGTTTTGTTTATACTCGGAGATACCATTATATTTAAATAACCTGTTTTAATTGTGCATTTCTTTTTTTGAGTATATCATGCAAACAAACAGGTGGGTCACCTGATGTTAAGTGATCACTACCGTCCATAGACACTTGCAACACCAGGGGAGTTGCAAGTGCGTTGCCAGCCCTTTTTTAGGGAATATCTGGGGGTTATCCGGCGCTCTCATTAACGAAACGCAACATGCAAGCACTGTTACTTCACGAGGGTGTTTCTGTGGGTCGGGTGGTACTACCCCGGGCGAGCCGACCCATTCATGCTGAAACCAGTAATAACTTCAGAGTGGCTCTACCACCTATAAATTTCTTCTACAAAAAAATCTTTGGAATCTTCATCCTTCTCGAGTTGTCCTAGTTTATACTTTACAGATACGATACGATAGCGATAGTACCTACGTAGGGGATGGTCTTTAAAAATCGTTACGCCGTTATCGACATGGTTTAGTCACTCGACTTCTCTTGATGGAGTGATAATGGAGTAAATTAAAAAATTACTATGTCTCGGGAACAGTACTTTTCTTCTGGATGACAAGTACCATCAAACCTTCATGATGACCGGTTGGGTAGTTAACTTAGGTAAATCCTGAGAGCGTAACAAACAAACTCACATTTATAATTTTATATCTAATAATATATAGTCTAGTATCATCATCAGCCTGTATGAAAACCACTGCAAGGTTTTAGGCCTCATCCAGAAGGAAGTTGTGCGCTTAATTACCACGCCAGTTCACGACGTATTGGCGATGTCAAATTCTGAGAAAGTCACAGTTCTATATTCTTGTTATATTTATGTTATGTATATTTAGTTGTATTACAAGAACATTTCCCAGGTTCCCAGGTTTTCCTTCACGGTCAGCCGATAGTATTATCAATTGAAATTAGTAAATGTACGCGAAATGTACATGCCGGGGTTCGAACCTGCAGACTTCGAGTTGATATTCGAACTGTCAAACCACTAGCCAACCATGCCTTTTTTTGTATAGTAAGGATTAATAACGTTAATGTACTAAAAAATTCGCCCGTGGATATTTACTAAATGAAAGTAAAAAGTTTTATAATAATATCTGTAAATTTCAATTGCATAATCGTTTTTTCTTCTCTTTAGGCAATATAGGTGATTTAGTCATGTTTTGTATAACTTGATACGATAAATCAGTAGACATATTATTTAGTATATGTGAAACACTTATTTTAAAAGTTATCAAATTAGTCCATCATTTCGTAACGTCTTTTGATATTCAAGCTCTTAGTTGTAAATACAATAGTACAAGAAGAATGTATGAATATAGTAAATTCGGGAGTAGAGATAATAAATAATGATTGTATATTACAATGTTGTCTGTCACTGTTGCCAAATAGAAACAACTATCAATCCAATATTATTATATATATATTCGTCTTTGTTAAATACGCCTGAATCCCCTTCCATAAGTCTTCTGGGAAGATTTACGTCTTTTTACTTTTACTCTACGGCCTAAGAAACCCCCTGAATGTGTGAGAATCCCCTGATTTGATATTAGTGATTAACAACTAACGAAATGTTCATATTTACACACTGAAATACGAAATTATGCAATTAAAAGTGATGATAATGTAACTCGGAGTAATTTGGAACAGAACATTCTCTAAGAGCGAAACATACGCAATACAACCGACCAGGTGCTGAATATGATTCACAAATAGACAAGTACGGTTGCTTATGTAACTACCACGTGCTGGATTCGAGCGCTGCACTTTGTCACAGGGTTGGCAACAAAAATAACGATTTTTTTAAATTATATTAGTAATGAATATGTATAATATTATTATGTTATGTTCATGTTTTGTTCAAGAATAGAAATTACTGAAAATAACTAAACCAGTATTTCCCAAAGTATGGGTCGTGGGCGAATATTATGTGACCTCTGAAAAATAGGATTATACGTATGTCCCAGCTAACGGACAGATGACTATTGACTTCCTTATAATACTTGTTATAATCTTTGCTATTGACGGTAGTCCGGTGAAGCTGTTAAGACCATGCTTGGTCAATAGCGTAGTCAGTTCGAAAAAAAAAATTTGCTATTGACCGACGGCAATCGCGGGGCGGTCTGTTACCCTCGGTCTATAATTTTTAGTCGTATGCAAGGGTGGAGTGAGTTAGGAAAAGTTGTTAGTAAAATTAAAAGAAATAAGTTTAGGAAATAACTAAATTTGAAATGTATGCTAGAACTATAATGGCAAGAAGTAGGAAAGTAATGTATTCCTCCTCATAAAAAAAGCAATCATTGTATTTAAGTATTAAGATTTTAGATTAGAAACCTTAATTCATATAGTTAAGTCCTTTTTTTATTTACGGATAAAGAGCTGAGTTCCGAATTTGGAAATTTTTAATACATGAGTCGCGGGCCGGTGGATTTTGAGTACCACTGAACTAAACTGTGTAGCTATCTCAAAGAGCAATAGACACGATTCTAAAAATTATTTCACTAATAAGAAGCTACATTATTCCCCTGTGATGGTTTTATATTAAATGTTATATTGTAGTATATACGAGTAAAGACGAAAACTATTACTAACATAATATATCTCATATAATGTATTAAGAGACAGTGTAAATAATTATTTAACGATTCCAACAAAACAATTACGTGTAGTTTATTCTCCCGAATTATTATGTTGGTATTATCAGCTCTTTCGAATCGTAGTTGACAGCCCTAAAAGTATTTCCACCATAGTTTAATTATAAACTGGAGTGTTAACTTGATTGTTTATATGCAGCGAGATATGCAATGCTCGTGAGAACCGATTACCACTACCGATACTGATAGAATAGGAAAACTAGCGAAAGAATAGTTTACATATAAATAATTTCGTAGAAATTTCTAGATCGAGTCTTTCCCTTAATACTTGTAAACATGAGGTTAATTAGCAATACTGACCAGATCTCGATGGTAAAAATTGCTTTGTTGCAAAAGCAATTTATACTATAGCGTCAGTACATGCTAGTGGACCGTTACGCCGTAGTCGTGTGGCGGGCCACACGTCGGCTCATTGATATACGATAGCGCGGTCAAATTAAGGGCTTACTCCGACTAATGAGTCGGAACGCCGGAGATTGGCCGTTGAGTTAACTGATTGTAATAACTCTTGTACTATACGGAATGCGGTGTTGTTTTATGTGCGCCTATATTCATTTATAATTAGTATATAATACTAGAGTAACACTTCAATAAATCTTTGTTCAACATGTCGATTATTTAATAAATACCATTGGACTCTAATCTCGTACCCGTATCAGTAACTCTCGAGTTTTCACCATAAAGTAAATTAACGTTGCCAGAAGAATACGTTCAATTCAACAGTCACTTGAATACAATCAAAACTACGGAAAAGATGACTAGCTCTCTTTTTCATTTAAACGTGTGAATAACTTAGTCTTAGTAAAGAAAAGCAATGTGAAATAAATCCATGTTGTAACAAAAAGTAATTGTTTTTTAATAATATATTATAGGGGCAATCGAACAGGCAGGTCACCTGACGGTAAATGATCACCGCCGTCTATAGACACTAGCAACACCAGCGGATGCGCAGCTGCTTTACCGGCCTTTTAAATTTACTTCAATTTATTGTAATAAATGTATTAATTCAGTATTATGTCGTTTTATTTTAAAAACGTAGATAGATTTGTCATTGACATTACAAATGAATGATACTTTTATTTTAATTATTGTAGTGCATTATGCTGTTAGTCCACCTGTATTGAAATTATTTTAAAACGGAATAAGCTACGAACTTTTTTAAATGCTTATTTAGACGTATTCCTGTTATAATAATGGTGATATTTTATTTCTACTTTTAGAATTGACTTAAAGCGTTTCATTTATTTTTAAGATAATTGTAAGTCCCATGTGTAAGCATGTTCAAACTTTCAAACGCGTTTCCCCACAAAATTGATTTTTAGGGTTACTTATTTTTTGATTAAAGGAGCGATGTGGCAAAAATCTTTCAGTTATTTTTTGTTTAATAAAACTGTGAAACCCTATAAGTAACAATGTTATGTTAACAATTTATCGATTCTGAGCAATAATTTTACAATGTTTATGGTGGATTATAATAAAGAGACTCGGTACGTCGAACTTCGATAGAGACACGATTTATACGTCAATATTCAACTGGAATTAATAAAGCGATGTAAAGCTTGATCCTTAGAAGAAGTCCATATGTCGCTTACCATAAATATGTTTAAGACTTAGTTGCAATTTATTCTACCGTTGTTTGAAGGCATTTCTTGCTTAAAGCTTAAGAGAATTAACGGTGTTCGCAGTTGCGTTTTATTTCTTTGGAATGTCTATGGGGTTTAAACTTGTTACGCATTGTCTTTCTCTAAATTTCATGTAATAAAGAATTCAATGGAAAGATAAATAACGTTCACATTGTGATACGTTTCACACTTATTATTTAGTGTTAAAAGTTATAAAATACAAGGATTCTTGTATTGATATATATCTTCAGAATTCTGAGTTAGCTAAACGATGAAAATTTGGTAAAATATGAATCATTAATCATACATTGAAAGATTATTTATGGTAAAAGAATAATTTTACTCAATTTTTTATATCGTTATTTATGTCTGGGCATTAAAAATCTGTTTTAAAGAATTCTACCACAGAATCAACCTCTACGCCTAATTCCATTACAATCCGTCTCACGGTTCGAACACAATTCAAGAAAAAAAACTGTAATGGATAAACAACAGCTTTTTACTAAGTAGATATGAAAGTACTTATAACGTATATATTATATAAGTACTTATAAGGTGCTTATAGAAAACTCACATATTAAAAATTTTTGTCTGTTTGTTTATTCCGGCTAAACTAGAACGGATAGACCAATTTCGACGTGACTTTCACAGGCAGATAGCCGATACTAAGGAAGGCTTACGTTATTAAAAAAATAGGTTTCTGTGCAAATATATTAAACTAGCTATGCCCGGGACTTCGTCCGCGCGGAACTTATGGTAATAAAACAGTCTTTCGTTTACTGTGCCTTAGATATTATTTATAGATATATAATATTCTGTTTTTGTAAGAGATTGATTTTTATATATAATTTTGAAACATTGTTCATTGGTGCTCCGCTCTTATTGGTTTTAGCGTGATGATATTTATGTATGTGATTAAAAAAGCAGTGTACAATAACGCGCGCGCCCTACGCTCATTATTACACTGAATAATTCTCTGCTAAATTACAGGGTAACAGCTTGTTTATAACATAAATAAGATATATCTCTCAAATTACAAAAAGGAAATTTTCTCGAATAAAAAATCCCCGGTGCGCGAACAACTCGCAACCCAATTCCAGTTAATGGCGCATTACCCGAACTGCAACTGGAAACTGACAGTTTGTTGTGATTATTATCTCGCTACACGTTATACCGTAGCACCGGTACGTTTTATTAGTGCTATTGCTAACTCGCTGAAACATAAAACGCACTCAAATTCCTCACAGCTGATGTGTACTTTACAGGTAAATATAAACAAGAACGCATTGCTTAATTCCTTACAGATACTATATGTCAGAATCATCGTAGCTAATGACTATAAAAGTCATCATCAAAGTAAAAGTCAGCCTGTAAGAGACACACGTGCAGGGCCAAAAGCCTCTTCCCGAAGGAAGGTATGAGCGTAATCACCACGCCAGCCCACGACGTATTGGCGATTTGAAACTCTGAGAAATCCACAGTTCTATATTTTTCCCACATACAGTAGTACTACAAGAACATTTCTCAGGTTCAGGTTTCCTCACGATGTTTTCCTTCACCGTCAGCCGATAGTGTTACCGATTTAAATTAGTAAATGTACGCGAATTCCAAAAATTTCGTTGGTACATGCGGACATCGAAATAATATTCCACCGGTCAAACCACTAGGCCACCACGACTTCTAAAAGTCATAAAAACTAATAATGATCGACTCTTCACAATAGGTTTTATTAATTTTGAAAATGAGAGAACAATTTTGAAGGAACTAACATTTTGAAAAATATTTATGACGCAAAACGAGCGTAATACTCCGCAGTGCATCTAAATATATTTTTTAAATATAATAATAATAATATTGATCGAGCTTTGTTGCGTGGCAGTGCCATCTATTGTGGGATGTCTGGAAAATAGATAACGACATGAGAATCTGTTCAAATGCCTAAAAGTTTGTATGGGATTCTGTTGAACTCTACAAAAGGTGAGGGCTTGCAGAGCCACCTAGTTTCCAATAGTAGCATAGTGGATAACATAAAAATCTCATCTAGGAAAAACAAAATTTAGGAGTGTTAACTTTTATGGTGATCAGAGTGAAAAACATCCTATGCTCTTTCCTATATCCCTGACAAAATATATTGCAATATGTCGTGATGTTCGGTTGCGTAGTTAAAGCGTGTTACACAAAAACAAACTTACTGGTTTCGCATTAATAATATAAATAACAATATTAGAAAATGAAAGTTCTATAATTTTAAGAACAGTATCGAGGTAAATCATTATAAAATTATAAACTATTATTATTAAAATATTACTGGGAATCCTATAGAGATGTTAGTAAACAGTTTATTATGAAATAATTGTACATATTTAAAAGCAGGGTTTATTTAAGTTAGATGGGATTGCCCGTCTTTCATATAGTTTATTACAACAAACACGATAAAAATCTTGATTCCAAAATAACTTGTCACAAATAAAACGATTTCAAGGAAAAATATAAAAGCTGACGATGCCTACGCAAGGCAGATATTACGCCTATAAAGGTGACACCTCCGACAGATAAAATTCTGATTAAATATTTGCTAAGCTCGGTAATAGTAATAATGTTTGTTTTTACACACAGTATTGTATTGGAACGTATGTTCAAACCATTAAATATTCTTATTATTAAAGTGGAAACGGGAAGGTTTACATTTGCTTATGCTTGCTGCTGCTTTCTTACGCAATATGATTATTTAATTATCTTTAATGAGAATAGAAAGGACAAAATTAAACGATTAATAAATAAAACGATAATGTAACTTATTAATGTATTATTTAAATCACTTATTTGTTTAAACATATCTATATTTTGAATTACCTACCATATCTAAAATAAAAAAAGTGTGTGTGTACTTATTTATGTAGGTACACGCGTTAGAAGTTATACTTCTTTGGCGTAACACGATAAAATCTTTTCAAAATTTTTATCTTTCGCCTTATTCTACGTTTGTAGAAAAAATTACACTAACAATAGAAAAAGTTGACTATAACTAACTTCAGGGTGTCGGTTTTTCGTGACGGTGTACGCGCGTGTTGTAATAACTTCAGGGTGTCGGTAGTTAGTGACGGTGTGCGCGCGCATCGTAAAAATTTACTCTCATCATTTTTCCCTAACGCGCCAAAAGAAGTATAACTTCAATAACTTTGCATTGAATAGCCACTTTATCGAGGAAGATTACATGGCATCTAAGATCACGCTTAAAAGAGTACCCTTAAAAGCAGATGAATTACCATAAAAAGTGCACGTCGCAAAGTACGTAAAGTGAGAAAGAAGAATAGATGTAGGGTTTAAGCCCATGATACGGGTGCTGCGTATAAACCAAGTTTAAGAAAGATGTAAAGCCCCGGGACATAGCTATCCAAGAAATAAAAAGAAACTTAAACTTGTAAACTTTACTATAAAAATTGTTAACACAATACGAATAAGATCTCTTTCATCCTAAAGAAGTGTTTCAAAACTTTACCAGCTGTTCGTGGTCATAGCTATGTAATCCTATTTCTAAAAGAGATTAGGGAAAACACCGAATGTTAAAGTTACACGTTTAATAGTCTATTATAAAATCCGATAATAGCAGTATTTCGTAATGTACTTTCTTTATATGTATTTTTACTTATGAGCTATGTAAGACGCAAGTTCTTTTAACAGTTACAATGAAAATTGCTAACTAGTTAAATTTTGTATGAAGTGTGTAAACTATTTATTCGAATTTCAGACCAAAGCTCTTCAAGTGTTAAGATGAAAATAAAATAGCAAAGAATTCTTTTGTGCTAATGAAACGAGTTTTTATACATCAATTTATATTTTTCAAATTACCGAAGTTTTTTTGAAATATACGATTTTACATTTCACGTACTTGCGAATTGATTCTTTATAGTGACTTTAAAATATATATTATCTGCTATTCGAAGATTCTAATCTAACCAAGTAACGAGTAATGACATTGTTTAGTTTAGTTAAGTTCCTCTGTATAGTGTATGGCAAAATGCATATTTTAGTTTACATTAAGGCTGATTAATAATCTTAAAATGCCGTAATAAAGCCGTTTTTTTTGCAATCGCTTTCCCCTTTGTGATTAGGATACTTATGGTGCGAATTACTGTTTCTTCTCTAGAAGTTGTGTAATATAAAAAAGTAAAAACCGTATTCTTTATTAGCTATCTTAAAATTTATTTGTCTCCCTTGCTTTAATAAATCTGTTGAAGGCTCTACTGAACTAGTAATCAGATATAATCTTCAGATGCTATGCTGTTGGTTAGCTAAATGGTTGACTATGTCGTCCTCAGGTATTCCTAGATGGACTCTGGTCCAATACTGTTTCCTATTTTTGATATGGCTATGTTTTCCTGTGTTTGCTGGTCGATTATGTGTTGTTTTTCTTTTTCCTGCGTTGAATTGTAGACTGACTGGGTCGCTACCACCATGTATATGGCGAAAAAGCCCGTCATAGTAATTCGCTTCTGCGGGTCGCGTTTCGGGATCAGCCTGTGCATATCCAGCTTTTCGCAAGCCGGCATGACAGCGGCGACCGGCGATGGATAGTGTGTCACTTGGTGGTCGCCATTGTTTTTGCATTGTACTGTGTTTACCATCAGGCATAGTGCAGTCATTTTGCCGTGCTACTATAAAAAAAAATCTGTTTTTGCTTCACGGATAATTTATGACTATATTTATCAGTTACATAAATATAAACCAGAGCGTAATTATATGGGAAATATTTAAAGTTTTGTCTGCAATTACTTTACAGAAAATGTATCTACCATGTGTTTACCGTATTGTCAATTTTGGCTCATATGGACCCCCTCCAGAGGCGTTGCTAGTAAATCATTCTTACTTACTTATTCATACGTCATTCATAAATGACGTTGGCTTTTATCATATGAAAAAACTGTCACAGCTGATGTATTAGACTCTATAAGCGAGTGTTCAGTCAGTTATCGATAGAATTCTCGAGATATACGAAAATTATTTACAGACACTTGTGTCTACGTACCGATGGTATATACATACGTCTTCCTTGTTATTTCGCCACTAAATGTATAGCTTACCTGAAACAAAATAATAATAAATAAGTATTTATAAAGAAAATTTATAAAACTGAGCAAATATCAACTGATACTGCATTTCTAGATATAATTACAAGCGAATTAAGTTATTCAGTTTAACTAGACGTATTATGTATATTAGAAAACATACTTTTTATTATCAATAAATAGAAATTAGGGGTGTAATAGGGTGTCGAATAACATCATAAGACTTGAGACACCCAAGCCAACCTCACCTGCACGTGGTGCACCCTGCTGAATAACGAACGAAGCAATGGCGAAAGAGGGGTGGTAGAGTTTTACAGCCTGACTGGGTCGCAACCACCATGTACATGGCGAAAAAGCCCGTCATAAAGATTGGCTTCTGCGGGTCGCGTTTCTGGATCAGCTTATGCATATCCAGCTTTTCGCAGGACGGCATGATATCGGCGACCGGCGAAGGATAGTGTATCACTCGGTGGTCGCCATTGTTTTTGGATTGTACTGTGCTTACAATCAGGCATAGTGGAGTCATTTTGCCGTGCTACAATAAAAAAAAACATGGTTTTCAATACGCATCAATACAATAAACAATTCAAATATAAATTGTACATAGAAACGTTTTCACACTGACCGAACGATATTTATTTTTGTATTAATCGAGTAGAATGATTAATGAAGTGGAACAAAAAACGCTATTGCAAAAATATTAAATCTTTTTTAGTTGTATTGATTAATTCGTTTGTTTAGCTGAGTATTGGTGAGTAAAAACTTTTCTATGCGTCCTCCACTTTATTTACAAACTAGTTGCGCCCGCGACTCCGTTCGCGTGGACTTAATATAAAAAAACAGTGACTAATAAAATCTGAATGTACTAAGTCCATTTACGTATCTACTTTACTCTCGTACTTAAGTCGCGTCCTCATTAAAATTACAATAATAGAACACTATCAGTTCTTTCAATGAAACGAAAATGTTACTCGAGGATATGCTTTGTGATTTTATCGTGAACGTAGTACTTTAGAAGTTACGCGTGTTGCATAAAACAAACAGACAGACATTTCAAAAAATGATTGAAATGTATTTTATTACTTATTCTTAGACACCCGCAACAATTTTTTTCACATGAGTCTAAAATGTACAGACACGTTACTTTCTTATTATATATCTTTATATATAAATTTCTACTGTGCGTGTGTATGTCACTGAACTCCTCCTAAACGGCTGGACCGATTTTAATAAAACTTTGTGTGCGTGTTCCAGTGGATCCGAGAATGGTTTAGATTCACAATTGGACCCGGTAGGTGGTGTTGCGGTTGACTTTTAGGATTTTTTTTATTATCAAGGCAGGACAACGTCCGCCAGGTCCGCTAGTATATATATCATACTTAAATGTTACTCCTACTAGGGGGAGAGAGGAAATCTAAGAGGCATCTAACAAAACCTAGACTTTAGGGTGTGCTAAAGAAATAGATAAAAATACTGTTGATGAGCAACGCCATCTCTTGCGTATAATTCTATAATATGCTCTTATAAAGGGTTGACCCTTTATATATTTATATGATTGCACTATAATGATTATTTTAGTTGCAATTTAAGTTATGAATAATATATATTCGCGTTTTAGGCCTTGATAGTGATATGACAGATTAGTATAAATTCTGATGTTCAACTATTTCTTTTTATACACAGTTCTTTGGGAAAACTCAGTATAAATAGAACTGACAGTAACAATTAGCTACTATATTTTAAAATGAACTAAGTGCAATTTTAATCTTTCTTATAAGATCTTTGAATTTTTTAATATTTTTATTCACCGTCAACGAAGTCCAAATATAGCAGTCCGTGTGATTTTTAGTTTTTTTATGATCTTACAATTTTACAGTTATATAATTTGAAGATCTTTAAAAAAACATTGAAAAACCTATGAACGGCAAAATTGGACTTTGCTTATTTAGAAATGAAACGAAACAAATAATGAAATAAAGCATTCAGAATTCACACGAGTAACCTTGTTTATCCCAAGAATGTCATGCAAATAATATCACAAGAAAAAGTATTTTTAGTTATATACGTCAAAATCAGATATATCTCCATCATTTACGTCTCACTAGACATGGCTACGTCTCGAATATAGAATATAATAATTAATCAAAGACTTTGTAGTTTAACCTTACCAGTCGGACGAACGTCCGCAGTGACTTTGTTAGGGCGTCTTGGTTTAGCTTATGTTATTAAAGTATATATACGAATTATAGTGCGAATGTTGTTGAGTCTTTTGTAATGTTTTGTTGCTACTTTTTGTTTTTGTTATAATTTATATATTGTTAGAAATAGAAAAAAATATTAATTATTAATAAACGGAACTGGCCAATTTAGATATAAACTGTTAAGAATAAATTCTAATTAGTCAATCGGGCAGAGCTACTGCACGGTACGACGACCGCCGAAAGTGTGAGTAATCAAATTTTTTTTCCTCGAACTGACTACGCTGTTGGCCTTTTTGGAGGCCTCTACAGCTTCACCGGACTACTAAGGCGAGCGCTTAAGGCACTCAGCCGATTTCATTTGGGTAACTAGCTCAAGGGTGCACGGCACACCTCGGCTTGGCCGTTATCTGTTGCATGCAATTCGCGATCTATCTTAGCTAACCTAAGTTAAGCTAAACTATTCATACAGATATGAGTTAATGAAACATGCATGTGTACCAGGAATGCGTGTCTCAATAACTCTTATGTGTATTTTGTGACGGAAAATTTTCTGAACTATTTCAGTTCGATACGGGTAAAAACAAAAAGAAAAAACCCATCCACTTTTTATGTGTAAGCGTGTGAGCGTGCACGTGTGTGGAAGTTAGAAATATTGTTATCCTAATATTACAACCGTGAAAGTTATTTTGTTTATGACGCTTTAACGCACCGATAATTATGAAATTTTGCAAACATATTGTCAGGGGTACAGAAAAGTACATAGAGTACTTTTTGTCCAGAAAAAATATATTGTTCCCGACGGATACAGCTTATAAATTGTTATAAAACTTATGACAGTTTAGTGAAACAACAACATAATAAAACCAACATATGTACATCATGTTAAGGCGGATATACACATAAATGCATAACTATTTTGCATATAAATGTACAATGCATAAGTAGGCAGAGCGTGTGTTGATAAAAATTTACATAAGTATAATTAATGCGCGTTACTGCATAATTATTTTTAGAAAATATTTACGCATTTTAAAATATGCATGTTTATTATACAATAATACAATATCAAGCTTTAAATATGTTGTTGTTTTAAATCAAGTGTAATTTACATATATTCTCCTTAGATACTTCGCGTCTTTTAGTCATCAAAATCGTTTAAAAGTAATACGCTAAATGTGAACAGAGATATTATTGTTAAAATGTCCTGGAACTTTGTTAAAGAATTTAACATTATAAGTTATTACTTAAAACACTGTTACTGATCTTACTATGCCTGGAGCAAAGAATGCCTAATTTATTTATCTATAATATTAAAATAACACGTATCGTTTGCTTAATGTAGTTTTTGTAAATTTTTACGGACATACAATAACTTATCAACAATACAGTATGTATTGGGAATATAGAGGACTTGTGCTCTATTTTTGGACTACCACAAGTATTGAATGCGTAAAATTACATATTTATATAAGCACGTGATTTCGTACGCGTTTTTTTATATAATAAATAGGAGGCAAACGTACAGGTGGGTCATCTAATGTTAAGTGATCACAATCCACAGACACTAGCAACACCAGGGGAGTCGTAAGTGCGTTGCTGTGTTTGGGGCTAGGGAGGGGATAGGTGGGGGGAAGGAGGGAGAGCAGATGGGCCTCCGGTGTTCTCACTGACCGAACGAAACGCAACAATGCAAGCACTATTACTTCACGTCGGTGTTTCTGTGTCTCGGGTGGGAGTACTCCGGGCGAGCAGACCCTTTCATGCTGAAACAGTAATAGCTTCAGCGTGGCTTTACAAAATTGTAAACCTAGATTTTAGTGATTTTCGAGTAACAAAAAAACGACTACTTGTGAATTGACTTATACTCGTAGTTGTCTCTGGCTAATAATGAGAATGTTACTAGTTTGTCTGTATATAGGAATGTACTATGTCTGAGTGCAGGCGCAGCTTATAAATATTCAGATGGAATCCGGAGATTGTACACGTCACCGTCTGTACGATTTAACTATGACGTTCTGAAGTATGCGCCTTATTATTTTCATTCCTAGTTAAATCCGTATCTTTTAAGTGTATTTGTTTCCTATAATATTCGTTGTTTTTTTTAGGTAGATATACGTTATTAAACTAGTGACTGTCTAATGTAATATTTATTAAATATATTTTTTAAATATTAAGTAAGACGTTGAAATTTACTTATGTATCGTCATTAAGTTGACGAAAAAAAAAATACAAAACAGACACTTGAGTCCCAATATAAGATTTTTTTTAATAATGCACAAATTACCCTTATTTGTGCGAATATTGTGTTGAAATTTCGCATGTACAAAAGGAAATTATTTTCAAACATCACTTACGTAACATAATGAACCTATTACGCGAAATCAGCTCGTTGTTAATACTTCAATTATTATTAATTCTACTAAGAAATAATAAAATATCTGTTGAAATACACCCTCAATATTTACAGATATCCTTAGTAATATTATAAATACGAATGTGAGTTTGTTTTTTTTTCCACGGTTTCACGCCTTAACTATTGAATCGTTCATAGAGAAATTTTGCACATACGTCAGGGTTACATACTACCTTTCTTCAGGAACAAAGTATTGCTCATAAGGGATAGGCAAAATGAATATGAATGCGAACGAAATAATCAGGCAATATCGAGTAAAATATATATTATAAAAATTCAAAAGCCCTCATTTTTACCCCTTCATTCTATTTTTAAATATACGGAGTTTCTGAAATGGCAAATCTTTGAATATTTTATCAGTTGAGTGGCTAAAATAAAGTTCTCGTTCATTTTGTCAACAGCGATAATGTCAAAGTGTGCGACGCAGCGGGGAGGGTCAGTGTCCAGATTTAAATCTTACCGCCGAAAAATCCAAATCCATGATACATACACACTGGTACAATGGCGCGCATTATTTTAGTTTAATTGTATTTTTCTTCTGATAAAGTTTTAAAAAATGTTTTTATAGTCATTAGTAATTGTTTTCGGGGTTGGTATCATGAGAAAAGATTATTGTAATGACTGAAATTATTTATCACTTATAATTAATAATTCCATAACAGAAAAATCCAAGTCAAAATACCTCTGATATTCTGTAGATTAATATGATGAAATTACTGAACAATCATAGAAAAATAAGTTCTGTTGAAATGTTAGTATTGATACGATGCATTTAATAAGTATGTAATATTCGATTTTATATAGTAACTCGGTAAAACTCGGTAAAAACCCTACAATATACATGAAGATGAATAATTACAATGGAATAGTAACACGATCACTGAATATGTTAAGTTACATTTCAAAATGAGCTAAATTCAATTTCAATCGTTCATATAACATGTTTAATTTTTTGAAGATTTTTTTTATATATTATAGGAGGCAAACGAACAGACGGTTCACCTGATGGTAAGTGATCACCGCCGTCCATAGACACTAGCAACACCAGGGGAGTTGCAAGTGCGTTGCCAGCCTGTATTTGGAGGGAGGGAGGAGTGGAAGAAAGGGGAGGGGGGAAGAGGAGATGGGCCTCCGGCACTCTGACTGACCGAATGAAACGCAACAATGCAAGTACTGTTACTTCACGTCGGTTTTCTGTCAGAGGGTGGTACTACCTCGGACGACCCATTCATGCTGAAACCAGTAGAAGCTTCAGCGTGGCTCTACCACTTCCAAAATTTCCAGATTCTATACACCGAGAACGAAGTAATCTTCGTATTTTACATGTACATAATTTGAAGATCTTGAGAAATAACGTAAAATATTAGGAACGCCTAACATTGGGCTTAACACATGCTGAAATGTAACGACTCATATATCTAACTTTTAGGATATACTATGATTCCACATCGTAAGGCACTAACTAAAACACTAAAACTAAGACACTAAAACAAGTTCTTGGTCATTTTGATAGACCTCGTGGCGCAATGTAGTAGTATAGTGATCCATCTCTTTACAATTTTCACTAATATATATGTATTTTTTGTATTTATTGGAGTGTTAGAAATATACGGTATCTGTTTAGTTATCACCACGCAAGAAATGCTTAATTTGGTGCTATGCATACACTTGTGACTTCATATTTATTTCATCTATATATATTGACCTTTCAGTATGTATTCATTGTGATTGAATGGTGCTTTAGTACTACTTCCATGGTATGATTAATATATTGTATGCCAAATGCAAAAAAGCCGCATCACAGTAGTTACGGTTTTATGGCAAAATAGCACAAAAAAATATATTTTGTTGTTTTGAATTTTTAATTTTATGCTTAAAATATGTCTACAATGCGATTGTTTTTTTTTTTTGCATTATTGTGTAACAATTATTCCAAGGAGGTTTGATGTCTGGCAGGCGGCCGATCGTAACAATTAAACCAAATCATACATCACAACATGACAAACATGTTGTACCGACCCTACTCAGGTGGAATAAGAGTAAGAAAAAGAAGCATTATTGTGTAAACACAATAGACGGTCAATACTTCATATAAAAACCTAAATTATTACGTGTATACGTTAAGAACATAAACTTATTGCTTTAAATAAACAATAAAACTACTGTGAGAAATATTCATAGACAATATGAAATACCGATAAACAAATATTGTCAAAAATATATATTTGCCAATCTATCTTACCGTATGTCTCAACTGCGCGAAGGTGAAACGTATTATCGCTGATGTAGACACAGTAAGAGAGTTACAATTATTAAAATTAAATAATTACGTGTTGTGAATTGTTCGGGGCTTTGAATGAGTTTAGAGGTCAGCTTTTATTTAGAACGCTCTTTGTTTTATTACGTTTTAATTGTTGTTACGTGTTATGTTATACGTACTTACTTAATAGTTTTGTGATGAATATTTATTTGCCTTTATTAAGTTATTTAGTTATATTTATTAAGTTATTAGATTTCTTAATGAATAAGTTATTGAGTATTTAAATCATAGTTTATTGTTTTAGTATTATGTTTCAATATTAATATAAAATTGAGACGATTACTATAAATCGTCCTATGTGAATTTTGTAATAGTGCTTTCACACATAGATAATATGTAAAAATGTCTGCAGTACGCGAGTAGATTGAAAATGTTCTTGCATTTAATAATGTATACGTTTACCAAATTTCTAATAGCAGTTGACCTTATAATGGATAAGATTTTATAGTTATAACTTCGCCAACATTTTTATGGACTACAAAAACCAATTTAAATTATAATGCAACTGTTTTGTTCATAACACGTTCATAGTATGTACCAGTGTAATGACCTGGGAAACCTTGTGTCAACATCGCCGTAAATATGAAAGAAAATTAAGTTCAAAGAAGAAAAAAAGATAACTTAATTTACTCGTAGTATCAAAATAAAAGGAAATTAATTTCTTACAACCTAGACTGTAACTATAATTAAATACTTGAAGTGATTAATTACAAGGTTCAGGGCCAGTTGAGATAATAATAGTTGCTTTAATAGCTTCATTTAACTATTGTTTTAAATATTCTACGGAACTTTTGATTATATTTAATCTTCATATAGGCTTTTGAAATATTTTTTTTAAATATAGTTGAATAAGTCCAGGGCCGATTAAAATTTACAGTCCATGAGACCTGGTTAGGTAGGTAAAGGATGAAATACGATATATAGTAGACAATATTTGTCTGGTTAAATTCAAAATCATGAATAATAATATTCATAAAATCTTTCAGAATAAACTATGCATACCTTGTCTGCAGCATATGCTGATACAAGGACTTATTTACAACACATATTTACTGCGTCACTCTTATATAACTTTATGTGTATATACACAAATGTAATTAAAGACATAAAGATATAGTTTATTGTTGAAACCAGCAAAACAATGAAATTATATATATGCAGATAAATAAAAAAAGTGTCCAACAACTGGCAAACCCATTCAGCAAATGTGCTGCAGTACAGTGTAATAACTTCAGCGTGGCTCTACCCCCTACAAATCTATAAAACCTATATTACTGAATAGTAGATATACACTGGCTGGTTATAGAACGCGAAATGCCTAACTATCCCAATATTGTGAGTAGTAAACCTTTGTGTATGGGAGTCTCGCTCAACACTAATGCCACGTTCCGAGTAAAATGAATACACCCGATTAAACGTCAGAAATGTATGTTTAAATGTATGTAGAATAAGAACCGCACGCGGACAAAGTCGTGACTATAAAACGAATGAGATAATAAAATCCGAATGAAGTCATATTGAAACGAGAATGTTGTAAAATTTACATAATTGTTGAAGGTAAGAACGAAGCGCGAGAATACGCCGTAAATGAGCTATTGTGCTCTTATATTGAGATAATTAAATGAAGCTAATTTGGGCACGTGTTTATAGTATTTTATCAAATCTTATTCTAAATGATGTCATATTATTATTGCATCATGCTTCGTTCATTTTTTCGACAAACGCATCACTGCTTGATCTATCTTGTTTCGGTCTGAAATCCAGTCCAAATATATGGTCAGTGCCTAGAATCTGGAAGACTACAAGAACCGATATGGATGCATGATGATCTTTGAAATAATGCGTGGTCTTTTGAAAGTGATATGTAACTTCGTAGTTTTGTGAATTGTAAATTATGTAATCAATATAAACCTGCATATACCTATGAATTGATATATTAATTTGAAATTGTAGTGTAATTTCGTTCATTTGTTTGTGTATACTGCAGGTCTTGTCAGAAAATCAGTGCTGTAACGCTTGCACTTGTAAGCCTGCAGCTTTATGCTGATACAAAAACTTCTCTCACTCCATGCAAGACTTATTTATCTTTCTAGAAATATTTTGTGTACCTACATACTTGTAAACAGGCCTATGTTTGTCACTTCATTTTTGGGACACGCTAATTTTCGAAAGTTGTAAGTTTATAATTTTTTATATCCTAAAACATGCAAAAGTGTACATCTTGTTATATTGGGTACTTGCGGCATATAGTAATAGTAAGATACTGTTCTAAAAATTTCAGAACGAGACCAACCTATGGCAATTTTTCGGTATTATCGAAATTTCCTTCAAGGACGCTGCGTGCCCCCAAAAAAAAGTCCTGCCTGTAAATATGGTACGCGTCAAGGGAAAAAGTGACTCGTATCAAATTGCAGTCACCTCTCTCTCCCTTTATTTTGCTAATTCCGAATATTTTTCTGCGAAAACCACAAAATAAAATATATATATATAACCTTTGTAAATATGTGCTAACTAATTGTTTCTTTTTTTTTCTTACACATGTACATCTATCGCAAAGCTATAGTCTACAGCAATGTAATCATTACTATGGAAACTAATGTTTGAACATCTATTACGAGTGATCTACAAAGGCCTAAGAAAGTTACTATACAAATGCAAAGTCGCGGGTGGCCAAGTGGCAAGTGTGTACACTAAAGAAAATACACTGTTAAGTTAGATATGTATTACAAATATGTGGAATTAGATATAATAACAGAGAACATATTTGTAGACTCACATTATGTCGTTAGGTTTCTATACCAAAGTAAGTAAACGACAATTGCTTCAATTCATAAAATACAAATAATCATTAGTGTCGCGTCCCGGAACTAGTCAAATGTATCCAAGCATTTTCTACTATCTTTTTTTTACTGCTAATTAACTGCGTATATCTCGATAGTTTTTTTATAGCAGTGCAATCATTTAGATGCAGGGCAGTCAATTTGTCGCGGTAAAAAAAAGTCGGTATATGAGATGGAAGGTTGGACTCCTCGTATATTCTTCAATGTAAAACCATTTTTGCTTTATGTTTGATTCTTAAATAAACTGCGTAGGTATGTTATCCAGTTTAATAATAAGAAAGATATAATAAATCTGCACAGATACTATAATATTTTATGTATTAAGAGTTAGTAATAAAAAAAGTTTTTTTATATTATAGGAGGCAAACGAACTGATGGGTCACCGATGTTAAGTGATCAGCACCGTCCATAGACACTTGCAACACCTGGGGAGTCGCAAGTGCGTTGCCAGCCTGTGTTGGAGGGGGGAGGGCTGGGGAAAGGAAGAGGGAAGGGGAAGAAGAGGGTAGGTGGGTCTCCGGCGCTCTCACTGACCAAACGAAACGCAACAATGCAAGCACTGTTACTTCATGTCGGTTTTCTCTGAGAGGGTGGTACTACCCCGGTCGAGCCGACCCATTCATGCTGAAACCAGTAATAGCTTCAGCTTGGCTCTACCACCTAAAAAAAGTACATTACCAATCTATAAATATATGTATATACTTTGAAACGTCTCTCTGATTTTATAATTAAAATCGCTTCACACAGTAATTATGCGCGAATTATATATTAAATTTATTTTAACCATTAATTAATAATTAAGGTAATTTGAAAAATAAATATAAAAGTACGTTTATAGCTAAATCGTATAAAATCAAGGTCACAAAGTAGGAAGTAACAAATATGAGATAAATATATGGAAACGCAGAATTGTTTTATTAATTCTACTCAAATTTGATTCGTTTAAATTCACACAAACAAGATAGTAAAATAATCACCACGATTTTCTATGGACGCAATTAAAATTTATTAGTTTTATTTCAATTAGCAATCTGTAAAGGTCAGTCGTACTTTGTCGGTTTTAATTTTTCTAATTTACTTGACATTCGTGGTTTTATTTTAGACAATTTTTTAACAATATTTTGATAAATTATGTCTGTTATCTTAATGTTAATTATATTATTGTAAAGTTTTATCGGAATCCATTTATTAGTTTTGGCATGAAAGCGTTACAACAAACAGTCACCCTAATAAACATTCTCGTATATAATATTAAAAGTGGTAACGCCATCTACACCCCTTTCCACACCCCTTTCCAGTCGTGCAATGGTCGCTGCTTTTTTCTTCTCGCAACGTCTAATACGCTGTCGTAACTAACATATATTATATCGCTCATAGCTTTTACATCCCACGCTCCTGGTGCTATTACAATTGCAGGAGATATTATCGCTATTATAGGTCAATCCTATATTTAGTTGCCCGCGTTGCATGGTAAAGTAATACAAGTTCCATATAATGGACTTTTAGCACGACCTTCTGAAGATGAATCACATTGTTCTGCTGGAGGTGCTCCGGGCGCTGTACGAGGTTGTGAATGCTGAGCATGCTGCAGGAGATCTCCAGATTAGTGTACGACATCCCATTTCCTTACCTTCACATTTACCCTCGTCATTGTGACGATGAACCGCCCACCGCGGGTGTAACTCTTGCTTGCGTCTCCAAATAGGAATGGTAACCCCAGCGTTACCATTGTAGCTAAAGATTTCCAAATATATTATATTCTTTACTTGTATACTTTCTCAATATTACGAATATATAAATGAAATTGAAGTTTTTGTTGTTTGTCTGAACAATGCTTTGAAATGTCTGAACCGTTTTTAATGAGACTTATACTGGTACACAGAGTGTTTTTATTATCTCGCTACATATCATTACGCTTTCCATAGGCGGTAAGCAGTAACGATAAAATCTAACAGGGGTTTAAAAATAGTATAAACAACGGCGAAGGTTTTATAAACGTTTAGTAATGCTAATTAATTTAGATAAAATATCGTTTTCAAGAGAACGAAGTCACGTGTATTAACTAGTACATAATACGATTCGAAACCCATTTAATTTGAACGTGGCCAGGAAGACGAGCCGGGTCAGGATCGTGATGCGACGAGTGGCGAACGCCCGCGACAGAGTCGTGCCCAACCCGGAATCGATCCGGCACTCAGATCTCAACGTTTGATACGCCGAGAGATCGCCCTGTTTGTCTTTGGTAACATTGTTTGAAAAGGTTCTATTTCTATAAAATAATAATATTTTATAATATATAATCATACTAGTACCAATTACCGTCGGGTAATATTTCGTCTTGTTTTTAAATGATGCTTTCCACAAGATAGTTCCATGTTCAAACTTTGTAAGGAGTTTTTGCGACAACCTCAGAATTCATGCTTCATGCTATTATTTTCCGTCTACGTCAATTGTACACAATATCCAAGCCATATTATGTGCAGGATGTCACCAATATAATCCAATGTAGTATAGTGATATAGGATTATGAATAAAAATTAAAAGCGACTACTCTCATACTAAGATCTCCCAGAAACTCAAATTATCGACCGTCGGTCGATTACGTAAACTCAAGGAATCTACTAGAAGCTTAGTTCAAATAAAACTAATGGACTTTCGGCGCGTACAAATACCGTGTAAACTCGAAATCTGTTAAAAAACTTAAACATTACTTAATTCCGTATTCATCCAGAACTTTTAAGACAAACAAAAATTCCATTCGTATTATTTCCATCTCCGCTATGTTTGTTCTAACGGATCGCGTGCTGTTTGCAAATTGAATTAACCAAGTACCTTAAAGTTTACTGAAATACTGACCGTTTTTCTTTGTAATAAAGCCTTTTTTCGATTGTAAGCGATGTGTTATTTGATTATATTTTTGAAATATTTGGAACACTCTATTCAAATGTGGTAATGGAGTGTGTGGTATATTGTAGGTTATAGATATAATGGCAAAAAGGTGTTTCATTTGGATAATATGTTATTAGAAGTAGTATAGTAGTTTTTTATAAGGACATTATATATTCCATGTTACAGTCTTGATACTGTACTTATATTCCAGATTATCGATATGGTTCTTTTACATTAATATTTTGCCAGTTATTATTTAGTATGACGATAAAATAATTACAGAGCGTATTTTAAAAAGCAATCATTTTTACCACGTTGTTGTTTAAATAATAATATTATATTTAATTAATTAAATATAATAAAACAAAGTTCTCAATGACTTAAAATATAGATGTCTTATTAAAAATTAGTACTTATTTGAAACTTTTTGCAAAAACGATGCCTTTTCTGTTTATTTAATTTACAAAATATTCGTATAACTAATAACGAACTTGGATAGAATCTTGGGTATTTTACTTGCAACGAAATTTCAAGAAAGATGCTTTGGTCTATTAATTATTTTTAGTTACAAAAGTGTCGCCGTTTTACGAATTAACACGAAAATAGGCTTTTTAAGTATATTTTTTAATATTTTCAAGTTAAAGCGATGTTCTTTTCTGTACTCCAGTTAACGTATATAAGTTTCATGACGATCAGTTAAGTAGTTAAGACAGAAAAGCGTACCAAGCAACCATTCTCATTTATATTATTACTAGCGGACACGGCGGACGTTGTCCTGCCCTGATAATTAAAAATATATCCACAAATTATATACCTAAATCTTCCTCATGAGTCACTCTATCTACTGGTGAAAGCCGCGTGAAAATCCGTTCATTAGTTTTTGAGTTTATCGCGAACAGATAGAAAGACCGACGCGGTAGTGGACTTTGTTTTATACTATGTAACTATTAAAAAAATACTATACCCCGCTAATAAGTAACGCTGAAGCGCATCAACATTTACATCGTTCAAACACATGCTATGTAAAATACTGAGAACGTTAACCAACTATACCTCAACGTTATAATTCAGTAATGTATTACCAATAAATAAACCAATAGTAATTGCAACAAATAGTTATAACAATATACAATAACAAATGCATGTGAAGCCTGAAATTGATCTAAAACTGATAAAAGTCAGATGGCTATTGAGTATCTCGTATACAAAAAGGAAAAATCTTAGCCCATAATAAATAAAATTATAATATTTTGTCATTTTCTGAAACGCATATTCATGTATGTCGCTGGTGCGACAACCACGCAATGAATAACTATAAGATGTAAATCAGGCTCGCGTGGGTGTATTGCGTCTAGAAATTTCTATTTAACGCTCTGTGTACAACCAGCCTTTACGCTGTTGAATATATATCGTGGATTATGTCATTTGATTTCTTTCAAGGAATATTTATTTAACCGTCAATAACGTAATAAAAATTATACATCTATACCAATATATTAATCTATATTAATATTATAAAGCTCAAAATCAAAATATTTTGTATTCAATTTAGGCCCTGAGAAGGCACTTATGAACGTCAAAACTAACACCGGTTCGGAAAACAACCCAGTCATCGAGAAGAACCGGCAAGAAACTCTATCTGGTTTATCTTTTCACAATACATAAAATATTTTTTGATTATCAAAACATAAGGACATATAAAGTTACATTCGTTTTTGGTGGATGCACAGAGAGAGGCGTCACTTTCAGACGTCGCCATCGTACACATATTGATCCACCCTGTAATAGCCTTTATGTATTAAGACCTGATTGACATAACACTTGAACTTACTATCTGGCAAACCCAAAAAACTGTTACTGGTCTTACTGAGCCTGAAACATGGAGTGACCATTTTGTTATTGTTTCTAGTATTTACATTATGGCGGTCTTTTACTAAATCCAGATTATCTACGTTTTTGAAGTCGAAGAGTTTGTTTGTTGAACGCGCTAATCTCAGGAACTCCTTGCCCCGATTAAAAAAAAATTCAGTGTTAGACTATTACCAATAGGAGCGGAGCACCAAAGAAGAATGTTTCAAAATAGGGGTTTTTTAGCGTTAGCCCAAAATAATTATTCCACGGGGACAAAGTCGTGGGTAGAAGCTGCTAATAAATATAGCAAGTTATTTTGTAAAGTTAGATATAATTAATAAATCATCAAGTATTTGGTCCGTAGTCCGGTGAAAATGTTTTTTTTTTAATGTCATATGTGGCAAACGAATAGGTGGGTCGGGTCACCTGATGTTAAGTGATCACCACCGTCCATGGACACTAACAACACCAGAGGAGTTGCAAGTGCGTTGCCACCCTTTGATGGTAAGGGTTAGGGGAGGGAGTGGGAGAGGAGAGAGGGGAGGGGAGGTGGTCCTCCGGCGCTCTCACTGACCGAACTAAACGCAACAATGCAAGCACTGTTACTTCACGTCGGTTTTCTATGAGCGGGTGGTACTACTCCGGACGAGCCGACCCATTCATGCTAAAACCAGTAATAGTTTCAGCATTGTTAAGACCTTACTAGGTCAATAGCATAGTCAGTTCGAAAAAGTAAATTCCTAAATTTACTTTTTTAAATAAGGTCCTAAATTTATTTATCATCGGTTAAATCAATTTCGTAAATTAAATATCTGTAAATTTTACTAGTTAAGGCGTTAAAAAGTATCAACAAGCAAACTCACTTTCGAATTTATAATACTAGTTTAGATCACTTGAAGTATATCTTGGTTTAAAAAGTAAAATAACTATATCACATTTCTTTATTTTATATTAAATAAATTACCAATTTGTGCCTGAACATTACTCAATTAAATAGAAGAAGTTCAGATGCAGACAAAATGATATATTTGAGCGTTGAAATCTCATCACAAAATTCATTTCAGATCCTATAAAACTTGGTTAGGTTCAATAAATTCAAAAGCTTTTCATGAAATCCAATCAAAGTCGACTTCGCTGATGGAATATAAAAAAATGAACGCCTCCGACCGACGCTAATTAACATTTCAACTTTGAGCAGTTGATATTTGACACCGAGTGGAATTATATCTAATCTTTATATTGCGGCGTGTCTGTTTTATCTATGCCCTATCATTGGGTGGATTTAAAAGTTTAACGACCATAAATTTACACGTGAACGTTATAAATCAAGAAAGAAAAAAAAAGTTTGTTAATCGAGAATTACACGATCCCTTTCTAAGCAAACCTTTTAATAAATATGGTTTTATGCGTATATGCTGAAAAGCCAAACAGGATTAAGAGTTAGACCATATAGTTGAAACTAAAATAATCTTTCCATTTCGATACAAAGTTGTTTATACAATTCCTTATTGTCTGACCCGATCTCGAAATCTGCTAGGGAATTAATACAAAATTAATATTATTTATTGTTAATTTTATATGTATATGTTACCTAGGCGATATAGTCGCATGGGCGACTAAAGCCTTTATTAACATTTATAAAAAGAAATCTTTCCATTTAGTAATCTAACTGATAGAATCACTTTCATTTAAAAAAATTATAAAATACGTAAGAAGTAAGTTATGTAGTATTCCCATATCATATTCAAATATTATGGGTACAGAAAAGCTCAACGCAGTAGTTATGCGGTTAATTGACGTCTGTGTTATTGCAATAGGATGGTTTGCTGTTGGCATAAAAACAAACAATACGTCATTTATTTGTGTAATAACAATTATACGAGGGATTTGGAATAATATCGAGATTACGAAACTTGGTAGTGAAGAAGTGAGCTAGATTAGAATATTTTCAGTTCCACGATTTGCGAAAGATTTGCGCAGATTAATATCTTAAATCTGAAGACCAGTACTTCTCTAATCTAGTTCAGAAATATGTTTACTTTGCAGGATATTTAATCGCTATGGTTTTTTTTATAATTTCTAATTAACTTCGTTTCAAAACAAGTTGGGAACAATTTAAGAATATTTTCTAAGGTCGAAACAAAACAATAATAATATATTCAATATTATCAGACCTGAAATCCATTTCGCAAGCATTCGTACATGCAAACATGCATAACATACCGTCAATGGAACTTACGAATTCGATGATTCTGAACTATTGACTGATCTAAAAAATATAGGTGTATAAAATATATCTGTAGGTGGTAAAGCCACGCTGAAGCTATTACTGGTTACAGCACAAATGGGTCGGCTCGCCCGGGCTAGTAACCTCCCTCTCACAGAAAACCGACGTGAAGTAATAGTGCTTGCATTGTTGCGTTTCGTTCGGTCAGTTAGAGCGCCGGAGACCCACCTCCCTTCCCCTTCCCTTCTTCCCCCCCCCCAACACAGGCTGGCAACGCATTTGCAACTCCCCTGGTGTTGCAAGTGTCTATGGACGGTGGTGATCACTTAACATCAGGTGCCCCACCTGTTCGTTTGTCACCTATGACATAAAAAAAAAACAATATTAGATGTACACAGGCCGCGTTGCTAGTCTGATGCAAGCCATGCAAGCGCAATACGGTCGGTCACGCTATTAGTAACATGTCGCTGATACGTAAAACATAAGTTTATCTCCCGCCAAAAATACCGCTCAACGTGCCTAAAGAAGTTTTCACTTCAAAAAGTAACAGAAATAGGCTGCTTTAATATTTGATGATGGAGTGATTAAATACCTGGAAGTTTTTTAAACGTCAAGGAAACTGAACATTATTTCTCTCCGGTGTATTGTAAATTATTCTCCCCAAAAGACTATAAAATTAAAAGCCCATTTCACTTGGTCCTTGAATGTATAATGAAAATCGACTTTTACAAGCGATACAACCGGCCCCCGCTTTCCGTGACAATTACATTTGATTTATAAATGCAATAACTCACGAATTTTGTATAAAAGTGAATGTTAAATAAAGGAAGTATAATACGTCAGTACAAATTACTGCAAAACCAAATCGTATACCTTTTACTTGAGACTACGAATTGGTGTTGTTTATGGGTTCCTGCGTGTGACAACGAATAAAACTAACAACTATAATTTAGTGCAGTGTTTCTAAAACGAATGGTAAAGGTATACTTATATTTTCCAAGTTTCTTTTATCACAAAACTATTTTACTTCTGAATTATAATGTATAGTAACTCGCTTAGTCTAAATACATTGTTGATACGTTTTCATAGTTAACACAAAAAAGTGATGACTTCTATTGGTTGGTAAGCACAATCCAAAAACAACGGTGACCACCGAAAGATGTACATCCCAATTCCATAATCCATCGCCAGTTGTTGCTGCTTTGAGGTTATATTTGAAGAACCAATTTCAATTAACGAACAAATGGGAGACATATCCAGAGTTTCACACTACCTACGACAAAAGTATGGCATTGGAGACATTTTAGTCGCACTGAATACGTAGATTTAAATCCTACAATGAGCCGGAGCTTTTGTTGAAGAAAAGTATCGTGATAAAACTGGTAAGGTGTGGCCAATGCCATTGTACATTAGGCAATCCTAATGCCCGAATTATTAGCTACCATTTTCAAGTTGGAAACCTGTCACTTGAACAAATGTAGGTGTGTAGCAGCTGCACTTGACAGTAATTTCCCTTGTAGGTTTAGCATGTAACCTTAGCTTACACTATCATTGAACATTATTTGAGATTGTGGTCAAACGAAAAGACCTGTAAAAAAAAAATAGTTAACCATGATTAAGTAGAAATATAAGCCGTAGTGGTCGAGGAGTTTGGTGGAATATCAATCCGATGTCCGCAGGATGGAACCCCGGCATGTACACCGAATTTTTTGGAATTCGCGTATTTTTACTAATTGAAATTGGTAATACTATTGACTGACGATGAATGAAAATATCGTGAGCAAACCTGAACCTGAGAAACGTTCTTGTAGCACCACTGTATTTGAGAAACAATAAAACTGTGGATTTCTCAGAGATTGAAATCGACAATACGTCGTGGGTTGGCGTGGTGCTTTTGCCCATATACCTTCCTTCGGGAAGAGGCCTATATCCTTGCAGTGGGTCACTCATGGAAATTGATGAAGTAGAAATAGAATTCAATTAAGGTATTATCATTATTGTAATGTATTTGAAATATTAAACGAGATCCTTTCAGTAAAGTTGAGTTACTAAAATAGTATTGTTTTTTTTTTTATATAACTGAAATGTTTTTGATCAGTTCTAGTTAGTTTACAAATATGCAATAGGAATAAAGCATACAAAACACTGTAGAACGGAATAAATCAGATAATATTTAAAGGTCACGGCCTCTTATAAAGTGAAACTGATATCTATAATCACCGTAATAAACCATTGATCTAAAATTCTAATATATTTTATGGTAATTTAATAGACTACTAATTAATGCCGGTTTGTTTTTATATTGTTGTTTACTCGTGAAAGGTTAGTTTCCTTGCGTGTGAAATTATAAAAATGTTTTCCGTGTAATTCTGCAATTGAATGTCTTTCGTATTAATTACACAAGGACTTAACTGAATGAGTTAATTAACCCCTCGGCTAATTTTTTAAAACGCATACCTCAAAATGTCGGGTCATGTTTTTAATTTTTTTTTCACGACATTAATACTTGCGCTAATTGGCTCGAAATTCAATAATAGATTTTATATATAAAATCTAATTTTACATTACATAATTTCTTATTGTTCAAGTTTCGTAATAAATCCAATATTTTTTTAAACTTTGCTGCCAACATTCTGTTCACGTATGCCTTATAAGGACTACATTCGTTTGTATGGAGCTTAAACTTTTACGATTTTGGATAGATCAGAGGTTAAAGAGAGTAGGTGTCAGTTCGGCAGCTCCTGCTTCCCGGCATATAGGTGATTGAAGGCACCATGGTGTTTTAGTCCGTGCAAGTCGGACATACCCCACTCTCAGCTGCCTGGCTAGGGTGGGTATCCGTAGGGATTACCCCATGTTAAAAAAAGGGGTTAAAAGGGATCAGGGGTCAAACCCGTACGCCCAGTTTTTCATTGTATATTAGTTTTTAAGACATCTCTAATTTATTTTACCCACATATATGTTGTGTAAGGAGAATGGATCCAAACCTTTACCGTTCTAGGTGGCAACCTCACCTACACGTGGTGCATCCTGCTGATCAATGAACGCGTCTCTATCGGGATAAATCACTCACTACTACCTACAGCTGGAAATACCTGTACACGATTCATCATCAAACATTCAGGGTTTTTCCTATCTCAAACAGGTAGGTTTTTGTACGTCACTTGCCAAATTTTTGGGAATGCATAATGGACCTTTCCATACAAAATGTTTTACCAATGAGACATCGTCGCGTAACGACGCGCAGAGCAGGTACATTAATAATAATGATGTTATTAAAAACGATAATTTTATCAAAAACAACACAAAAATGACAAAGGTACTATAACATTACAAGAAGTGAGGCTTACAACAAATGAGTCGTTACATTTAAAAATAAGCTAAATCCAATTTTAATCGTTCATAAACCATTTTTAATCCTTATAAGATTTCAAGTTTTTATACACCAAGAACGAAGTTCAAATTATGCCGTTCATAAGGTTTTTTTTAACGATCTTCATATTTTGCGTATATTACATATACATACAAAATTTGAAGATCTTGAAAAATAACATACAATAAACGGCTAAAACGGCTAAAATTGGATTTACTTTATTTTGAAATGTAAAAAAATTATATCATAATTATAATGAATTACAAACATCTATAATAACATATATTGGTTACATTCGTTTATAATCTCGTTGTTGAATTGTAATATTAATTATGTTATTTAATTATTAATTGATTTCATAAATTAATTAGGGTTCTTAGTTAGGTAATTATACACGAAAATTGCCCTATTTATACATTGCCCTAAATCAGCGAATAGTAGGCTGAGTACCGAGTGAAGGACGGACTCTGTAACGTCTGTAATTATACTCTGTGGTCCCGTTATACTACTTTCTTTATAGGAACACTAACAGAGGAGATAAAGAATCTTGAAAAAGTGAGATAGATATATATATAGAGATATCTTATCAATTCTTATATAGCTAAGTAGCTAAAATACTGTTTTACTTTGTGTGGACTAAAAGTGAAGTGAGTGTACTAAAATATTATGGATTTATGAACTATATACAATTGTAGCAAAATCTAAAATATTGTATGATGTTTGTGTTTTATTTAATAGCTTAGAAAGTCTGCAGTACTTATTTAAATAAATAAATTTTCTTTCTACTTAGGATCGCTGTGAGAAAGTGTCACACATCAATCCTATGCCATAACGTATATGACTCATTCCTGCGGAACTCAAACTGATTCTCATATACTTATTCATAAAACGAAACAGTCACTACCTGTTTACGAATGTCAACAATTACTAATCCGATCTGATGACACTATCATTCATATATTCTTATCATTTATCAGGAGTCCTACAGATCACGATGCTGGTATGAGTAATACCGAAAAAATTGACAAATACTCGGCATGCAACTTGCGTTAATGTGTCAGATGTAAGCATGAATGTTGGGTATAAAATATAATAACATCTTTACTTACGAGATACGACAAATATCTATTCTAATATTATAAAGAGGTAGAGTTTGTGACGTTGTAAGGGGTAATCTCCGGAACTACTGGTCCGATTTGGAAAATTCTTTCAGTGTTATATAACTTATTTATCAGGGAAGGTTATAGGCTATATACCATCACGCTAAGACACATAGGAGCGGAGCAGCAATGAAGAATGTTGCAAAATCGGGGTATTTTTTTCCTTTACAGAGCTTCCGCTGCGTTTTAGCGCAAAATAACCAATCCACGCTTACGTATTACCGCCCAACGAAGTGGGCACGGGTCGGCTAGTTTATTTATAAAGTATAATGTACCCGTTACAATCAGTAGAATGTCGATTCTGTGTTCGCAGGATCAATTAAAATGGCAACGCTATCAGTTGAAAGTGAAATAAAACACGATAAAGTTATAGGTTCTCAATATTTCAATAGACCACGACAATGGCAGAAATGGTTATCGACTTAGAAATAGCAAATTGTGATTATTTATCGGTTAAACTAAGTCTTAACAATAGAACGATAGCGCTTACTCTGTCTAACGTTATACCAAATTATTCTTACTGGCAAGTTTTTACAAAGAAGTGCACAGGTTAGTTTATAATTATGGCTAGTATATAGGTTGCAATTTGCTATTTTATATTGGATTCTTCATCATTTCTCGTAACGTTCTACATTTTCGAAACACGTAACTAAAGGGTGAAAATAAACACCAATACTTATCTGTATAGATGTGGAATCGCGAATGTGTTCCCTTCTTACGATATCGGGTCCTTCAAACGAGGCGTGAAGAGGTACTTTTGTAAGTTAACATGATGCTGTTGACTGCGGTTGGTATATAACACCGACAGTCGACTTTGTTTTTGGACAGTACCTTTCATCAGATATTGTGCAGTTATTTTACAGAACTACTAAAAAAATTGTTTAGTGGTGAAAATACTAGCGAATGCGGACCAGATGCAGAAGCGTCTCTAGTGGGACTACGGAGAGATTAATAATCCGGTGAAAAAATAAAATGTTTAATATTGATTCAAAATAAATATTTTCTAATTGGACAATTACGTTCAATTACAAGCTACAACACCGACGGTAAATAGTGTAATATGTGAATCTTTTGTTCGGATTTGTTTAATAGAGTAGTTAAAATAATTATTCCTTCCTCTAAAGTATTATATCTAACGATACATAAATTACTTCCTACAGCTTATAATGAAAGACAAAACGTACCGCCGCTTATGAAGTCTCGAGCACACGCTAACTACTTCTAACAATATAATTTATTGTTTTTCCATCGTAAATTTATTGTAAAAACAAGATAATAGCTTGGATAATATTATGTAATTTATTTATGAATGTTTAAGAGTACAGACGATCGCTTAACAAATGTTTCAATATTTAATGATATTCTGATTGTTGCTATATAGTTTATACGATTTAGACGAGCGTATTTTTTATACTTTGTAGAATTAATAATTAGAAATAGTCTCGCATGATGTTTTGAATAATTATGTTTGAGATGGTAACTCTCTCAGTGTAGAGGGAACTGGCTCTTAAGGCTGCTGGAACACACCTACTAAGAGACAGATTTTCACCTTCCAGTTGATCGGTACCTAGGCGGTCATTCAATTTTTGAAATTAATCTTCTTATAGCGCAGTATGAAAAAAAATTCCTTACATGTTAAACGTAAGGTAAGTATGTATAAGTGTCTGACTGGGTCTAATAATATACAAAAAATACTAAATGTGTAGTTAAATACTTATACTACGAATACTGTATAGTTTATGAGCATTCTCATATATTTATATAATTTAATACATATAAGCCAAGGAAGTTTTAATTCCTCCGCCTGTACACACTGATGTATGCAGTACTTTTTTTTTGTTATAAATACATTGAAAAACTTTACATGGGTTTTGTTTTCAATGTTCAAATAAGGCCGGGTTATTTATTTAATACACTAATCGGTTGATTGATTGATTTGTTTTTACTTTGAGACAAATGTGTTAAATTTTTCTTAATTGTGTGATTGGTATGTTATATAATTTTTATTAATCATGTCTTCTTCTTAGCGTTTTCTCGGTCTGGGGCCAGGGTCCGTTTTCCAAATAACTTCCTCGACTTTGCTCGGTCTTGGGCATCCTTTCATGAGAAGTTGTTCTCTTAAATGTTTACCTTCACGCCTCACGTCCAGCCAACGTTTTTTGGGCCTGCCGCGAGATCTTGGGCCTTGTACAGTGATGTTGAGATAACTATTTCCGACATAGTCTCGAGGCTTGCGACTTATGTGGCCGTACTTGCGGAGACGACTCTCTCACAGCTTGTCTGCGATGTCACGGACTCCAAGGCTATCACGGATATGTTCGTTTCGAATGCGATCTAATCGCGTAACGCCACACATCCATCACAACATCTTCATCTCAGTGACGTGTACACTGCCGTACACCAAGACCAAGATGATGCACTTGTACATCAGGCCTATTAACTTCACCGGTATCCTTTGATCGCAAAGAACGCCGGTGACCTCTCGCCATATTGCCCAAGCGGCTCCTATTCGAGATTGGACGTCGTTTTTAAATTTTTATTAATGACGTTTGTGAACCAATAACGATATGAGGGATTAAATAACTCAATTAAATTAATAACAGACACATTTCAAGTCACAGATTTTCTTGTAGTAACAACAAACATGAATTGAACTTGCCTTGGTGATTTTGTTTAAAAAATACGGTACAAAAGCAACATATCGTATGAGTAAGCATACAACATGTATGTTTAAATTATTAGTAACTTAGAAGTAATCTTAGTTCACTGTATTAGTATTATGAAGCAATCAAACCGGTTATTTAAATGATTCCAGTTTACGACACGAATACATACCTAATACAGAATAAGTAGGAAATGCATGTGCGTACTTCATTAGAGTTAGTTTCTGAACTGGTAGTAGTATCTGACGTATCTAAATGGTTATTGGAGGTTTAATTTGAATACAAAAATGTTTTGATTTGACTATGAAGTTATAATGATATACATAGATGACAATAATGGTTATATACATACAGTAATCGCTGTTATAAACAAGTTATTGATTATACTGCTATTGGGTAATTTGCTATTTTGTATCGTGTTGCAATTTAAAACAATGACGTTATGATAATGTAATAAATATTCGTTATTAGTGTCGTTACATGAGTTTATAAATTGAAATGCAAAATTTATTTATTATTTTTTTTTACATTTTACACGTACTTTTACAGTGGCTACCAAAATAGGCAGAGCCTGTATCTCGGTAGCCAGAAAACGATTACTGTGTGTTTTACAAGAAGCACCTATAAGCTAAAATTGTTATTTAGGTGATTTGACAAATAAGTCTATACACATTCACAAATATACACATACATATAAACGCTTACATACATATTGTATATAAATATATAGGAATACATGTATATTTCCCATATCTCAATAATACTCTTATATTTACGCAGTTACGATTTTACTTTTAATATAACTTCAGTTTGAATTGAAGTATGAGTGTGAACAAAGTACGTGGTCTCTCTGTTACACGTATTCGGCTTTAGTATAATGTTTGTTTTATCGCACGTTCTAATAAAAGCGGCAGATCTATGCCATGACAATAATAATAATTATAGTTAACTGCAGAATAATTAATGTGAAGTTTGAAGAATATAAATCCGATTAAAATATGAACAGAAGTCAGCACTACAGTTTGAATCACCTATATCAATATCAATAATCACCATGTTGTTAATACAGTATTTTTATATAAAACTCTGTCATAACATATTGTGGAGAAGACTCATCTATCTATGTCCTAGAAAATTTGACCTTGAGAAAAAAACCGAATAAAGACTATTTTTGTAGACAATTTTATAATCTACAATTATTATCTGGGCTATATTTTTGATAAAATTTATCGTTTTTGTGGAAAATAAAAAATAAAACCGAAAATGTTGACCTTTGACCTTGAACGACTTTTTTAGCACCCACGGGATTAACAGGGGCTTTTGGCACTTTACTTGTACTGATATATTCAAAGTTTCTAAAATGCAACTCGGAGTTTTTGTTATTTGATCACTATTTTTATGTCTAATTCGACAATTTGTACAATTCCGTGGTAGATTATTTTAATGTATCTTAAAATTGTCAGTGTTAGGAATGTAAGCCTCCGAAAAATATTTTTTATCCTTGTTTACAATACATCGACTTTAAACTACTTTTTTTATAAATATATATGCATATATACGCACCTTACAGAGAAAATATATATAGGATAGTGAAAATCATATCAAAATCGGTTGCGTTGTTTAGAAGAACCAAGAGAATACACAAACAGATGTACTTTGTTGTATGCTTATTTATTGATTGATATGAATTACCGCCCTGTGGAAGAATCAGGGAAACGCTTTTAAATAATTTTCAAATCGTAAAATATGTTTTGTAATGAAATGAAATGAAGACAAACATGTGCTATCGTCTATACGAAACGCGATAAATGAATTTAAAATCAACATTTTCCATTTGTTATAAAAACAAGTACGTAGCGATAACAGTAATTTGCATTTTAAATAATGTTTCTGTTTCAAGGTTCTGTTTAAATTATATCTTTATTGGGCGAAATTTAATGTTTTTCTTTAGGTAACATCTACATATTGTTTTTGTTAGCAGTTTTTCGTTCTATTACATAGGATCTTCTTGTTTAGTGATGGAATATACACATTAGATGTCAATTATTTACCAAGATTTACAAAAAAAAATTGAAAAAATGGGAAAAACAATTTTAACCTTATCAAAATATAGAATTTTTTGAAGTTATATTTCATTTGGCGCGTTAGGGAAAAATGATAAGAGTAAATTTTTACGATGCGCGCGCACACCGTCGCGAAAAACCGACACTCTGAAGTTATTACGATGCGCGTGTACACCGTCACGAAAAACCGATACCCTGAAGTTAGCTATAGTCAATATTTTGTATCTTTGTATTTGTTGTTTGTATTTCTTTGTATTAAACTTTCAATGTTTAATACATTGAATGAATACCTTTTTTCTATTGTTAGTGTCATTTTTTGTACAAACGTAGGATAAGGCGAAAGATAAAAAATTTGAAAAGATTTCTATCTTCTTACGCCAAAGACTTATAACTTCTAACGCGTGTACATACGTACACACACACTTTTTTTTACGCTCATATCAATGTTTCTGGGGACCATAGTACATGAAGCATTAATAATATTTGGCAAGTTATTTAATAAAAAAAGCAAGATACAAATTTATTACTAAAAAATGAAAAAACACCATGTTAAATGAATGGGGAAATTATTGTCATTTAGGCACAAGGTTAAACAGCATCGGATTTTTTTCTTAAATGTTTTTCGGCTATCAATTCACCATTTGGACGATACCAAGCCAAAAAAGCCAACTTGGTAAATAATTAACACCCTAATATAGATGACTAAAAATCTATTAGGGTTAATACTGGAAAAAATATTCTAGTTTCTATATGCAAATAGATCTCACATGTCTCATATAAGTTATCTACAATCAATGAGAATGAGTGGCGAATGTCAATTCCAAGCGATTGCCATTTCAAATGACTCGCTTGAGCGATGAATCGACATCGGAACATGTCGATAGTCGACATCTAGTAGCGCGTTCATGTCGATAAAATGCATACTCTATTCGAGTCATGGCGATTTATACGTAGGGAATAAATTTTACAATCATTTACATCGTCCGTCACGAAAGCGAGTTTGCTTGCTATAATAGTAAAACTCGATGATATTTGTACTCAAGAGTAAAAATAATTGGTGACTGCCTAATCCATTTTTTAATTCGAATATGTAACAATGTAATATACATTTTAGAATTTAAATTAATAATTTTTTACGGTTTATAATACCTTTTTTTATAATTTTCCATCAAAATAAAAACAAATATGGTAAAAAAATCTGAAGATAAATGAAGAATTACTTTATTTTATTAAATAATAGTTTAGTTCTACTTAAAGTAGATGATTTATAGCCAATGTAATGAGAATCAAAAGTAAGGTGTTTTCAAATATATATAAAAAATATTCCTTTAGGTGATTATTAAGCTCCACATTAATTTATGTTAATTTTCATTAACAAGAATTAAAGATTAAGTGATATTATGATATTTCTAAACAAAAATACGCAGCTATAGTTTATCCTAATAAGTTTATTTATATCATGTATTTTTTTCCTATATTGTTACAAAAAATACCTTGATATGTATTGCTTAAAAGTGTATTAAGCAATTAATTAAAATAACATTTTTAAGAATCCCAAAAATGCCATCTATTACGTTATACTTAATTGACCAAAGGTTTCACATTGTTTGAGTCGTTGGTTCCTAACGGATCAAAGTTTACATTCTACTGTATCACCGTATAACCAAATCTAAGCTAAACTTATTGTATTGAGAGAGTTGTTCATACATTAAAATAGAACCATATAAGAAACGAGGCCCTTGTAACTTATTTTTATTCCTTGAAATGCTATATTCACAAAGTCCACAAAATCTTGTGAGATTGTTCACGTATACTAAACTTAACTGAATATATGAAATTTTCGGCAGAAACTTTAATGATAATGTACTTAAGACTGATTTTATTATGTAGTCGTAAAGGTGTAGTACTTTACATTATGCTCTGTAACTTAGTATGTGATAAAGTTTGGGTATCACGCACGCATTTTAGCTGAAATAATAAAACTAGACGTGACTTTAAGATGACTTCAAAATAACCCTCCAAATTTTAATGGCAATCTCAATATTATGACGCAACTTGACCACGGTAAAAGTCACAGGGTTAGGACGATAATAAATTTAAGTTAAATATATACAAATTCAGTGGAATAAAAATGTCAACACTGGCGAATGATTCTGTGACGATATTTTTATAAAAGATTTTTTATTATATCGACGGTGGTAACACGAATTCATTATTGTGCGAAAAATATCAAATACACGATAGTCAATTACATTTTTCTTTTGATATTATGATTAAATAAGGCAGTAAATATTAGTTTTCAACTTAGAATATTAGTTTTCAGGATTACATTGAAGATTAATTTATATTAATAAATGTGCAATTTTGTCTGGACATTTAATTATTTTACAAATTTTGTAATAAGGTTGCTTGATTACGAATAACACGTTCAAATTTTTTTGACTACCCATCTGCCTAAACATCGCCCAGAAATGGCTTGACCGATTTAAATAAAATTTATACAAGTGTGATTCATTATAGAATTAATAATCTATAAAAATAATATCTTTGGAAATCATAAGGTAAGAATAAAAACAATCTAATATACAATTCTGTTGAATACAAAAAAAACACATCCTTCAAGCTTTTAAAACCTCCAAAATAAGGATATAAAATAAGGTTTATTTTAAATATTTATAAACGATTACCTCAGATTCTCTGCGTGCGTCAGACAAAGGTGAGCTCATTATACCTGACCAGTTCTACCTGGACCTTTTAGATTTGCTACTATATTACTATCTGTGTCGGCATCTCCACACGCATGTATTATTACACGATACACAAAAATAACTGCATCTAGGGATGACTTATAATAAAATATATAGTAACAAAACAGAACTAGAATTCGTGGTTTTTTACTTTGGTTCTTCCAAGTTTTTGGTTTTAGAGTTTGACTAATTTGATATCTTTTTTCCAAACTTGTTGTTTTCGCAAAGAGATCATTTGAAATTAGCTATATAAAGGAAGAGAAGGGTGATCGTAATTTGATACGATTCAGTACTCACTCCTTTGACGTGTTGCATGAGCATAACATTAAGTCACCAACGTTTGTTAATCCTGACATAGATATAAAGAGAGTCGTGGTTATTTCAAAATGATTTAGATGCAGGTAAGAGAGTCGTGGTAATTTCAAAGTCCGTTAAATGTCTTAAGATTATCAATCATATCCTAGACAAAATTATCGAACGATTTGATTGCAGATTCCTTCTCCATCAAGCCCAAAAGATCGAATGGACACGTACGAAGATTATCATAAAACATTATGTGCCTCTTCGTGCTAAACTTGGGGCAATCTTGAAACAAGTGTTTAAAGTATCGCATAGATGATGATTTGGTACAAATTGGTAAACACTCTAAACCAAGATGGAGACTGGCTCTTAAGTGCATCTGCCGGAGCACAACAACAGGAGCTTCGCGACAGATTTTGAGCGTGAGGGTAGCGTTCGTATCGTAGTTACAAATGTTTTTGAAAAAGCGTTTCTGTAATGTACACACTCACTTACAATTTTACATTTCTTTAATAAATTTTTAAAAAGCGCGTGCGGAGCCGCGGGTAACAGCTAGTATCTAATAAAGATATAGTAGTAATGCCAAAGTTTAATGTAAAAAAGAAAGTACATTTTGCAACAAAGAAGAAAGAAAGAATAGTAACAAATAACAAGATAAATAAAGGAAACATATATATAGTTTATCCAGGAATTACACCTCCATTGAGCTACGTGCTGCATGCAGTACAACTGGGTGGTACTGCAGCGCTGATTTTCAATGGGGGTTCAAAGTAATGTATGGTCGTGTTGTCGGTGTCTTGACAATAATATTATAGGACTCATATATAAACAATAATTATAAAATATAAACATTGAAAAAAGTACAGTGTGCCTGTCAAAAAACTAACTAATGATACAGATTTTAAAAAACGAGCGTGTAACCGTCACACGCGGTTGAATTAAAACTTCTTTGGCGTTATAAAAGATGGCGATTAAGTTAAAAATAAATACATCATATGAGAATTTAATTTTTTGCGTACTTTTTTATATTTTATTTACTTTATAACAAAGCGTTGCTAATATTTCCTGTGTTATTTAATTTACAAATTAGCTGATAGATGGCACTACAGATAATGAAGATTTGATTTAATTTGTTACTGACATTGAAAACAGATGGCGGCACGGTCGGGCGCTCATATATACATAAATAATTCTATTGTATGATTTTTATTATTATTCAATTTAATATTTTTTCAATAATTTTGGATTACTTTGCGTATAAATTAATTATTGACAAAATTAAAAATATTTCAAACCTATCTAGGGATGACTTATAATAAAATATATAGTAACAAAACAGAACTAGAATTCGTGGTTTTTTACTTTGGTTCTTCCAAGTTTTTGGTTTTAGAGTTTGACTAATTTGATATCTTTTTTCCAAACTTGTTGTTTTCGCAAAGAGATCATTTGAAATTAGCTATATAAAGGAAGAGAAGGGTGATCGTAATTTGATACGATTCAGTACTCACTCCTTTGACGTGTTGCATGAGCATAACATTAAGTCACCAACGTTTGTTAATCCTGACATAGATATAAAGAGAGTCGTGGTTATTTCAAAATGATTTAGATGCAGGTAAGAGAGTCGTGGTAATTTCAAAGTCCGTTAAATGTCTTAAGATTATCAATCATATCCTAGACAAAATTATCGAACGATTTGATTGCAGATTCCTTCTCCATCAAGCCCAAAAGATCGAATGGACACGTACGAAGATTATCATAAAACATTATGTGCCTCTTCGTGCTAAACTTGGGGCAATCTTGAAACAAGTGTTTAAAGTATCGCATAGATGATGATTTGGTACAAATTGGTAAACACTCTAAACCAAGATGGAGACTGGCTCTTAAGTGCATCTGCCGGAGCACAACAACAGGAGCTTCGCGACAGATTTTGAGCGTGAGGGTAGCTAGACACGCGTATTTAAAGTTTCCTTTATCAAATACATATAAAGTAGCTCAGTTGAATGAAGGATTAAAATTCAAATTTATTACAATAACTCTATAAATAGGCATCCCACTACTGGGTAAATACCCCTTTGCAAGAGAAGGCGTGGGTTAAGTACTAGACAAGCCCACGACATGACTTACTAATCATTTCAAACGTCGAGAAGTAGGCGGATCTGTATTTTCATAACTCTAAATTACTGTAATTATTCAACCATTTCTTAACACGTACAGATTTCCTCAACGTTTTCTTTCACCATCACTTGTTAATGTTAGTAATCAAACTGAAAGGAGCAAATGTATGCGAACTTGTAAAAACACGTTCAAGTAATTTATAGATATGAATAACATTTGAATATCTAGTGTTTGTTCGTGCTGATCTTCGAAAGAGCAGAACGGATTTTGACGAAGCTTTTACAGTTAGCCACATTTATACTAATATATAAAGCTGAAGAGTTTGTTTGTTTGTTTGTATGTTTGTTTCTTTTGTTGAACGCTATGATCTCAGGAACTACCAGTCCGATTTGAGAAAGTTTTTCGGTTTTAGATAGCTCATTTATCGAGGAAGGCTATAGGCTATATAATCACGCTAAGACCAATAGAAGCAGAGCCCCAATGAAGAATGTTTCAAAATCGGGCACTTTTTTTGCTTTTGAGCGATTACGTTATTATTATATACGTTGCCATGGTAACGTGTTAAGTAGTAGTAATAATATTCGTCCAATAGGACAGGCGAAGGAATTAATCCATACTGCCAATTCTGAAGTTATGTGGTAAGTATCAAAGCTAACATTTTCAAAGTTTATTTTATTTTCCTATTCAAATAGTTCATAGGCGAAGGAATTAATCCATACTGTCAATTCTGAAGTTATGTGGTAAGTATCAAAGCTAACATTTTCGAAGTTTATTTTGTTTTCCTATTGAAATAGTTCATACTACTTTTATTTCCAATTTTTTATTTGTTCTCTATTACGTATTAAAAAAAATGTTTGTGTATGTACAATTAAAATAACAACTTTTTGATGAATGGATATGGCTACAAATGACCAAAACAAACTTTTTTTATACTTTGTCTATATTTTTATATTATTATATTTTGTCTGTTTGTTTGTTTGTTCTGGGTAATCTCCAAAACGACTGGACCTATTTTAACGGGAATTTTACTTTTTACTGCCAGATAACCGAAATTATAGCGGTTGACATATTCTATTTTATTTGTCCGCGGCTTCGTCCGCATTACTTTGGGCCGATTTTCACGGGGTATTCACTGGTAGATAACAGACCTCATAAAAAATAATTTAGGTTTTTTATTCGCCTTCGGACGCAGTGGAATATCCGTAATGCTTGAACTGATTTTCACGGGACTTTCACTGGAAGATAACTCACCTTATAAGAAGTAACTTAGACTATTTTATTTTGATTCTCAAGACTTCGTCCGCAATATCCTACTATCTCCTAATTGATTGGACCGACTTTCACGGGGCTTTTACGGGCAGATAACTAGCGGGCTCGGAAGACGTTATACGGACGGAGACGGATAATAAAATGAAAACCTTGACAAATTATACCTAAACCTTCCCCATAAATTATCATTCTATCTACTGGTGAAAACAGCATGAAAATGGTAGTTTTTGACTTTATCGCGAACAGATAAGCTGACAGAGGACTTTTTTTAACCGACTTCGAAAAAGGAGGAGGTTACTATGTTCGGTTGTATGTATTTTTTTATGTATGTTAATCGATATTTTAGTTAATTGTGAACAGATTTTAATGATTCTTTTTTTATTTGAATTGGTACACTATGTAGTGATTACTACCTTTGTATTCGTCCGTGTGAAATTAAAAATATGTTACAACTGCGTGAGACGTGTGCCTTACTGACTCCAAGAATAAATATACTTAATTGAAAGACATATATTTGTATGTAATATGAATTATATCATCTTTTTTGTCAATTTGGCGGCCATATTGTTTTATTTACCATGTTTGCTTCTACATAACTCAGTTATTATAGCAACGTATAAGAATAATTTAAGTATATCGACAATACGGGCATATTATATCTATCTATAAAATAAAAGATTTAAGATATATTGTTCGATAATGTATAGTTTATAATTTTCGTTACTTTCTTATATAGTGTTTGTGAGCACTGAGTTTGGTATATAGTATGTTGAAGTTCCAGGTATGTCGCTGATGATAATTCCCATCCCATTCGATATACTATTAGTATTCATATATCTAATGTACACGTTACATGTTACAGTAGATGGCGTTCGTATCGTAGTTACAAATGTTTTTGAAAAAGCGTTTCTGTAATGTACACACTCACTTACAATTTTACATTTCTTTAATAAATTTTTAAAAAGCGCGTGCGGAGCCGCGGGTAACAGCTAGTATCTAATAAAGATATAGTAGTAATGCCAAAGTTTAATGTAAAAAAGAAAGTACATTTTGCAACAAAGAAGAAAGAAAGAATAGTAACAAATAACAAGATAAATAAAGGAAACATATATATAGTTTATCCAGGAATTACACCTCCATTGAGCTACGTGCTGCATGCAGTACAACTGGGTGGTACTGCAGCGCTGATTTTCAATGGGGGTTCAAAGTAATGTATGGTCGTGTTGTCGGTGTCTTGACAATAATATTATAGGACTCATATATAAACAATAATTATAAAATATAAACATTGAAAAAAGTACAGTGTGCCTGTCAAAAAACTAACTAATGATACAGATTTTAAAAAACGAGCGTGTAACCGTCACACGCGGTTGAATTAAAACTTCTTTGGCGTTATAAAAGATGGCGATTAAGTTAAAAATAAATACATCATATGAGAATTTAATTTTTTGCGTACTTTTTTATATTTTATTTACTTTATAACAAAGCGTTGCTAATATTTCCTGTGTTATTTAATTTACAAATTAGCTGATAGATGGCACTACAGATAATGAAGATTTGATTTAATTTGTTACTGACATTGAAAACAGATGGCGGCACGGTCGGGCGCTCATATATACATAAATAATTCTATTGTATGATTTTTATTATTATTCAATTTAATATTTTTTCAATAATTTTGGATTACTTTGCGTATAAATTAATTATTGACAAAATTAAAAATATTTCAAACCTGATGGTACAGAAACATGACGCCACATTGCCGTAACGGACTTCCGTTGCATTCTCGTCCAGTTACCTCCTAGTCGCGCCTAAAGAAGTTTTACTTGTAAAACTTATTTCCAGTGAACCAATTAAACCATTTCTATGAGAACTTAGTCTCGACTACCAACTTGTGGTTAAGCAATTAAAAAAACTTCTTACATAAAGCTTTCGTAAGATGATACTAGGGTAAAAGCATTATTTATAGTAGTTCCCAGAGCATTTATATTATGTGAATCAATGAATATTCTCACGTTTAAATATTAATATAGTAACTCGAATTAATCACGACGTTCTTTTACACAATGATCTTTTACTTTTTATTATGACCATTGTTTTATTATACAAAGTTTTAGTACTAGTTAGTATTGTAAGGTGTTTTCATGACCACCTGGTTGAAAAAAATGCTCAAGTTGAATCTATTGGTGTGTACTACCATACTACCAGCTACATTTGAGAGTCAGTAGGTTTAGAGTTTACGTTTTTATACTTATGGATCTGGCTGACGAACGCCTGAAATGGAGAGCTCTGGTAAAATCTAATAAGCAATTTTGAAGCCCGTTGACTAACTTACGCTAAGCGTGGTGAATTGAAGGTCTGTACACCAGCGGCAATTAAATATTTTGATGAGAACGGTGTTCTTACGTGTCCGCTATGTGCACACACCTTCTCGAAGATTGGCTATATAAGCTACAGGAGAGCACATCAGCGTTAGAGCTAAACAATAATTGTGACCAAAATCGGTCAGGAGCATCATCATCACCAGTGTTACAATTTTAAACTACAACGACATTACTACTGTTACTATTTAATATATGCCATAATAAATTTGATTGTAATAAACTCACTAATCAAATATATATTCATGTACCGAACCGTTCACATTGTATAAGGGAAAGTTCTAAACGTTACCTCTTTGCGTTTATTTCTTTTAAGACAAATGCCGGTGAGCGAGCTCCATTATATAGAATAACTAAATTATATAATAATCATTTTATAGAAATTGAAATGTTTGCCAGCTCGCCGACTTTGTTTAAAAAGGCTATAAAACAGAGTATTGAGTCTTGAACTAATATATATCATATTTTGTTACTGAATTTTCAACTATGATATGTTTTAGAATGCTTCGATTGTCAGTTCGTCTTTATGTTATGTATATTTTATTTCATTGTACCCTCATACTGTATTTCATGTTTAATCTTTAACTACCAATTGTTTTGATTTTATTTACTGCCCTAAAGTTATCTGTATACTTAATTCGTGGGCGGCGGAGCGGATTGTTCTCTAAGAACTATGTTGTTTTTTATGGAATATTGTTTACATTTATTTTTGAGTACAATTGTTTGTAGCCCTCAATAAATTAAAAAAAAAAAAACATCAGGGGAGATTGTGGATAAACTCTACAATATCACAAAATAAAATTATATACTGCCCTGGAATAAGATATAGACACGTATATATTAATATCTAAGCTATCATAGTTTTATTAAATGTTGTAAATATGTCAATAAATTATTTTTTATAAATCTATTCTGAATACTTTATAAAAATTCTTTCGCCGAAAGGTGCAGGTGAGGAACGTATGTAGTCTCTACGCCAGGGGTGTTCAAACGGTCGATCACGATTGACAGGTCGATCGCGTGTACTCTTTGAGTCGATCTCGAGAAAAATTTGCTTATATGGAACTGTTCACAGATTTTGTTTTAGTCGGTAGGTAACGAAAACAAAGAGTAAAATTTATTTGACCACAATTAGGCCAGAATAGTCCCTCATCACTTTCTTTTATCGCTTTTAGCGAAAGTTACCTACACCTACCTAGACGGTAATCCTGCATCATACATATTTGTAGCCTTTCAGAGTCGACCGCTCGTAGTCTCAACATAATCGAGTTGGATCACCAGCAATTCAAGTTTGAGGATCTCTACCCTACGAGATATAACATGGTAACATCATACTTCGATACTATCATTTTTAACCTATGTTACGGTATCCGCCTCAATATTGTTAGACTACGATCGATCGATTTAGAAAGGCTGCAAGTGTGTGTGATGCAGGATTGTGGTCTAGAGAGATGTAGGTAACTCCCGTTAAAAACGATCAAAGAAAGTGATGAGGGGTTATTCTAGCCTAATTGATCGATGGTGTTTTTCCTTACAAACAGGTCAAAAATTAACAAAACCTTTTAATTTTGAACATTGGACAACATTCTAAAGGTCCGTGAGACGGCAGTAACTTTTCCGTGTTCCACATATCTCTTTCCAATTATCATATTATTAAGAAGTATATCGGGTTTTCGGTATAACATTTATTAAAACTAGTCGACCTTGTTAAATGGGAATGGCGCATACCAATTTGCATTACTATATCATTCTATGTGAACGTGTAAAGTGTTTTATATAATTATGCAAAAATTTGAGAAACCTTTACACTAACTCACAAACATATTGATATATACAATTGAAAATGTACTAAATATTATCAGGTTTAATTGACGTCGGAAATAATGACGATTCAGTATTTAACGTATCTGAGTTTTCGGTCAAGGAAAACGTCGTGATGAAACCACAGAATGGTCGTAGGGTTTTTCCTAATGCTCACTTGGCTAAATACCATTTTAAAGTTGTAAATCTTTGGCCAAACACTTGTGTGTACGTTCCGGTAGTTATACTCAAATTCAGTTTATTTTAAATCTAACGTTTCCCGTATAATCTTGGAGCACATCGACACATCAAAAAGATGTGCTTCTAAGATTTTCTTGGGGTTTTTATTTGGACTGACTGATGCTGTTGATCTGAAGGGTGTTGACAGTTTCACCGGGCTAGATGGCTAGCGCAGAATGCAATCAGACCAAATAGTAAATAACACAAGGTTGTTAAAATGACAGACTCCTGTTTGGGTTCTTGTTATGTGCATAATTCCGCGAATTCAATCCTACTATCAAGTTCAAGCTAACTATAAACATTATTTGATTACACGAATGAGTGCAACTTGATTATATGAAAAAAAGTGGTGTTGTTTTTTTCTAAGTTAATCTTTTATAAAAATCCTTCTTTGCAATAACTTTAACAATTGTGAAATTATAAAATATAAAATAATTTGCAAAATGACTGGTGATATAAAAAAATATTCGGGAAAATTGTTTAAGCGTTAGAATCTAGAAGGATCTAATCGAATACAATGGATATCGTTTTCTTTTATTGCAAGGCATTGTCAACGTATTAAGTAATAAAATGGACATGATTTTTAATAGCTACTATCTGCTTCCTATTATTTCCTATGTTCCTGAATCTACACGTCGCCACGCCCACCCGAACTATAACTTCATTTTTGCTTGTTTACTTTCTGATCTACACTTATATGGCAATTGTTCCGCTACTAATAGTCCTAACGTGATGCTAGATAGCCTTAACACGCCTTGATAAATTTACTATAGAATACAAGTGAGTAGGTATTATTTGCATATAAATTTAGATGTCAAATAATTGATTCATACAGAAATATAAAAAAAATGTGTTAATTTTTGTTAATTTACACGTGTAATTTATTTCAAACGCTTTTACTGTACAACATGCAGTAGGTAGTTGAGTACCTACTGATAGCTTTAATGAAGACTTTAATTACAATCGAGTTTACTATCTCCTTCGTTATGTGGTTTGATAAGAAACAAATGAACACGTAAATTGATAAATAATTAAAATATAACATTTTACTTGGTACCATATTATCAATTATACGTTTATATGTAGGAAAGTTTAGTAAACATACTAATATGATTTGTTATGGAGATTTTTATTCTATTCATTTTGCTATGAGACACCACAAGATGGCGCTGTAACGAATTACCTTTTTACAGTACAACCGAACGCCGTGAAAATTGCTATGTGTAGATATTTATGATCGATATGTGTAGATGACAAAAATAATATAATACTAATAAATAGATAGTAGCGATAAATAATAACAAATACGCGTAAACCCACGGACACATCATTGTATACGTAAATTAAGAAAAAAAAATACAGTTCATAATTTTTACGATTGACTTTCACTTGTTCGCGGTTTTTAATTTACAGCAAAATTAATTAGTTAAAAGATTAATAGATTTGATTATTCAATAATAGGTTTATTAAGAAATAGAACGTGGGTACTTGTGCAAGCTTATCTTAAGTAAGATTTATAACAAGAAGCAGACGAACTCGCTGGTAACAGTAAGCACGAAATAAATTGAAAATTTACTACGCTGTAAATCAATGATTCAAGATAAAGTCTTTTTATAAGAATACAACATTCGAGTACAGATTGCTATGGTAATAGTCTTATTTAGAGGTGTTAAAAACTGTCCGGTCTTGATAATAATTCTAAAGGACTCTCGGTTAACAGCTAAGAAATTAACGTCAGCTAAAATAGTAATCAAGATTAAAATATACGCCTCCGGCGCTGATTATAACGATTAGCCTCCATTCCAACGAATTGAGACCACTAAATATTTAGCAGTGTATATTTTACTTTGTTATTATGTGACCATAAAATACGATAAAATAGGGCTTGGCCATAATATATTGAGATTACTTTTAGTCCATGAGTGCCATCATGAATGTCATCATAGCGTGAGCTGGAACACTCAGATACGGAATTATAGTATTTTTTCTAGGTAATAATAATAAAGGAGCGATAAATAGATGGGCGAGTCGAATGTCGATTCAATGTCCATTCGTCTGACTGTCAGCAGTAGATTAATTTTGATAGTTTTAAGGTTTGGTTCCTTTTTATAAAAAAGGAACTTTTATAGAATCACTTCGCTTTCCTCTAGGACTCGTGAGTGTAAACTCCTCGCTTCACAGAGAGCTAGAGTGGAATTAATCTGAAAGTAAAATATCTCGAATATCATTTTTTTTTGCAATTCGCATACATGTATCAATTTAAATTGGTGACATTATCGGCTGACGGTGAAAGAAAACATCGTGAAGAAATCTGAATCTGAAGAAATGTTCTTGTAGTATTACTGTACGAGAGAAAATATAGAAATGTGGAATTCCTGGTGTTTGTAATCGCCAATGCGCCGTGAGGTGGCGTGATGTTATACCTATTCCTTCTTTCTGAGAGGCTTATGACCCTGCAGTGATTCTCTTACAAGCTGGTTTGATGTTGTGATGTTATAAATGACATCTGGAATTCGGGGCAAAATTATATTCATCATGTTAGGAGATGCGCTTTGATGTATAATTGGGTATGTGTTATCTCCGTATATCAACTCCGTAGTTCTTCGTCCTGGACTATATCAAGTGACACGAGGTGTTGTACAAGGTAACACGATCATATACATATAACGGCTGAATGCTGTACCTGGAAAACATAACCGGTTGTTACGACTAAATATCAGTAGTCCCTTCGATGTCGATATAACATATTTTGATTGGTGTATAAACGTTTATAGGCGCGAGAGACGAATCCAACCTGCTGCGCGAACGTCACTGATTGACAATTTCATGATGCCTTAATTAACGCTACAATACCTTGCAAATTATTATTAAGGCGAAAGTAAGTATATTCGTTTGTTAAGCATTCACATCTTAACTACTTAACCGATCATCATAAAATGTTGGATATACATACGGTCTCGGAGATTTAGAAAAGGACATAAGAACTGAAATGTAGTACTGTTAAAATCTACACTAATACGAGCAAAATCAAGCAAAAGCTAGTATTGTATAAGTGTTCGTCAACGTTGAAGAATATATATAGAGATACTTATGTTAAACATGTAATAATACCGAGCCATAAGGGCACGAGCTTTACTCGCTACTTGTCCTTTTTTAATGTTCTTTTTTGTAATTCTGACGTAATTATACAATTATTCTCTCGAATTTTCCTTAACGCGCATTAGCACACAGGACGTTCCAGTTCATTATCTTGGAGTGTAAATCTTAGTAATTCATCTCGGGTACGACTGACCAACCCTGTCCTAGATCTCTTAGGGATGAAGTAATCATTTACTATGAGTATATTGCAGCGGTGTATAAAAAATTTTTACAGCGCGGTGGACGTAATAATTCTCGATTTCTAATAAATCGCACTACTCGTAAGCCGCGCTAAGGAACTTCGTTCATTACATATAGAGATTTAATTACAAATTACACTCGGAGTTGAAGAAAAACGTAAGGACGAGGGTCCCCCGAGCGCACATTTTTTTAATTTTTGTGGAAATCAAACCCACGTCTTGTATTAAAAAAAATGATATTTTTAAATTAGTATTTTGAAAATCTTGCAGCGGGCTCATTACAACCACCACTAGTATACTGCATATATGCTGCTAGCAACTGCATACAACTCGTCTGAATCTTTGTCTCTATAAATATGAAAATAAGTTTATTTTCATGTAACGCTAAATGCCCCAACTTTCCCAAATCCGTTGATGTCCAAAGATAGTAAGATTTATGATAACACTGATTATTTTAATGGATAATAGATAATATTTGTGGTATCACTGTGTATTGCATTTATTTCTAAGTTTACTCAGTAATTCGCGAGTATTCGTCGAATGTCGAGCATGTTTCTGCTGGTACAAAATGTAAAAATAGCATGGTAACATTGCCTCCGCCTTTTTTTATAAGAAAGTTTATATGATACTGAATCGATTTTAAAATTAAAGAAGCTTTATTTATTCTTAGTACAATATCGTGGGATTTTTTATTTGCGTCAAAAAGCGGAGCGGGAAATGTAGGCTAAAAGTCCAGACAGAACTATTTAATATTTAGTTATATAAAATATTAAATTAATATTTATAGCATTCAACCCGAAGATGAAAATAAGTTCTCAAGCGTTTACAAGTTTTAATAATTACGCTCGACAGCGCGTTTCCTCTTAGTTTAGCATCCTGTTTTCTTACGCCACATCGTTACTTAATAAGTGACATTTAAAATGATATAGAACGTATATAATAGGATAAGCGTTAATTTAAAAACTATTAATCTAAATAACTTTACCTAAAACACGCCTACACTAGGTTATGTCGTTTACTAAAAAAACATTTGCATAAAAAGGTCACATTTATATCGCACCAAAATGTGAGGCATGACGTAATAATGTAGGTATATTTAGCTGAAACCCTTTCAAGTGGGGAAATGGGTCCACGCCGTAGACACAATGCGAAGAAAATATGGAAAGTCCCCTTGAGCATAACGCGACAAAGAGCGTTGTATTACGAAAGTGTCCAGTCTTTGTGTAAGATGGGCCATTCTGGTAAGTAGGCCGCATGCGCTTACACGGGCCCCAATTTGTTGACTACAATACTCCCGAAAAATGTATTCTATTCTCGTGATATACAAATTTTAACCTTACTTTTATTTATTCTGTTTTATACTTAAATAATATTTAATTTTTTATATTTGTACAAGTCATACAAATAAACGAGTTTTCTGTTAGAAAACGTTTCAATATTCAATTAGTATATTTGTTATACATGTTTATTGTTTGCTCTAATGAAGGTATGGTTACAAATTATAAGTTTCATTTTATTTTCTACATGTAATATGCGTTCCAAATGAGAAGAATCGATCGAATCAATAAACGCCAACTTCATTCACTCCATTTAAAAATTGAACTGCCAATAAGAAGAACATAACATACACATATAAGAGTTTTTTTAAATTAGAAATAAAAAAATAATAATTTATATTACTATAACTCTTTTTAGAACTGTATCAATGAAGTAATTGAATCTATTTAATTGCTATAAGTGTTTTAGATTATAATGGTCGATTATATTCTGAGTACTATTAACATGCGGCACCCATTTTGTGTCAATTATAATTTAAGTATGTTGCTAATTATGCTTCTGACTAATGATACAGTTTTAATAAAACAAATAATGTTTCTAAATTATACATTTATAGTTCGTGACATACAACATAACATCCTCTTTTTGAATTAACCTCTTAACAAAATTTTACTCGAAATTGCTATTGGAAAACATTCTAGTATACATCAATCAACTAAGTAAAAGTGACTTCAAATATTGATCAAGATTACAAACTTTTTTTAGAGATGTTTCTTCTCGTTTTCTGTAAAATAGTAATTTTGCAGTTGCGACTTTTATCCAAACAAGGGACTACCTATATTTTCCATGTTACTGTGTTTCGATCGGCGATATTTTACTTAAGTTTGCATGCAAAAGGCAAAGTAATATAAAAGGTTGACAATTATGTTGTTATTTGAACCAGCAGATCTTGATTATATGCGGATATACTTAAATTGGAAACTTACAAAAGAAACGCAAGCTTACTTGTGTTTTAAACGATTACCCAAACTTAGTTATCTGTACTGAAAAAAACCTTTTATGACCATGAATGAAAGATTACACGGTAGAATAAAATAAAAAAATAATATAAAAGCAATACGTGTAACAAAAAAATACGCGAATGTTCAGAGTCGATACGTTCAATCACTTATATGATGACAATACTTATATGATGGATTATTCGATTTGTTGTTGTATAAAGTATGTCAGCCAGAAACAAGTATTACATTTACAAATTATACGCTAACATATTCGTGTGATAAATGATTGATTACTTGTGTCATATGGCTTTAAGTTTTATGAAACTTCTTTAATTTTATGTAATGTACGGTGCAGTCAAGAAACAATGGTGACCGTCCGGAGCAAAATGACAGTTATTGCTGTCTTGGTTGTTTATGCTTTGTTTAAAGGAGGTAGGGGAGAGGGAACAGTGGTCATTAAATAATTGTACATTCAACTTTGTTTTTCTACTCATTTAAGGTTATGTCACCTTAAGGAAAATGGGTGTGAATGACTAACATAAAAATCGGAAAAGTGTGTAGCTTGCGCCTTTAGGGAAGTACGCCTAACTCTTTTTTTGATTTAGTGTAATATGAAAACAGAAGCTTATATCAAAAACATACTATTAGATGCAGCTTTGTTTCTTTATTCTGTAAACATATCAAGATTTAAAAAAAAAACCGTATATGCTCTTTCTTTGAATTGTAGTATATAGTATGCACATTGTAATTTTGATTTTTAAGTGATGAGAAGAACTAATTTAGGATTAGAGATAGATTGAAGACGATATAGATGTACAAAATGTTATTAATACATCGTTTGTATTTCACGATAAAAAAATGTAGTTCGTGTTTTTAAATTCGCATTTTGTAAATACTATCAAATTTATACTTACAGGGTTTTCGTTGCTGATAAATATTAATTTAGTTATGCTTTTGATAAGAAACAATACCGGTATAGATATTTTTTTTCAGGCAATGATCTAGCATCTATTATTTTGTAAAGAAATTTTCACAGCGCTGTCCAAGTAGACGAAGCTAGCATATTCTCATATAAGGAATATAAAGAAACATTTAGTATTGTTAGTTAGCATGCAGTGAGACACGTTATATCACAGTCTTTATTATATTATATCATGCATATATACAATGTTAGGTATTGCGTAGGGTTGCAAAACATACCCTGTACCAAGAGGCCACCTGTAGGTCATCGGAGTCACCGGAAACAATAATAAATAATAATAATATATTAATAAAGTGTTTATAGTACATTAAAATACATTAAACATATAATAAATAAAAACAATTGGGTTAATACACTACGGCTTTTGATTAGAGGTATATATTTAGTTGTTATTATTGTTACATCTGAATATATAATAGTTACAAGATAATTTATTTACAACACATAAATGTACTATAGAACCCAATGTTAAAAGAATTGTATTTTAGTCATCCAAGGGTGTACGAGAAAGGTACATACAGAATGTGCTAAATTAAAGACTATTTCTTATCTTAAGATCCAAGTGATAATTGCGTTGAATATAAGAAAATGAAAATGTCACTAAATATTTTCAGTTAACGCTGCTGGAAATTAAAGTTTTTCAATAATTTTTCTTTTAAGACTATGTTTTATTTTTCAATAAATATGCGTATAAATAGACATAAAAGCAAAGACGTCGATTTGTGGCAATGGTAAGATATTTTCTTGACTATAATATTTTTTTTCTGTTAAATTTAAAGTCGTAAGTTTTTGGCATAAAATAATCGTTCTATAAGTTTTTAATAATATGCGAATAAAAAAACACCTTTTATTAGCTTCACAATTAAAATGTTTGGTCTGAACTTGTTCCACCATTATCATCACCATTGTCGGGAATATTATTCTCGAAGAAGTCATGCTATTGTTTCGTTAATTTATAAATCATTAGCATATTTAGGTGGTAGAGCCACGCTGAAGCTATTACTGGTTTCAGCATGAATGGGTCGGCTGGCCCGGGGTACTACCACCCGACCCACAGAAACACCGACGTGAAGTAAGAATGCTTGCATTATTGGGTTTCGTTCGGTCAGTGAGAGCGCCGTATAAACCACCTCCCCTCCCCGTTCCCCTCTCCATTCGCCTCCACCAGACACAGGATGGCAACACACTTGCGACTCTTCTGGTGTTGCAAGTGTCTGTGGACGGTGGTGATCACTTAACATCAGATGACCCACCTGTTCGTTTGCCTCTTATAATATAAAAAAGTTTATATTTATTTTAATGAATACTACGATACAATGTTACAATAAAGATTTTTTTAATCAAATTTCCGCAAGTGCGTGTTGAAAAATAAAGACAATGAGCTATGATTTGTTGACATTTTTTTTTCGTAATATTTACATGGAAATTAAGAAAAAATAGTCGTCTAATTTGGTACCTATAGTCTAGTGTGTCTCTGTTTCATATTACATTTACAATCTGCGTAGTATAAGCTTGAAAGAATATCGAGCGTCGGTCTCATACATTCTGAAAATAATATAAAACTTTTAATCAACCAAATTATATAATTCAATATCAAACAAAGACATTATATTAAATTAAATATATAATTAATTTTCCTCGTATAATATAAGACACTTAAGTAAATAATGTGAATAAGGATTTAATATTTATTATCTCATACATTAAACATGTTACCTTGTTAGTCATATCGAGAACTGCTGCTTTTAATATTCTTAAAATCGTCAAACCGCGATTGCTTTGTCGTTAAAAAATGACTACACTCAGAAGCTCAAAAGGCCTTGTTGTTTCTAGAGTCGTAAATCATTTTACAATAAAAGTTTCCAAACAAAGAATTCGATACAGTTGTCAAATAAATATATTTTATGTTTTTAGTATTCAAATTTAATTAGGTACCAGAATATATAACAAGTAAGAATACATAGATATTGAACAAAAAGAAAGAGTCCCACTGCAAGGCCTCTTCCCGAAGGAAGGTATGGGGATAATCACCACGCCAGACTTATTGGCGAATCAAACGGTTCTGTTTTCCCACATACAGTAGTACCAAGAACGTTTCTCACGTTCGGGTTTCCTTAGAATGTTTTCCTTCATCATCAGCCGATAGTGTTACCAATTTAAATTAGTAAATGTACGCGACTTCAGAAAATTCGCTGATGCATGACGGGGTTCGATCCTGCGGACCTGATATTCCACCGGTTAAACCACTCAACGGACTTCATATCCTCTCTACACCACTTATTTTCATGCCTTTTTAAAACATTACTGCATCTTTCATTATATTGTATCTGTAACTACAGAGCACATATAAAAAAATCTAATATACTAATGGCTAGAAGATACATAGTGTCTCAAAATATGCCGTAAAAAAATCGTAATCTAGTAAGGTTAACTTCTACAAGTGTCTCTCAGGCATAAAATATTGGGTACAATTTTTTCGTAATGCGTCATCACTTCTTAATATATTTTTCATGAAATCGGCTAGGATACGTAGATACAGCTAATAAATACGCCTCTGTAATACTGAAAAACAAGCCGGACAGCAAAAATTGGACGGTATTCCGGCCGGCTTTCGTATTTGAGTGAGATTGGACATAAAATATGCTGATAGTTCCGTACCCGTTTTTACTGAACATGTGGTAAATAATCATGAAACAAGTCAAAATTTGCTATACATTCATACTTAGTTTATATCAACCATATTCCATCAATCCAATCCAATCATTGCATCCATATGTATTATATATATCAGAGTAAAAATATATACACTTTGTTCGGCAAATAGTAAATATTTTTGAAATGCGATTTTTAGAGGCGATTAAACACATAATTCTAATATACGTTTAGTTGCTAATTGTCAACTATTAAGAAAAAAGGAGTTGTCTTAGTTTCTTAACTAGAATATAAAAAATTTTATACTGAGAGAAGAGTAAGTACTTAAATAAAGCTAGTTTGGAAATTGTTTTATTTAATTTATTAATTAGATTAATCGGAATTGAAAATCTTTGTTGGAAATCTTATTAAATTTCTCTATATAACAATTTTTATGTGAATTAAATAAAAATAGTACCTCATAAAAAGTAGTTTAACATTACCTCAGTTGTCGATCATCGGTTTAACGTGACCGTACGATGTAGTTTAAGAAATTACCTTCAAGTAACGGTAAAGCAGAAACGAGTTTCACGCGTCAAGGGCCCGCGATGCGACGCCACATTCTGTCATTTTTCCTATACGACCTGATTGACTGGCCAAGATTGGCTGATCATAATATCGAGTTCACATCTTGTTCCCTCATTCCCACTGCTGGACGAGTCACGAAAGTTAATATACTAGCGCGAGTGCCCTACTACTTGGGATACTACGATCCAACTTGTAAACTAGTAAATAACTAGCACTATGCTAAATCAATTAGAACTATTGTTATCGTGGTAGCTTGTTTATTATTACCAGAATCACTAGTCTTTTAGCCACTAATAAACTTTCTTAGTGACTAATAACCAGAGATTTAACCTCTTTTAACAATTCGTATGTAGTGAGTGCACACTGTATTACATTAACTTTTTACATATTGTTTACAGTATTTTCCTAACATGGTATGATATCTGACTATATGACTATATATACTGATAGACTATCTATGCCTGTGATTTCGTCTGCGTGAAGCCTGATGTACAAAACAGCGACTAATAAAGCCATCTGAATGTATTAAGTCTAATTACTATTTTTTTTTGTCGTACTCAAGTCGTGTCTTCATTAAAATTACAATAAATTTTGATAGACCGCACCGATATTAATGATACGAAGACTAAATGTTATTCGAAAATGTGCTTTATGAAAACGTTATTATGAACGTGGTACTTTAGCAGTTATACGTGTTCAAACATAAAGACAAACAGACAGAGAGACATTTCTAAAAATGATTGAAATGTATTTTATTACAAAAATCTAAAAATACCAACATGTTAGATTTACGTTTTTATTATATGTATAGATATTTTTATAGGTTATCAACGGTGAAATGATATACATATCTGTACACAAATTTCATTGTAAGTCGTAAAAAATACTTGAAAATTTAGTTTTCGGAATCTATTTTTAAGATTTCCAAAAGCATGAATAATATTTTTTTTTATGTCATAGGTGGCAAACGAACAGGTGGGTCACCTGATGTTAAGTGATCACCGTTGCCACCCTTTGGGGGGAAGGGTAAGGGGAGGGAGAGGAGAGAGGAGGGGAGGTGAGCCTCCGGCGCTTTCACTGAGCGAACGAAACGCAACAATGCAAGTACTGTTACTTCATGTCGGTTTTCTATGAGAGGGTGGTACTACCCCGGTCAAGCCGACCCATTCATGCTGAAACAAGTAAACAAGTAATTGTATTAACGGGTGCGTGAAGGACGTACGGTAATGAATTCAATGTTTTAATATCATTTGCGAACGAGTTCATTAACAGAACACGGAACGTGGAGAGTTATTATTCGTATAAGCGAAAGTTCCTCTTGGGTGATCGACTCATTTTTTGTATGTTGTGGGATGTAAATGGCAGAGATTATTCATCAGAAGCGGGGATTGTTCGATACTAGAATCCGGGCAATACCTACTGAATATCTTTATATATAAATTTCTTCTGTGCGTGTGTATGTCACTGAACTCCTCCTAAACGGTTGGACCGATTTTGATGAAATTCTGTGTGCGTGTTCCAGTGGATCCGAGAATGGTTTAGATTCACGATTGGACCCGGAGGTGGCGCTTCGGTTGATTTTTAGGATTTTTTTTTTATTATCAAGGCAGGACAACGTCCGCCAGGCCCGCTAGTTATATATTTACTCATGTCAAGACGAAGTAAGCCTCTAGTTCCTTTTAGTGTCTCTTCTTTTACCACAATGTTATGAAAACATCATTATACTGTGTTATTTGATAAACAAGATAAAAATAGCTATCTCTCTCTGGTATAAATCTCAGTATTGGGTATGATAGTTCTAGTAATAACAAAGATTTCGTGGAGGAGGAGCTACTTGTTAGAACAATTCGTCCAACAACGTAGTTTCGAATTGTACAAAGAGCTTGGTGAAAGAAAACATTGTGATAGCATGGTGGTAGGGCTTTCTTTAAACTCGTCTAGTTAGTTAGTATAAAGAATCGTTATTAATATCAGATAAAAATCCTGTCAAATATTATTATATGTAAAAACAGTTTGAACTAATACATGCTATCGTCTATGGTGTATTTGTGGTGATACGCCATTTCTTGTTGCACGATCTAAGATTGTATACTTGAAAGAGGGGCTCTTATTTTGCTTACTTACAGCTTAAAATTATTCTACTTGCATCTTCTGCTTTTTTTTATGTCATAAGTGGCAAACGAACAGGTGGGTCACCTGCTGTTAAGTGATCACCACCGTCCATGGACACTAACAACACCAGAGGAGTCGCAAGTGCGTTGCCACCCTTTGGGGGGGAAGGGATTAGGGGAGGGAGAGGGAGAGGAGGAGAGGGGAGGAGAGGTGGGCCTCCTACGCTCTCACTGGCCGAACGAAACGCAACAATACAAGCACTGTTACTTCACGTCGGCTTTCTATGAGAGGGTGGTACTACCCCGGACGAGCCGACCCATTCATGCTGAAATCAGTAATAGTTTCAACGTGGCTCTACCACCATTAGACCATCACCATCTTCTGCTTACTTCTACTACTTAAAATTATGTTACAAAGTAGGCACCTATTACTAAGATTCGGAAATCGTTATAAGAGTTGGTACTCTAACCTTGTTTCACGTATTACCACCATCAAACACATATCGTCACTCTACATTACGTCAGAGCGAACTAAAACTCGGTTAGAAGTCGGTAACAAAAAAGTCCATACCACAAAGAGGTCAGAATGATCATAAATTTTGTCGGCCCTAACGTCATGTTATTCCCTTTGACCTTGACCCTTAAAAAAAGGGAGGCGGTCGTAAAAGTAACTCGTTAAACATTAACCTCTTCATATAATTTGTTTAATATATGACTTTGAAAAGTAATTCTCGGATGTGGATTAATAAAACGAAATTGTATCGAATCGTGTAAGAGTGTTACTAATTGGGAACACTGAAGAGATGATAAAAGTTTATATTACGGTTGTTTCGTGCCGTTCGAATGACTCCAATGCTCGCTGTTTAATTTGTCTGTAAAGTTTATTTCATTCTGTGGACAGCATGGGGTATAAAGTTAATATAGTTAACGAAATGCAGTGCATTCTCGATGTATTTCGAATGGTAACACGCGAGTGTAATTTGGTGAACATTTTAAATTCGCTCGTATATCAAATTAACACAGCAAGGGTTTATTAATTTCAAATTAAGTATAGTTTTTAATATAGAAACTAGACTATTATCATTTACAATACTAATTGGGATTAGGATATAAACAATATTACCAGAATGTTCTCAATTTACTCTGCTGTATTAGATAAATACTTCTGCGAATGCGACGCATCGCCGACTTTTATTTACAAGCGTTTATTTAACACGCGATGTTAGTCCGTTAAGGTCAAATTTTGAAAGCCGAATTAGAAACAGTTTTATTAGACCTACGACTTTGTAAATCTGCATGTTTGTTCAGCCTTGATGACTGCACTAAAATCAAATAAATATAAATTAGCGAATTTCGAAATGGCCGCCATTTCACGATATTGTAAATTTCATGGTTTAGTAAAAAAAGTTCTTACAAACGAAAAAAATATTTAAAAATACCTACATTTTGCATTAAAATTATGATTATCCAATAAATAATTTGTTATTTTCCAAAGTTTCGTAATAAATTAGATATTTTTTATGCTACCAACAGTTTATTGACTTGTGCCTAATGAGTTTTACATTCTATTGTATGGAGCTTAAGACTTTATGGATTTGGACAGTTCAGTGGTTAAAGCTATTTAACGTATTTGTGTAAAAGGTTCCTTTTTTATATTAATTAAATACTATTTTCTCTCTTTTTTTAATTAAAAGTGTTGGTTTATTGACAAAAAAATTGAAAGCAAACGAATGGACTTTGTTGAACCATAATAATTATATACATTAGTATAAAATGTGAACAATTGTACAACATTATTTTAACATTAGGTGTACCTATTGAGATCTAAACAAAAACTTAAGTACGTGGGTGCAGTAATCTTTAACAATCGCACTTATTACGTATTCGTGAACTCTGTAGTTTATGTCTACTTTATAAAATATCAAAGCCGAATTTTAATTGTTTTGACTGGACGCTTGCACTTTCTTAATTCTATAATTGAATGACACGCAAGTCAGACCCTTCGACCGTAAGAATAAAGAGATATCTTCAGATTTATAGAAAAAATAACTAGTACTGACCTTTTCGTGAAAATTGTTTTGTCATAAAAACTACGGTATATATTAACGTAAATAAAATGACGATTGTCTTTTATTTATTTAATTGTAACTTCATTACCACTTAATTCCTATGTTCTTTATCAATTTTAATTAACTCCTGTAACATTTTATAATTACTAATTAGCGCCTATAAAAAGTCGCAATAATTTATAGCTTACATAATAATTTGAAAAATCTTTTATCTGCCTGCAAAAATCTCATCAATATTGGTTCACCCATTTTGTAGATAAGGCCTGATGGCGAGAGAAATTTTATTTTTATGTATAGAGGAATTATAAATATGAAATAGTCGGTTGTTAGTCGTTAGTAAAAACCAACAGTTGAGAGAGAAAATAATTTCAAATTTAGCCCTGACGAAAAACCTTCGAATTTGTTCTTCTAAGAATGTAATACAATTTCCAGTAGTGAAAGATGCCATACAATAATAAATATAATTAAACTGAAGTTCTGGATAAGTCGAATGAACTGTAAATATAAGTGAATACTGACCTTAGGCAAGGCGGCAAGACACTGCTGTTTGACGTCCCACACAAGCTGATCCCTAGGAAACTGGAGGCTTTTATGCACGTTCAGCTCGGGCACATGGATCCTCACCAGGAGCCAGCCCTCCGCGCCCTCTGAACATTCACCCTCCATTACTCTACGCCATCTGTAAAGATGATACAAGAATTGATAATATTCGGTTGTCAATGAAAATGGTATTTATAACATACCAGCGTCCGCCCGCGACTTCGTCTGTCTTTATAACACGATACATTATCGTCGTATAACTGTAAAGGCTTCGCCAAACAGAAAGCTTACATTTAGATATTTCGTTTCATACATACGGGACCTTTCACGTGAAGAAGAAGATCAAACAAGGCGAGGTTCCGAAATTCGTTCATATTCAGCTTAATTGGAATTCTAGTACATATGAAGTTGAATCCACATTTTTTTTTTGATCATGTTTATTTGTTAAGTTATGAATCCGTAATGAATTTGAAATTCGCATTTTTGTTTATGTATATTTTATTTTACAGTTTCTGAACGGTAACAAGGAGGTTTAATTTTAATATTGTTTTTAAGGAAAAAAAATAGTGTCCGATTAAATTCCCGCGTAATCGTTCTCTGAAGCCTCGAGGCGTTACGAATACAAAATCCCGAGCGCATCGTTCTTATATTTCTTTCTTGGAATTTACAACGATATTGTCTCGACTGACGTAATTATTTACATCTTTGCCTTGTATACAAAGGTTCTAGATAAATTATTACTTCTTTATTCTATAATCTATTAAAAGATAAATCAGTTAATAGTACTGTAGGGTGTTGCGGGGTGGTAGGGTTTTACAGCCTGACTGGGTCGCAACCACCTTGTATATGGTGAAAAAGCCCGTCATAGTGATTCGCTTCTGCGGTTTGCGTTTCGGAATCAGCCTGTGCATGTCCAGCTTTTCGCAAGCCGGCATGACAGCGGCGACCGGCGATAGATAGTATCTCTCTCAGTGGTCGCCATTGTTTTTTGATTGTACTGTGCTTACCGTCAGGCATAGGGCACTCACTTTGCCGTGTTGCTATAAAAAAAAAGTATCTAGTAGCACAAATATTGGAGAAATTGAAATGGAAAACCTGTTATACCGACTTTACTTTGAGCTGGTTCATAATACGTATAATCCATACTTATATTATAAAGCTGAAGAGTTTGATTGAACGCGCTAATTTAAGGAATTACTGGTCCGATATGAAAAATGATTTCAGTATTAGATAGCTCATTTATCGAGGAAGGTTATAAGGCTATATATCATCACGCTAAGAACAATAGGAGCGGAGCACCAATGAAGAACGTTTGACAACCAGGGTTAACGTAAATATTATTTAAAAATATTTTCACTATTTTCTATAAAATATAATTAAAATATCGACAATTAAATAACTTCGTTGTCTATCGATTTATAATTAATTTTCGTCATTAACATATTTATCTAAAAACTGTTTTTCAATTATTTTACAATATATATAAGTTGTCCTATCAAATATTCAATAAAGTGTGTTAGATTGTTAATAAATTACTTCTTAACAATGCGTTCTTGATAAGTATTAATGACGTTCCTTAACGACAATTAATTTATCAGTTCCTGATAACAATATTTCATTTTCAAACGATTAAATCTGTACATAGTGGTTTCCCAGATAATTCTCAGCTTATTTATTTGTTTGTTTAAGAGGGATTTCAAAGTAAATCTAGTTTCTACATATTATAATCAATATTGTATATACTCAAACATATATGTAATAACATTTTTAGGTATAGTATGATTGTATATTTCTTTGATTCTGTATTACATATAGATTCTAAGCTTTATATGAGCATATATAATTTTGGTATTAGTGTGTTTGTAACACTTCTCAAAATAGATCGAGAAAATTTATCTTTTTCTAGTAGGGTGATCACTAATGGATTCGGTGTGTTACTATTATATTTATATTTTCCGACAAATAAAAAAATCTTCAATATACAACACCAAATATTCACCATTACACCATCACCTTATTTGTGATTCTAATTTAAAATCTCTTACTGCAATAATAAACCTGCCTTTCCTTCATGATGCCAGAGTCTTACCAATTGTTTTACACATACGTTGTTTTACGTATGATTTAGTAGTCCGGTGAAGCTGTTAAGCCCTTACTAGGCCAATAGAGTAGTCTGACGTTGTATCTCTTTGTACTTGACATTTATGTACAGACAAATGAACATATTTATTGTTGGAAGCGGCATAGCTATTTTCCTAAGACTGTATTTTTTAAAGTTAACAAGCAGATAGATATCTATGGAGATATCATCTTTACAATGATAATAGTATATGCATAAAGTTATATAATTACTAAATTTGTATTTTTTCAATAATTTTAATTACTTTTATCTAATCTTAACACTGAAAGTAACGGATAAAGATAATCCGCGATTTGTAAGTGTAATTATCATGTTTTTATTGTATGTTGTATAATTGCATTATGTCAATATGAACCAAATTTTATACCCTCAGCATTCTTTTTTAGTTCTAAGGGCCTTTGAGTTATATAGCATGGTTAAAATTAAAACACTAGTTGTATGCAGGAAGAGGTCTATCGAATTAGTGACCCGTATAAAATTAGAATGATACACAAAAGATTAATATGACCCTCATGAATTAAAAGCTGACTCTATATCAAAACAACATGGAATAAAACGAATGGGTTTTGCCATTTAATATGTAACCCAATGATCTCTATTCCGATTTTATGTTATTCGAAGAAGAAATTTATAAAATAGGTATTATGCCTTATAATGCCATCGCATTCTGTCTGAAGTAATAGATAGAGCGCGAAAAGGTCTCTATCTGTTCATACTTATACAAAACTGAACTTGTGAAAAACTGCACCATTTTGAATAATTTTTGCAACATTTATTTAAAAAGAACTTTGGCTGTGTCTGTATGCTTTATTAACTATATTCGATAACTCTGTATGTCGAATGTTTGATAATGCCGTTATAATTCAGCAATTTTAGTATTTATAATATTCAATATGTGAAAAAAATAAGAACATAGGCAATGGTAAACATAGATTGAATGCTATAAAAATATTTAATTTATATTTTTTGATATGATTATCTACAAATAAAACAGGGGACTACAAATGTTTCGCGTTAACACCCAAGAGTCTAAATAAATGAATAACACTTTAAATTGGCTACTTAATAAAAAAAACCTGTTTATACTAAAACTTAGTGTTCGGGACTTCATTAATTCTCGTTACAGAATACAAGAACTCGGTATTCGTAATATAATGTTTAAGTATGTAACTTAGGTAAGTTAGTAAACAAACTGCTTCCAAGATAATGTAACAGGGTTAATTACCGAAGTTAAGATAGGCGTGTTAAATGGTACACTAAGCAACGGAACACGAACTTAAGTGTTATTTAAGTAAGTTACGAGTTAAGTATGATTAATTATTTTTTTGTTTATTTGTATTCTTTCTTAAGATCATCTAGTAAAGAAACCGTTATATTAATAACTAGCTTTACCCACGACTCCGTCCGCGTGGAACCTAATGTAAAAAAATAGAGAATAATATAATCATCTCAATGTATTAAATCCATTTACTTATCTTTTTTTTTTTTTATGTCATAGGTGGCAAACGAACAGGTGGGTCACCTGCTGTTAAGTGATCACCACCGTCCATAGACACTAACAACACCAGAGGAGTCGCAAGTGCGTTGCCATCTTTTAGAGGGAAGGGTTAGGGTTGGGAAAGGGAGAGGAGAGAGGAGAGGGGAGGGGAGGTGGGTCTCCGGCGCTCTCACTGACCGAACGAAACGCAACAATGCAAGCACTGTTACTTCACGTCGGTTTTCTGTGAGAGGGTGGTACTACCCCGGGCGAGCCGACCCATTCATGCTAAAACCAATAATAGTTTCAGCGTGGCTCTACCACCATCAAAATTTGATTTTTTTTTATCAAGGCAGGATAACATCCTCCTGGCCCGCTAGTTATATGTAAAGATAGATAACATGTATAAATCTATTTTTCTCTCGTACTTAAGTAGCGTCGTCATTAAAATTACAATAACTTTTGATAGAGAGAACCGATTATAATGAAATCAAGACGAAATGTTATTCGAGGATAGCCTTTACGATTTTGTTGGTAAGGTTTTATCGTGAACGTAGTACTTTGGCAGTAATGCGTGACACAAACAGACAGGCAGATAGACAAACAGATAGACATTTCTAGAAATGGTTGAAACGTATTTTATTGTTTATTCCTAGACACCTGCAACAATTTTTTCACAAAAATCTAAAAGTACACGTTAGACTTACATTGCTATTATATGTATAGACATTTCAAGACACTTCCAACATACTTTTTTTCCTAGAAACTGATTTTAATGAAACTAAGACCAAATATCACTCGAAGATATGCTTTGTGATTTTCTTGAAGAGGTGAACGTAGTACTTTAACAGTGGTGGTTCAAACAGACAGACAGACATTTCTAAAAATGATTGAAATATACTTTATTAATTATTCCAAGTTTCAACATTTTTTTTTTCACAAAAATCTACAAAGTACAGAAACGCCTAGTGTTATGTTCTTATTATTTTTATATATAAATTTCTTCTGTGCGTGTGTATGTCACTGAACTCCTCCTAAATGGCTGGACCGATTTTAATAAAACTTTGTGTGCGTGTTCGAGTGGATCCGAGAATGGTTTAGATTCACAATTGGATCCGGTAGGTGGCGCTGCGGTTCAATTTTAGATTTTTTTTTTATCAAGGTAGGATAACATCCCCCGGGCCCGCTAGTTATATGTAAAGATAGATAACATGTATAAATTTATATCAGAAAATCTTTAGTTCTGTTTGTACATGTTTTGTTTTTTCAATTTTCGTGGTTTATGTCTATTATAAAGGCTTAGCCACGCATTTGACATTTCTTTATAATATTAGTATTGATGTACTATAGTGCAGTCTTCAGATTTTAAAATTAAACTGAGTTAATAGTGTTGAACAATTTTTTTTAGCATTTCTTACATCACAAGAAAAGTATTCAACGAAACCTGATAATACAACATACAACAGTTAAGTAAATAGTTTCAGTTGAGCGGTTACCACATGTTTACAAAAGAATGGAAGAGCTCGTGAGTCCATCTTATCTTAAGTTACGACATTTTAAATATGTGTTTGTTGATGAATAAACCTTTAATGAACGCGTTGTTCGCTTTTATGGTGGTATTATATCACCAAATTATCAAGGGTCCGCTAACTTGCATGTGAAGTGACGTAACTGTGTGTTCTAAACATTTCTCCTAATGTGATTTTCTCCATACATGTTCTATAGATTGACTTTAATGACATTTTTTGATGAGTCTATTAATACACGGAGAAATGTTTAAGCTTTTAATACTGTGGATAGTTCAAGCAGGCCGTCGGGGAAGTTTTTATTAGCAGATAGATCTTACCGAATTTTATGCTAGGAATTCTAAGGGGAGAAAAATATAATAAAAAATGTAATATTTTTATTATTTTGTTTAAGTATTCTTTAATACTGAGTAGTTGAATTATTTATGAGAATAAAATAGTATTATTTTAAGTATCTACTAACATCATTTTACTTTATAATATTCAGACAGCACGTTGATTCTAACGTTTTTCGTTCTAGTCTAGACAATAAATATAAATAGATATATATCTACATGAAAATTAATTGATACAAACCATGATCCATATCTTTTGATAAATATCAGTGAACGATAGTATCGTAAACTTTTTAAAGTCCTCTTAATGTTAAAAATGAAAAAGTTTGTGAGTGTAGATGGATATTTGTTACTCTTTCACGCAAAAACTATTGAATGAGTTTTGTTGAAAGTTTACAGTAACATAGATTATATACACCAGATAATATATAGGCTATAATTTATAAAGATACTAGCAGGCCCAGCAGACGTTGTCCCGCTCTGATTATAAAAAAATCCTTGGCAAATTATATACCAGAACCTTCCTCATGAATCACTTTATCTACTGGTGAAAACGGCATGTAAATTCGTTCAGTAGTTTTTGAGTTTATCGCGAACAGACAGACAGACGCGGTAGGGGACTTTGTTTTATATTATGTAATGATAATAACGATTGTCTAAATTCACCAAAATATAACGATAACTATGACGACGAGTAACTTGGAAAAAATCCTGCCATCTGAGAAGCTGTTTTTTTATGTCATAGCAGGCAAACGAACAGGTGGGTAACCTGATGTTAAGTGATCACCTCCGTCCATTGGCACTAACAAAACCAGGAGTCGAAAGTGCATTGCCAGCCTATGTTTGAGGGAAGGCGAGGGAGGGCGGAGAAGATAGGGAAGAGGAGGGGAGGTGGGCCACCGGCGCTCTCACAGACCGAACGAAACGCAACAATGCAAGCACTGTTACTTCACGTCGGTTTTCTATGAGAGGGTGGTACCACCCCAGACGTGCCGACCCATTCATGCTGAAACCAGTAATAGCTTCAGCGTGGCTCTACCACCTATGTCAGTGTACACTTCACAAACCGTTAGAGTTACAGGAAGATAATGTATGACTAATAATGACTTTATCTATAAAGTTATACACACAGACAGTTATAATCGTCGTTGTGGTATAGTCGTTTTACCGGTGGAATATTAATCCGATGTCCGCAGGTTCGTACCCCGGCATGTACGAACGAATTTTTCGGAAATCGCGTATATTTACTAAATTAAATTGGTAATACTATCGGCTGATAGTGAAGGAGAACATCGTGAGGAAACCGGAACCTGAGAAATGTCCTTGTACTGCATGTGGGAAACATAGAACTGTGGATTTCTCAAAGTTTGAAATCGCCAAAACGTAATGGGCTGGCGTGGTGTTTATACCCATGCCGGTCTTGGGGAAGAGTACCTACTATGGCCCTGCAGTGGATCTCTTACGGCTGATGATGATAATGACACACAAAGAAGTCACAGGTTGTGTAGGGCGTGTAGGCCGTCTGACGAGAACCGAGCATTATCGAGAGGACCGAACTGTGAATACCTATGTTTCAGTATGAATGGGTCGGTTCATCCGGGGTACTACCACCCTCTTACAGAAACACCGAGGTGAAGTAATAGTGCTTGCATTGTTGCGTTTCGATCGGTCAGTGAGAGCGCCGGAGACCTACCTCCCCTCCCCTTCCACTTTCCCTTCCTTCCCCCCCTCCAACACAGGCTGGCAACGCATTTGGAACTCCCCTGGTGTTGCAAGTGTCTATGGACGGTGGTGATCACTTACATCAGGTGACCCACCTGTTCGTGTGCCTTCTATGATATAAAAAAAATGGTTGGAATTCGTTTAAAGTCACCTAAATCCGTTGAAAGTAATTCAAACGAAAAAAAACCGAGTGCAACTGCGAGATTTATTTAGTCAAATTATTCCATAGAGTTGCCTACATGGCGACCAAACAAACAGGTGTGTACGTAGGATTTTAAATATGGAGGTAGTAAATTTTATACCGTTCTATATATGGATAAGCATAGCGTGGGCGACATGATACAATCGGCTATTAAAATATATTTTTTTCGTCCAAGCATTTAATAAATTCGTAACTCTATCTCGGACGTAATAACTCATTGTGTAAATAAACCCACGCGAGTTACGTCCGCATGTCTATGGGAACGAAAATTTAAAGTTTGTCTATTAAGAAGTTTTCTTTTGTTTATTTACACTGGATTTTGTTATCTAGCTTAAAGTGACAAATCTTTTATTCAACGATTTTATATATTGAGCATTTATTAAATAACTTGTACATCTTTAACTGATCTTAAGTTATGTTAAATTTTACCATTACTGGTTTCTCCCATTGGAAAATTGCAATTATATGTAGCCCTATGCCATAAAAAAGTCTCCTAAGAATTCTCTTAGTAATTTCAGATAGCCTGCAAACAGATACTTTCAATTTGATTTATATGCATATAAATCTATACTAATATTATAAGGCTGAAGAAGAGTTTGTTTGTTTGGTTGAACGCGCTAATTTCAGGATCTACAGATCCGATTTGAAAAATTCTTTCGGTGTTATATAACCCATTTATCGAGGCAGACTATAAGCATATATCATCACGCTAAGACCAATAAAAGCGGAGCAGCAATGAAGAATGTTTTAAAATCAGTCTTTTTTCCTTTTGAAAGCCTCCGCTGCGTATTAGCGTTAGCCCAAAGTAACTATTCCACGCAGACGAAATCGCAGGGAGAAGCTAGTCATATATAAAATACAAATATTTATAATACTCAATCAAATTATGGACATAGTGAGACACAAATACAAAAGTTGTGCAAACAAAATAAAAAACTTATGCTCACAAATGGATCAAGTTGGAAATTCTTACGCCTCTCGTGTATAATATGTTTTGTGAAGGACAGAATTGACAAATATTTTCGACCAAAGTATGATATATCCGGCTTAGTGTTCGAAATAGTATCTACTATATTTTTGTAGAAAAGGTATAACATATCTTCGTTGCCTGAAACTTTTTTGTTTTGGGAGAATTGATAGCGGCAATAATATATATTTTATTAACTTAGCAAGACAAAGTGGCTGCACTGTGTCTGAGAGGAAGCATAGCAATTCGAAAACATCGACGACGACCGAGAACATTGCTCGGAACATTGGACTGTTCACATCTATATGTTAGGGACTAACAATATCCCGCGGATTTGTACACGTTTTCTATGCGGTAATTTATATTCAACTCTTTATTATATTCTCTTACGGTTTATCAAGGTAACGATTAATACGGTGCACGTATGCAAAACACTCGACAGCCGTGCTGAAGAACTCAATAAAAAGTACGCAATACGATCGCTCACGCTTTCCTAGCATGTTATGACGCGAAATCATAAGTTTATCTCCTGCCTAAAATACCGCTCAAAACGTCTGAAGGAGTTTGCGTTTCAAAAATATATGTATATAGTCTATAGACGACGTGTCGAAATGGAATAGTTTTGCTCTTTATATTAATTGCATTGTGTATCGTGGCCACGCAGCCCGGGTGCGAGGTCAAGACCTTTCCCACGTCAGACCTCAATGACCTGCGGCCGGCGGGCACCGGCTACAAAATGTTAGATAACATTCCGATTGTTGCCTTGAGTGTTATAGATTTATTAGCCCGACAAATGTGTCTCCTTTTCGAATTTGACCAGAATCACGTCCGGTGTAAAGTGTCAATGTGCATGTACTAAGTAACGAAATGAGCCGTACTGTCTTTAATACCATTTTGGTACGTTGAATACGTAAATTTCTTGAATACATCGACTGTATTACTTATATCAAATCAAACCAAAAATTATTTATATCGAGAAGAACCGTCAAGAAACTCGATCTGGTTTATTTTTTCACAACATATTTTTATAGAGATATACAGTTGCATACGTTTTTTGGCCGATGTACAGAGCGAGGCGTCATTTCCTGACGTCAATCAGAATAGATTCTGAAGTAAAATAGCAAAGTGGTAACTTGTTTTTGAGAGGAATTACGCTATTAATTATCTATAGTAATAAAACTTTTTAATATAACATGGTTTATTTTTTCACTAACTTGTATACAATGGCTACTGCATTATGTCGGTAAAGTATTTATTAATTTAGCTAAAATATTACAACCGAATTATTTTGTAGCCCTATTTAGTCGACTTCATTTATAATTACTTTATTTTTTCTTATATATATATAACTAATGTAAGAAAACAAACATATAAGTTATAGCAAAATAGATGTAGAAGTATCCTACGACGCAAAAAGAATCATGTAAATCATTTTTAGTTGTTTACGAGTTAAGACACACGGACAGAAAGACAGAAAGAGATATATATTTTGTCTTTTATAATATGTAAGAATAATGATGGCTAAGTATAATGCTAATCAGACCAATCTAAAAATAACAGAGCAAAGCCTCCTTTAGATTTCTTTAACATTTATTTGACTTACGTTTGAATAGTCAACGAACCAGTGAGGCCGCGAAAAAAGTTTTATTAGCAAGTTTTTAGGTCTAAACCGATTAATCACACTTTTATATAACTAAGACCAAGACATTACCAGATTCGTTTAACATTATAAGTGGCGAAAAATTGTAACCGTTAAGAGAGTTAACTAGAAAGTGTCAGATTTAGATTTAAATAAATTAAACGAAGATTAAGGATTCAAATAATTCATTCTAACATCTGCAACATGAATATTATATTAGTATAAAATTTTAAGCTCGAAAATACTGTATTTTTTACATACCGTATGTGTTAATACCTGTACTTCTAAATGCAATTAAAATAATTAGACACTCAGTGCCTTAATAAACTACATGTAAATATCTTTAAAACGTTAATAAATTACATTATAAAATTTAAAAAAATATTTGCTATTACACTTTTTAAGAACTAACTTATACACAAAATATATTTTCATTATTTACAATTATAACACGCTAATTTATTGCGCATACGTTCATAACTTTTGTTTTCTTTATAGGAGAATTTGATCGTTTTGCCTTAAAAAGTAAGTTTTTGAATCTTAAGATAAGTATTTTGCATGTGAGTTGTAGAATAATAAAGATAGTATATATAATAAAATAGTAATAATAAAGACTAGTGAGAAATTAAATGGGCAACTAAATATTTAGGCCGTAGATGCTGGTGTACCTAAATCAGGCACTGTGTGGACACAAAATGCTATAACGAGACATTGTGATAGATTTTCACCCTTTATATGTTTGCCACGATCTGGTTTAATATAAACAAGTAACTACTTCGCTGTACCAATTCTATAGTTCATTCGTTCCATTGCTCATGAAAGTTGTAAAATGATGGTATAGCTATATAGCTGATGGTGAAGGAAAATATCGTGAAGAAACCTGAACCTGAGGGATGTTCTAGTAGTATTACTATATATGCGAAAACATAGAACTGTGGATTTCTCAGAGTTTGAAATCGCCAATACGCGTGATCTAGCATGCTGATTATTCCCATACCTTCCTTCGGGAGTAGGCCTATAACCCTGCAATGTATCCCTGACATGCCGATGATATTGTCCCTTAAAATTATAAAATGTCTCCTACACATGTTGCTTTATCGTCACCAAACAACGTATAGTGAGCGTCCCATTGGCATATATTTTGTGTACAACTAATATTAGTTAAAAATAAACCAGTAAACACATTAAACTGACAGAATAAAACTGACCTCAATCGCAACGTTCATTACCGTACGATCTGCGGGCCGGTGAAACGAAAATATCTTCTTTCGAAGCGTCAAAATTATTACATCAACAATGGGCCTGCAGCGATCGCGTACACTCGTGTGGAAAATCTCTTTGAAGCGATTCGATTTTCACGGTACGTAGAACGATTATATCGTAAATTATATGTTACGTGCTCTCGTGATGTTTTGATAAGACTGCTTAAGAGCATAAGTCGGGTAGATATTTCTGTTGTAATAATAGGATATTTAACACGACACCATATAGGTTAGAAGGCATTTATTCCCAAAACCATGAATGATTATTAAGTATTGAATTGCTCGCGGTTTCGCTCACGTCAATGAAGATTTGATCTATCTCTCAGGAACATTTTTTTTTCTAAGTGAAAAATACCCATGTCCTTCTGTCCGTATGAGTAGTTAATGCGTCAAAGCGTAACAAACATACAAACAAATTTACTTTCGCATTTATAATATTAGTAAAGATTACGTGTTACAAATTTTCTGACTGAATGACTAATCAGCAAGTACTTGCAACTTATTTAGATAAAGATACAATGTTATACAATGTTCAATTGTGGCAACGTCATTGGTAGACATATTTTTACCACTAATATTTTTGAGAATACACACTTTTACACGAGTAGCATTGACTACTGACGTCCAATAGGAGTAAGAAAGACTATGAAAAAAAACACAAATCCTTGCAAACTTAACTTACAGTATATTTCAATAAAGACTGTAAATTAGCTAACGCTGTAGGCATACTGTCTGTTATCATCATATATATTAATACGTGAAGCCTAAACTTTGTATCCCTTTTTAACGGAATTGGGCGAACGGATGAACGTGAAATTTGGCATAGTTAAAGTTTATATGGAGGAGAAGTGCAAAAAGCTATATAAAATGCATTAAAAGTACATTAAATTAATTAAAATATGCATTACTCACACTAATGCTTCAATTTTACACAACATATACACACATGTAAATAAAAAAGACATTTTGACATCTGTCAATAAAGGACTTCAAAAAAGGTTGTGAAGGAGGTTGCTATGCTCGACTGTATGTATTATTTTACTCTTACGTTGCAATTACCCTTTTTCATTCTACATTCAACAATGATATTAACCCTAATAAAATTCAAACTTAAAAAAATCAATAAGCTATGGTCGAATGGGCGCCCACTAGTATGATTTAATTCGAGTATTTGCATTTAGATTGCATATAGAAAAGCAACGTTCAACTGTCGTTATAATTAAATTCATATGTAAATCAAAATGTATTATTAATAACAAGAGAAGATTAGAGTTATTTATATTTATTATTCTAATACATTATTATTCTAACTGTACTTGTGGTATTAAGGCTACGTTCTTTTGACAACATAAAATGTATGTCGTCTTCATCTTGATTTCATTTAACTTTACCATACTATGTTACTAATATGTTTTTATCTTTAAATTGGAAACTAACTGTTCAAATATAATCTGTTCACTGTAATAAAATCATGTAAAAATATGTTTTTCTTTCCAACTGTACATCCGTACACAAAAAGCTTCCCAAAGTCCGTTGGCCGCCGAATTCGTACATAGATCGGATCGTGACGAGTCAATTTGGGGTCAACGTGCTCCCAACTACCTATCATCATACAATCTGTACTTGTGGCCACCCGTCAAGGTGGACAAGGCGGCAATTAATCTTCTCTATGGTGAAAAAAATAATACTAACTCGTTACACTCGATTTATATGTGGATGCCCATGTAGAATGGAGGTATTCAAACCAGTTACCATCATAATAGGAGTAAAAGTATCTTGCGGAGGTCTACAACTGCTTTTCTATATATAAAATACCAAATATATTATATTGAAAGAGAACGTAAAGCGCTCGGAGTTAGAAGGTATATGCTGATTCGTATATTTGCTCGTTGTAGTGATGAAGTTAAAATCCAGCTATTCAAAGCATTTTGCCAATGTTTCTATACGAACAACCTATGTATCACCTTCCATAAAAGGACTATGGACGCATTCCATGTTCAGGGTAATATTTTTAGAATATTATTGGGACTACCGCGATTATATAGCGCTTCTGCGATGTTTGCAAATACCAGGAATAACGATTTTAATGCATTCATTCGTAAGAGAGTAGCGTCCATCCTGGGTAGACTTCGCGATAGTCCCAATACGATAATGGGAACAATGGTAGACATGTACGATAGCCCTTTAATGAAGCACTGGATATTAGTATTATGTGATGTTTTGTGGCATTTCATCTTTATATTTATACATTAAAACATATATTAATATACTTAATTTTATTTTTTGAACTAATAATGTAGTACGTTTTTGTTTGTTTTTGTGGACCCTTGTTGTCTGATAAATAAATACCTAATAATAAATATGAAGTATAAGTGTCGGTATAAATATAATGTGCACATTCTTTTTCATACAAGTTTCACAAGATGATTGATACGATGACTAACACGCTAACACTTCGTGGATACCAGGTTAGATTTGAGATTAGATTTAATTAAAACAAATCATTCGTTTATAGTATGTCAATATTTTGGAAGATCTTCCTTTGGGGGTGTAAGGGTTGTCGAATAACATCTAAGACTTGAGACATCCAAGCCAACCTCACCTGCACGTGGTGCACCCTGCTGAACAACGAACGAGGCAATGGCGAAAGCGGGGTGGTAGGGTTTTAAAACCCGACTGGGTCGCAACCTGTATATGGCGAAAAGGCCCGTCATAGTGATTCGCTTCAGCGGGTCGCGTTTCGGGATTAGCCTGTGCATATCCAGGTTTTCGCAGGCCGGCATGACAGCGGCGACCAGCGACGGATGGTGTGTCGATCGCTGGTCGCCGTTGTTTTTGGATTGTACTGTGCTTACCATCAGGCACAGTGCAGTCATTTTACCGTGTACAATAAAAAAAAAATGCCCTCTAGTTCACTCGGTCTTTTATATGGAGATGTTTAACCCAATTTTTTTAATTTTACGCATGATTAAAAAAAAATCTTTCATACATAATTGGTTCTTCAGACATAGACACAAAAAAAAAAGGATTTGCCAAATAAAGGCAATCGTTTTGGAGTGATGCACGTAAATAAATGTGGTGATTTACTTTTATTACAATAAATAATATTAGATATGAATGCAGTATTTTTGTAAAGATTTTGGTATTTTATTATGCCAGTATAATGTTAAAGGAGTTCTCGCTGTACATTACCGATGGACTGGGCAAATTTTAATTATATAAAAATATCTACAAAAAAGGAGACACTAACTAATGCCGTTCATTTTAGACAATTCTCGAAAGCCGACGAAATTGAGAGCACCAATTAGATTTGACCGTAAGATAGGATAAGCCGAATTAGGAGACGAGTTTCATTTATATTTTGACAGTGAAATGCTATAGCATTTATTAAAGAAATATCTTCAAGTCGTTCGTGATAAGAAGTAACTCACTCTCAAATTTACGATACTATGTAAAACATATGAATCGGCCGTTACTCATTTGAGCCGCTGACGAATTCTTAAGAACATTAACAGTTAGAAATAGCTTGTTTTACGACAAACATTAGCACTGAGTTTAATTTAAATGTCGACGGGTCGGTTTAATTACATACGTTGTAAATGCGTTTAGTCTGACTTAATTAATAATTAACCATGGATTACTTATATACATACTATACAAGGGAAAATGCATTTCATATTTTCTAAACTAAATGGGAGTGTGTTTATGACCATATTATAGAGGTGAAAACTTATAAATAAATACATGCATACAACTTAAAATACTACTCTGATTACATACAGAACATACTTAATTATTATTATAACTACGGGCCCTGCGGACGTTATTCCATCATTACAATTAAAAAAAAACTTGACAAATTATATACCAAAACCTGAACCAAAATTCATACGGAAGAACCACTTTATCTACTGGTGAAAACAGCATGAAAATCCGTTCAGTAGTTTTTGAGTTTATCGCGAACAGACAGGCAGACAGACGCGGCAGGGGCCTTATTTTATAATATGTAAGGATAACGTGTTCGGACATAGCGTCGATGGACAAAGGTTCGAATCTTTACAACTGAGCTGGAGCTTCCAATGAAGGAAAACATCGTGACGGCACTATAACATGGTGGTAGGGTTTTTTCAAAGTCCGCCTGGCTAACTACTATCCTCAAGTTGAAGATCTGTCAAACATCTGTTGCTGTCTTCCGACAGCTGCACTTGAAAACCAGTCCTCCCCAGGTTTAGCGTGTTTACTATCTTAGACCATATCGGATGTTAAATACGTATTAAATAGGTTTCATAATAAATGCACCGCGCTCGACCGAGGTAAGCTCGCGTTATCCTTTTTCACAAGTCTAACCTAACGTAACCAAAGCGAGACAAAAGAGCAAGATGGCGAACATTCTGCGACCGCGGTGCATTTTATACGAGACCTTTTTAAAGCCAGGGTTCGATGCGTATTTAACTTTTTTTGGAATAACACCGATATAGTTTAAAAAAAACGTATTTTTTTATATCGTAGGAGGCAAACGAACAGGTGGGTCATCCAATGTTAAGTGATCACCACCATCCATAGACACTAGCAACACCAGAGGAGTCGCAGGTGCGTTGCCAGCCTATGTTTGGGGGAGTGGCGGAGGGGAGGAGCAGGAGGAGAAGGGGGAAAAGGGGAGGCGGGCCTCCGACGCTTTAGCTGACCGAACGAAACGCAACAATGCAAGCACTGTTATTTCACGTCGGTGTTTCTGTGGGTCGGGTGGTAGTACCCCGGGCGAGCCGACCCATTTATGCGGAAACCAGTAAAAGCTTCAGCGTGGCTCTATTATTCGGATGATACAATCGTTGCCAGATAGTAAACGCGTTTGATGACGACTTTAACCGAGTATACACGATTCAGTGCGTCACCGACCCGATGCATGGTGGTTTACTTTCGATCACTGTCCAATGTGCCTAAAAAAGTTAGCTATTTTTATCATTCATATAACAATCTCAAGATTTCCATTTTTCAAACACTCGGAACGAAGTTCAAATTTTGACGTTCATAAGGTTTTTAATTTTTTTTCTATGATCTTCATATTTTACATGTACCAAATGTGAAGATATTGAATAACAACGTAAAATATTAGGAACGGCTAAAATTGGATTTAGCTTATTTTTAAATGTAACGACTCGTATATTAAAATCTATTATATATATAGATTTCATCTATCCCTTGTAACAGTACATTTTTTCGCGATGAAATGTACTCTATGTAATTTTCTGTACCCCTGAGGACACGCAAGCAAAATTTCATGATTATCAGTCAAGTAACTAAGGCGTGAAAGCGTAACAAACAAACTCATTTATAATATCAGTTAGGATGAAGTGAAAAATAATTTATCACGTAACTAATAATCACGAATATGTGACACTGCTATTTTTTATATAAAATGAAAAAGAACTTATGAACTTGTATCGACGTCCGTTATATACGAATTGGAATAATACAGAATATTTATCAAGAAAGAGTGATATGGAAGACATGTTCATGGGTTCGAAAGGTACAACTCTTTGTAATTGTAATATGTAAGAAAATGTATATAAGAATTGTAACTATTACCTTTATGAATTACCTCAAAAATTATTCGATAGGATTCAGTGTCTCATCCATTATTTCAGTGAGATTTTTTTTTGGCAGCCTATCTTGTAGTAAATTATTACTACCATTGTCGAATAGGTAATGGTGATTACAAGTTTCTTGCGATCATTTAAATTAACTAACAAGATGGTGGACGTCTGGTTAGAATTTTCCAGGGAGTTTTTGTGGCAAGTCAGAATCCATGCTCCGTGGTATTATCTCCGAACCACTTCACTTGGGCACAATAACCAAATTATATTACACAAAGTCATACATACATAAAGTCCATACAAAGTCCACACATGACATTCTAAGATCCCACCAAAACCTCCTTCAGTGAAATTAAAAGGAATATTTAGAATATTCTTTAAAATCGTTAACTCCAAGCATTCAAATTATCTAACCCTCACTAAGATTCTTCGTCAACAATACTATTCTTCCCCCATAAACAATATTATCTTCATGTTAAAAGGAAATACCAATAAACGCAAATACTTCCATGGATAAAGACGGTTTACAAAAAGGGCATACAATGAAACTGTGAACGGAAGTTACTGGCCCAAGATAAGATAAAATAGCGTATTAGAACCCATACATTATTTATAGCTTTCTAAAGGTATAAACATTTAGTAAGGTATAATTGAATTCTAATGTATAAAATTTAAATATTTTCAAAATTAAAATCATAAATACTTTATTTAATTTAGTCCCTAAGAAGGTGCTTATGAACGTCAAAACTATTACCGGTTCGGACAGACAACTCGGTCCTTGAAAAGAATCGGCAAGAAACTCGATCGGGTTCATCTTTTTAACACACTAAGAGGTGTCAATTCTAGGCATCACCATCGTTCACATATTGATCCACCCTTTAATAAACTTTTGAGTAGTCCGGTGAAGCTGTTAAGACCTTGCTAGCGTAGTCTGTTCGAGAAAGAAATAATCTTTTGACAACAAAACCAGCTTCACATGGCACTCAAACATACAGTTCGGTAATATGCTGTGAGTTTGTTGTAAAACCTAATAATATTATCTAAAAAACTATTACAGCCTTTACTAAGTCTAAAACATGGGATAATCAACAACAGTCGATGTGAACAGTCTTCTTTATATTTACATACAATTTAAGCTGAAAATCTATTAGTCTTACAAATAATGCACTAATTATTTTGTGATTACTAGTTTTAGGGTTATGTTTAGAGAGCCATAAAAACGTGTACATTGGTGCGATTATTAAAAATATAATACTGACCGGGCCTTTCTACTATAGTTACTATTGACTATAAACCCCGTACTATTGACAGAACGCTCTTTAATTTAACGTGACGCCATCATTCTCGCTTTGGTGATCGTACCGTTAACATCTCTACAGACCTTCCGTAACTATACTCACAGTTGTATTGCAGTATCTGTTGTTTAATTATTCATTTTTATTATCTATACTACTCCAACAGTCTTAGTGTAGAGAATAATAAATTAAAAGAAAGACTTGTTTTTCTTCGAATCTAGTACTACGTACATATAAATATAAAAACGGTATGTTTAAAGTGTACACTTCAAACTAAAATGGTAAAAGGTCCCTTGATAATTGTCCCTTCATTATTTTAATTAAGCCTTCGAAGGTTATAAGAATTTTCATTGTAATTCCGCTTTGTGTAATGCCTCCGGCGAAACACATTAAAATATTTCATATTAATGTGACCGCTAAACGATTAAGGAAAAGGAGGAAGCTTTAAAACTTCAAATACACATACGATGATATATTATATCCAGAATGCTCAATTAGAAGCATTAATTTTAGTAATTACTCCAATCAGATACTCCATACTGGATATAGAGAATCAGTTTCTACCTACGTAATTAGGTTTAATTAAATATAACTTCCTAAATGTTAATGTTTCAATTAAATTGAGCAATAATAATCGTAATAGACCGGTTAATATTTAACGACACCCGCGGTTTCACTCACGTTTCATTATTCGCACCTTCGGCTCCGGACACCATGCGCCGAACTCCACGGTCCGTCCGCACTATTACTTCGTTTTCACTTAGCGTTCTTTATACATATACATGTGTCTATCTATACATGTGCGTGATGATAGCTTGTTTACTGTCTTCCTTAATAAAAACACTATGAAATGGGAGAATAATTTGTAAAAATTACTGATACTATACGATATTAGCGTGTTCAAAGAAACAAAAGAAATCGATTTCTTATGCTTCATAATTTATGAAACCTAAAAGGTAGCTCCACCGTACTGCGTATATGATAAGACGCGACAAACTCCTGATAAAACGGATCGTTCGAATTCTTTGTCAAGATATACTTTATTGAAAATATCTAATAAATCGAATTGAAGCGTTGGTGGTTCAGTAGTTAAGAGCATCTAGACACGGCATCGATCGACGTATGCTTAAATCCTTGTGAATGAGGCGAAATTTTCCGTCAAGGTATCATGGTGCAACCATAATATGGAGTTAGGGTTTTTCTTAAGTCTATTTGAATAGGTGCCACCGTCAAGTTGAAAATCTGTCGCTAAGCAGTTGCACTTGAAAACCAGTCCCTCTTGGTTTAGCGTGTTATCACATAGACCACATCGTCATTTAATATCAGATGAGATAGTGGTCAAACGCTAAAAACCTATAAAATACTTATTTTCTTCAATACTTTAAAGTTTTGGTAACCATAGTATAATATTATAACATAAATACGTACGTACGTGGCAACCCTAAATACTAAGTGTACTTCTAGAAATTACTTAAAACTAATTATATTCGTAACAAAACAAAATCGAAGCAGTAACGAGGATATTATCACAACATTTATCTCCGTCGTTTACGATCCTAAGAACAATAGGTTTAAAACAAAAAAGTCGATTAAAGCGGCGATTTGTGCTGATATGAATCTTCAGATGAATGTCACCTTCGCGATTATAAATAAGAACCTTTATACAATGAGAACAGAGGCGAAATTTCTACGAATGAATCGTGAGCACGGAGTTGATGATTACAGAGACAAACGAAACTCAAATGAAAGAATCGATTTGTCAGACGAATTTACTTGAAATACTAAAATCAACTGAGTTACGTAAAAGTCTCAATTAAGTTCTTTATGAAGACTACTGTAGTATAAGAATTTGTTCGATAGAAACAAAGTTTATTCTTGATAATCGCGAACATTCCTCTTGTAAATATAATTTATAATGGTTTGATTGATTGGTGTCTGTTTTAATTTCTAGCAAATTTGTTTTCCTTCTTTGTTTTTTTAGGCATTTGACCATAACCTCAGTCGATGTTAGATAAGATGGTAAACATGCTAACGCTAGAGCAGGATTGGCTCCCAAATGCATCTACCGGGACACACCGGTAGTTGCTTGGCGACAGATTTTCAACCACACACATACATTTGCAATTAATTTAACATCTAATCTAAATAGCAATCATGGCAATGCATGGACTATTATATTAGATACTAACAAGATTTTTTTTTTACAACAAAGTCAAAGCATATCACCGATTTGCTAGACTGTGAGTTCAAGCGTCTTGCCCAACGGGTTTTGTTGTTAAAAGACTATAGAGTGGATAAATATGTGAACGATGGTGATGTTTGGAAATGACTCCTCTCTGTGCAACCACAAAAAAAACATTTGTGTAATTTATACCATTACATAGTATAACACTAAGTCCCCTACCGCGTCTGTCTGTCTGTCTATTCGCGATAAACTCAAAACTACTGAACGGATCTTTATGCGGTTTTCACCAGTGGATAGTGATTCGCGAGGAACATTTTGGTATTTAATTTGTCCCGGATTTTTTTATAACCAGGGCGGGACAACGTCTGCCGGGCTCGCTAGTTAAATATATAAAAAAGATAAAACCGTTCCAGTTCCTTGCCGTTTCTTCTCGATGACTGGGTTATTTTCCGAACAGGTGGTAGTTTTGACGTTAATAAGCGCCTTCTCAGGGCCTAAATTAAATAAAGCATTTTTATTTCGTTTTTGAATATTTTTAAATTTAGGAAATTTATTAGGAAAAAAAATTTATATAAGTACCGTTGGAATTTATATAACGAGGTACCTATTTTTCCCAGGAGAGTAAATAGTCACGAGTGATCATAGTCAAAGTTCATGGAAGTTATTTGTTATTAAAAAAGTCAGTTGAGCCATGCCAGTGTGCCCGGTCCTGTTTTTTTTTTGTTTTGTGTCACAATATCTGATCAATTTCTACTTTCCATCATTTTTGTAACGTGTTAATATTTTATTGGAAACCAGTGGAGATGATTTCACAATGGCAACATCTGAAGGAACGTTCTATTTTTAACTAACAATTCAACCTCTTTAGGGGATGAATGACCACAAAACCCTTTTGCCTTGGTCACCTATATTGTATAGGAAGTTGGGTGCAAAATTAAATGTTCTTAGGTACGCTGGTTCCTTTGATAAATCTATTTTAACCTTCCTATACCCGCATGTCGGTCTGCGTCGTGCACCCGTCATGTATGCACGAACGTTCACGCTATACTCATTTAAAGTAGAAACCTAAATCGTTAGGAAGTCTGGTGAAGCTGTTAAGACCTTGCTAGGTCAATAGCATAGTCAGTTCGAAAAAAAACCCAAATAGCGTTTTGCATGAAATAAAACGAGCCAAATGTATATCGCCGGTCCCACAGACCAACACGCAAATATAGGAAGGTTAAGTAGATACGCGATTTGGAACGCGTAATTTAAAAAAAAAAACTCATTATCCAATCATTCGATATTACATGCTATCGCTTTTAATCGATTGCGATCATAATTAGTGTATAAATTACCGACTGTACAAGTTTTAAGAACAGTCGACATGTTTTCCTTAAGCACAAAGTCCGTTGTAATCTGTATTTTACAGTATTACTAACAACTTATTATTAGTAAGTACAGACTATAAAGATACGATCTTTTAATTATTTCCACGTCACGACACGTCACGTGACGGACGATAACCCGTGTGCCCTTCAAAATTAATAACTTTTTTGTTAATATAACTTAGCACATTTCTGAAGGCCTCGCTTATAATACGGTTGCGATATTGTATGAGACTTCTGAAATTTGACACGGTATAGCGAACAATGCGTCAAAATTAATACCGGTTCTCACGGGCTGTCCCTGATTTTTTATTTGATTTTAAAATCGACTAACAAAAACTTCTGCTAGCGTCATCGGTAGAAATAATTATAGATATAAGCTCGAAGACGTCTTCAAATATTCGTATTATTGTGTTGGTACTACCGTTTAGATTAAATGTTGTCAGTGTATTTTACCAGCTTGTTTTCCATCGTAGAACGTATGTAAAATGACTAGTTTATATCATTTTTATTTTGAGTAATTAATAATTTTGAGGGATCTTTTAATTAACTTTAACGAAGTAATGAACGAAGTTTAACGAAACACTATTTAAAAAAAGTAAGAAAAAACTTAGCACGCAAATATTCTCTGCGATCAGATATTTGTTCATTAGGAAAGTTTTGGCGGGATTTTGGGATGCCATGTGGGCGATTTTATATTTTATTCATAATATTTTACACAAAAAATATTGTAAAATTAGAACATACGAATATATCTATATCCCTTTTTCTAGAGTTGCGCATCTACTGTAATGTGGAAGCCATTAATATTGGTATCGAAATTTAAGTAAAATAATCAGGTTTTAATAACAGAAAACATACATTTTTATAAGTGAAACTTTAGGCATATTTAGCGGTACTTTGGCAGGCCATAAATTCATAAATTCGCCTCATGACATGCTTACGTAAAGCATGACCGGGCGAATTGCGCTTGCACGGCTTGCATCAAACTAACGACGCTTTTTTTTTCGAACTGACTACGCTATTTACCTAGCAAAGTCTTGACAGCTTCACCGGACTACAGACTAGCGACGCGTAGTGTAGGAGCCTGTGTACATGTAACATTGATGTTTGCAGCTCATCGTACGTTTGATTGATTAATAGAGTTAAATATGTATATAATTCAATAAACAAACTCTGAAATTCAAATATTATCATTCACACTACAGTTAATATGCAAATTCAAAGGAGAAGACATTTATTTCATTGTTTTGAGTTTTCACTTCTGTCGGCACCACTTGTTTAATCTAAATTCCTCATTTAATAGACTAAGTTACCATATTGTATTTATTGCCTTCATTAATAAAATTGTATTCAGAAAATTCTATAGAATATTTCCGACCTCGGAATATTAATATTAAGTTAGTAGGCCGTTTTAAAACTAGTTCAAGCCATCGGTTAAGCAAGTTACTCAACGGGCAGCTACTGACCGGTAATTTTATTAGCCGACACACAATGTCAACGCGCATTTCTAAGAAGCATCGATCAATACAAGTCATATTCTTTGAGAAATAGAAGGGGGCACTGGTAGAAAGTACGACCTACATAATATGCGTATCTGTTATAAGTAAAACGATGCAATCGTGATAAACAGTTAACACTACTGAATGGACGAGGAATGTATGATGCAAGCCTTTGATAAAAATAGATATTTTTTTCTAGATAACGTTTTAAACTTTCAATGATAAGAATAAATAAAGTACAGTCCATAAATTACGTGAGTCAATAAAAATTTCTTGTATTTTAATCATTTTAAAGTATATATTATTCTGTTCTGGAAATACTTTGTAACAAATATTACATATGGGTTGGAATTCTCATGGAAAAAATTTATATCAGGGCTTAAGGATGTAATGTCATATAGCAAAATACATAAAGGTATTATTTATAATTATTTATTAATTAACAAATTTAATTATTTATATTATTTATAAATTTATAAATGTAATTGTTTGAAAATTAGAAAGTGAAGTGTGTAAGCAGTGAAGTTGCGAATGGATCGGAGCTTTAGGTGAAGGAAATACATTCTGTTGACAAGTCCATCTGGGTAGCTAGTTCAAAATATGTCGCTAAGCACATATAGATGTATTTGTAGGTGGCAGAACCACGCTGAAGCTATTACCGGTTTCAGCATGAATGGATCGGCTCGCCCGGGGGACTACCACTCTCTTACAGAAAACCGATGGGTTTCGTTCGGTCTGTTAGAGCGCCAGATAACCCATCTCCCCTGCCTTCCCCGCCCCCACTCCCTTTTCCCCCAACACAATTGTGACTACCCTAGTGTTGCAAGTGTCTTTGGACAGTGGTGATCACTTAACATCAGGTGACCCATTTGTTCGTTTGCCTCCTATGATATAAAAAGGTGCGTTCCTGCAATTGTATTGTCCAGTCTCCGTGTATGTCTAGCGTGTTTACCACCTTAGACTACATCCTTAATTAAAAATCATCACTTTATCAAAATCTCACCAAGGGAGAGAATAAAAATAAATTTATGAAAAAAACACCTGACGTAATTAATGGATGACCTTTGAAATATGTACATTACATATTTAGCGCAGTGGTATTTACCATATACAATGTTTTCAAGGAGAGATAATTAAAATGTCACCCTTTGTCTTGAAGGGTATCAAGATTTAATTTAGGAGTAAACGCAAATTATAAATATTAGCGGTTGCCCGCGACTCTGTCCACTTGGAGCCTAAAGTAAAAGAAGTGTGACTATTAAAACCATCTGAATATATTAAGTCCAGTTACTTATCTACTTTTCTCTCGTACTTAAGTCGAGTCGTCATTAAAATTACAGTAACTTTTGGAAGAGTTAACCGATTTTAATGAATCCAAGACCAAATATCACTCGAAGATATGCTTTGTGATTTTCTTGAAGAGGTGAACGTAGTACTTTAACAGTGATGCGTGTTCAAACAGACAGACAGACATTTCTAAAAATGATTGAAATATATTTTATTAATTATTGTAAGATATCTGCAACATTTGTTTTTACAAAAATCTACAAAGTACAGAAACGCTAGTTTTACGTTCTTATTATAGAGATTTTTTTTTATAGTAGCACGGCAAAATGACTGCGCTATGCCTGATGGTAAGCACAGTACAATCCAAAAACAATGGCGACCACCGAGTGACACACTATCCATCGCCGGTCGCCGCTGTCATGCCGGCCTGCGAAAAGCTGGATATGCACAGGCTGATCCCAAAACGCGACCCGCAAAAGCGAATCACTATGACTGGCTTTTTCGCCATATACATGGTGGTTGCGACCCAGTCAGGCTGTAAAACCCTACCACCCCGCTTTCGCCATTGCCTCGTTCGTTGTTCAGCAGGGTGCACCACGTGCAGGTGAGGTTGGCTTGGATGTCTCAAGTCTTAGATGTTATTTGACACCCCTCACATCCCAGTATATATATAGTACCCTTTCAGAGTAATGCATAAATTTAGCATTAAAAATAGGCCTTGTCATAAAATGTTGTAAAAATATAAGAATATTTTCAACAACAAGGACGTAAAGCTTTTTTTTATGAATTAACCGGATTAAATTAAAACAAAACGAGCCTTAGCTCTTATTTGCTACTTACAGCTTATAGAACTTCCAATTCATTAGTAAAATGGTTCTTTCAAGCTCCTATAGAGTTGTTGATTTTTCCGCAACAACAGTTTATTCACCCTTTTGAGTATATTTTACTGCATCAATATCAAGTATTTGCTACTGTGGGACACCCACCTAGTTTTCAAACAATTCTCATCAGACAGAGTAATTAATACCGTGGCATGTGCACGGTGTAACTTTAGCGATGTAACCGTCACCATGGCAGTTTGGATGTCAGAGTGACAGTCAAGCGAGTTTCGTATTACACCGTTCGAAACGGCCGATCAGTTTTCTGCGCGGACAGTCGCGACGAAAAATTATACATAAAATTAAAAATGTAGTTAATTTATGAAGTGGTTACTTCTTTAACCGGGGTTTACGATTCTTGGTAGGGGAATATAGGTTCGCGTCACTGATGACCTCGACATGCTCGTGACGTTTTGCGCTTGCGGCAGACTAGCGACGCGTACTATAACTGCCTATATACATGTAATATTGATATTTTGTAAACTGTATAAAAATGTATATAATTATTGCTCGAAGTGCCAATAGAAGTGAAAACTAGGCTAATGTTATTAATTTACACATTATTATTTTTAAATAGTAAAAGGCTATAGTCGATTTAAAAATTTAAAAAAGAATACATTTTATTTGCGTTTTTTCTTCCGTCAGAAGGCCTTATGACTGCCGCGATTTTTTTTATTGAATATCATTTACATTTTTATTTCTTTACTAACTTCATTATATATATGTACTTAAACCTAATAAAATGTAAGGCTTACAATTATCTGTAATTTAATACTGTAGATTTGATCATGGGGAACACTCTTTCTTTCTAGTGTTAATGACTACGTCCGGTACCGCTATGACACACCCGAGAGGCGAGACTACAACGCCACCCGGGGAACCACTATTGACCTGCGATACCGCGCTATTGACTTTATCGGGGGTGTTACTAATGACCTCGCATGCTATTGGTTGAAGTTATCGGCTGTTCATTATTCATCCCGGTGTGAGACTACATTGGTGGGAGTTCGGCATATAAAGGGAAAGATGTCGCTGGTCTGCACGCACTCCTATGTGGAAGTTACTGTAGGGCGGGGCTCTGCCCGGATGAATAGTTACAGTGCCTTCAGAATATTTATTGCCATCCCTGACTGCATCGACACTATACGTGATTAGTGTAATACTAGATAAAAAGGTACCCTATGTCCTTTTCTGTACCCATTTTTCGTAATCATCTTGAATTGTCGATAAGAGTCAGTGTAAATAATACGTTTACGTTTACGTTACGAATTTTTTTACGAACAACCTCTTTACAATGAATTTTTAACTATAAAAAAAAAGTGTAAATACCTCTAATTAACGAATTTTGTCGACTCAAAACCTCTATATAACATTTTATTTTGATTACTAATCTATGGGAAAAAATATGTTACGTACCTAATTGATTTAAATAGAAAATACATACAGTAATTTGATAAAAATGTGTTGCCATTTATAAGCAGATGTTTTTCGCTATAACAAGATGAGTACGTAATGTTCAGGTGAAGGAATAAAACTATGTATTTCTTTACCTCTTTATAATAAAGTTTAGACCAACCTTACCTCAATATAACAAAGCTCAGTATAACGAATTACTTGATATAACGAATATTTACGAGTTACCGTCGGATTTGTTACATCGAGGTTGCACTGTATATTTAAGAGATGTATATGCTGCTTACTATCAGAAATAGTTGAGGATGTCATCTAATATTGTTAGATAAAATTAAAGAAATACATTTTATCTCAGAAAAGCGTTCGTGTTTTGTTTTTATTAATTACGAAAAAGGAATGAACACGAAAGTATAACTCACTGAATATTTAAAATGACTAAAGATTACAATGAAGTATTCAAAAATACTTTTCGATGAAGATTCTTGATTACTTATAAATCACAAAGCGTATATACGGATCGACGTCAGGTACCTATTGATAAGAATACCGGCCAATTCCAGTTGTAAGAATTTATGAACAAGATGTTATAACTTATTTTAATACTTTATTCTGAAATATATTCACGATAATAAACTCTTTTTGCATTATAATTATTTAAGTTAGATTAATCGTGGAAAAACTAAACTATATGGAATAAATTAATTTCACGTACTTTCGTACTTACTCACGTACTTTTCGTTCTCATAAAACATAAAGTATAAATGGCTGAAATTATTTAAAACACTTTATTATAAAGATAATAAATATAAAAAAATTATAATAACTATATCATTATTTTTAGTTAGCGTTTTCAGACACCGCATTGATAGACCATAAGTTCGAATATTAGTAAGTGAGCTAAAGCTATTTAGTAGGTGGTAGAGTCACGCTGAAACTATTACTGGTTTCAGCATGAACGGGTCAGCTCGCCCAGGGTACTACCACCCGACCCACAGAAACACTGACGTGAAGTAACAGTGCCTGTATTGTTGCGTTTCGTTCGGTTAGTGAGTGCGTCGGAGACCTCACCTCTCCTCCTTTCTCCCTTCTCGCCCACCCTCCCAAATACAGGTTGGCATACATACGCCACATTGATTTATTGCCATAGTTTTACTTTTTCTATGTTTAAAAGTGTTTTGTACAGTTGTATTTATCTATGACAATAAAAAATCTTTTTTTCTTTTCTTTACATAATATCTAGTTTACGTAATACATCATTTTTCAGTTCACAGAATTGCGATTGCGAGAAACATCTTAAAAAGATTACTATTGTTTCTGTCTAGTCTCAATAAAAAGTTTTGTATTTCCTTAGGGTTGTCACATCTCGTTTAAGTAAACAGTACTACATAAACAATATCGTAAGATACTTGTAGAAACATGAGAGTAGATCGGTGCTTTAAATTTTGATCTTTTTTATATATTTTAATGATTTACATAGCCAAAATCCTAAATAAAACATATCAAATAAAGTATTGTCATATTACTATATTACTCACATAAAGTATTGTTGCTCGAAATAACGTACAATATTTTAATGATAAAGAATGGGTGGTAACCCTAAGTCGACGCAACCTTGAGCTTTAATATCACTCTTTTATTGGCTAACATTAAAATCCGTGTTAGATTTTGTAGGCTACAATTTTACGTGCGACACATAAATTATGTATGTAGGTTTCTTTCGTTTCACACATAAAATGTATTTAGATCAAAAGAATGTAACACAAGAATAAAATTATTATGTATACGCATGTGTTCAATATACAATCATTTTGTATAGTTTAACTTTTATTTGAAAATAATTATCGCCGGAGTCTTCACTCGCGTTATTTACTAGCTGTGCCCTCGATTTTGTCCATGTAGAAGCTTTGGAAAAAATAAATATTAATAAAACCATCTCAATGTATTAACTTCATTTATTTATATACTTTTCTCTCGTACTTAATTCGAGCTATCATTCAAATTGCAAATACCTTTTGATAGAGTAAAGATAATAAAACAAAGAATAAATGTTACTCGAGGACACGCTTCTCTTAAGGGGTTTTATCGTAAACGCAGTACTTAAGCAGTTATGCGAGTTCAAACAAACAAACAGGCAAGCGTAAGGGGTGTAAGGGATGTCAAATAACACCGAAGACTTGAGACATCCAAGCCAACCTCACCTGCACTTGGTACTCACCCTGCTGAATAACGAACGAGGTAATGGCGAAAGCGGGGTGGTAGGGTTTTACGGCCTGACTGGGTCGCAACCACACTGTATATGGTGAAAAAGCCCGTCATAGTGATTCACTTCTGCGGGTCGCGTTTCGGGATCAGTCTGTGCATATCCAGAATTTCGCAGGCTGGCATGACAGCGGCGATCGGCGATGGATACTGTGTGTTACTCGGTGGTCGCCATTGTTTTTGGATTCCACTGTGCTTACCATCAGGTACAGTGCAGTCATTTTGCCGTGCTACAATAAAAAAAAATGCAGTCAGAAGAAGACCACTTCTACGTTCACCTCTTCAAGAAAAGCATAAAGTGTATCCTCGAGTAAGATTTAGTCTTTGTTTCATTAAAATCGGTTAACTCTATCAAAAGTGATTGTAATTTTAATGACGGCTCGAGTTAAATACGAAAGATAAATAGATAAGTATATGGAGTGAATACATTCAGATGATTTTATTAATCACTATTTTTTTACATAGTCGATGAAGTCGCGGACACAGCTGGTTTACAATATAAACCTTAATAGTAGTAAAGTATAACCTATTTTACTCAAACAGAACGTCAGCCAGTGAAAGAATACTCAAGATCGAAACGATACTTAGAGATTAATTTAATCAATTCTTGGCAATAAAACAGTAGCGTATATTAATTTTGGTATCCCTACATTATTGTGTATTACTATGTTATTTTGAAATCTGATTTTAGTTTTATTTAGTGGTTTTAGTTGGTTGGTAAAATGTTGGTACATTCGATACTACAACTAGAATTAACAACCAACCAAAGTTATATATAATTTTAAACTCTTTAATTTCTACTAATAAGTCGCACGTCCGCATCAGCCCATTCCCTGCCATATAACATAGAATATTAATAGTTAATAGATGAACAAATCAATGAACTGGTTGTAACTGTAAATAATAAGTGGGTAGGAACGCGTCAGAGTTCTTGCCGTGTTTGCAATTGACACCTAAATGAATGTGATTGTTAGAGTGTAACCGATGTGCAAGTACAATCGCGCAATAATGTTCTCTTTTAATTTTTGCTTTGACAAACGGGTAAATGTGATCCAGGAGAGACAATAAACTATTATTTGGAACAAGCTTCTAGACAATTAGATAAATAAATAAAGGCTGATCGTAGAAAGCGACGACATATCGGGTTTTTTGTTGGGCACATTTACCATACGCAAAAATAAAACATCCTTGCTCTATATTAATATATAGTTACAAATATTAGTCACACCACACCAGCCTGTTAGAGACCATAAATCTCTTCCCGAAGGAATGTACGAGAATAATCACCACATCAACTCAAAACGTATTGACGATTTGTAATTCCGACCAATTTATACTTCAACATTTTCACATAGACGGTAATACTACAAGAACATTTTCCCAAGTTTTCTCCTGATATTTCCTTTACCGTCAGCCGATGGTGTTACCAATTTAAGTTATAACCGTATGCAAATTTAGAAAAATTCGTAGGTCCTCCTCTCCCCCAACCCTTTCCTGGTGCCCCCAAACACAGGCTGGCAACGCACTTGCGTCTCCCCTGGTGTTGCAAATTTCTATGAACTGCGGTGATCACTTAACATCATAACCCACCTGTTCGTTTGCCTTCTATGATATAAAAAACCCTATTTTTAGGTGTATTTGTTTAGTAATTATGTATGTTTAGTATTTAGTAAGCGGTAAATTTAATGAATAATAAACAATGAGTTTTCTTCACGATTATACTACCTCGTCGAGCCACTGTTCTAACAACTGTCCGTTTAGGTATCAATTGCAAACACTCAAACAAAGGGGACTCTGAAGGGCTCCGTCCACTCATTAGTAGCGGTTTTACAGTAAGGATTTGGTTTGTTCATTTGACTATTAGCTTCACGTCGATTACTATACGATTCCAGTTCAATAATTTACTATCATTAAGCTGTTTTCGCATAGTCTATCATTATTCTAGTTGTATGGGGTAAAGAGCTATAGCTAATATATTATTATTCTGTATTTAAAATACATTACAGAATAGTTATCATAAAATTGTGAAATTCGTAGTTAAAGTTCCAAAGTCACAAAATCGTAATATGTTTGCAAGGATGTATCGAAAAACTGATAATACAAAACTGAATTTGCAATAATATAGATATGTAGCTCTGACTCGAGAATGTCATCTTATATAATATGTCAATCAAACAGATGAAAGCATTATATCGAGTTATTGACGGCATCTTGGAATGTCACGTAGTGGATTTTGAAATTTTATTCGTAATCTTGTGTTATTTGGCGCTATATTTTGTAACATTGGTGATGTTTTACGTAATATAGGTTGGTTATTTTGCACAAGTAAAGTGGATGGGAAATAACACCACGGAGCATGGATTCTGACTTGCCACTATTCTAACTATTCCAACAATTTCCTGGATAGTTGTAACAAGACGACCACCATCTTGTTAGAATATTGAAATGATCGCAAGAAATTTGTAATATCACGTACTCGACAATGGCAGTAATAATCTACTAGAAGATTGGTTTATATCATAGGAGGCAAACAAACACTTGATTCACTTGATGTTAAGTGATCATCACCATCCATAGGCACTAGCATCACCAGCAGTGTCGCAAGTGCGTTGCCAGTCTGTGTTTGGGGAAAAGGGGAGGTGGGAGTGGGAACGTGGGATACACATCCAGCGTTCTCACTGACCGTATGAAACGCAACAATGCAAGCACTGTTACTTCATGTCGGTTTACTGTGAGAGGGTGGTACTATCCCGGGCGAGCCCACCCAATTATTGGTTGCCAAAAATAAAAAAAGCAATAGGTAGGTATATCTAGTCAAGTATAATACAATCTATTTTATGACAACTTTGACTACCTCTTGTTATTGCAACGGTACCAGTCGATTCAAATGTGTAATATTTATTATCTATTAACTTACTAGGTATAAGTACGTCGTGCACTGAAATATGTTGCAGAGAATAGATAGTTCAAATTATTGTTCAACGTCAACTCTTTAAAATCATCTCGTAAATACGAACTATGTCAGTGTCAAGTGCAATTATTGTTATTAAGTACTATTAGATAACTATAGACAATACGTATTTGATATGTGTTTTAAATAAATCCGGGGAAAGATCATCCACATTATTGTTCAACTTCAACTTTTTTTTAAATTGTTATCTCGTAAATACGAATTCTGTCATGGAATCGGATTCCATACCGACACTTGCCGATACTTTCATATAATTAATTTTAATATCTATAACTTTTCAAAATTGTATCCTTAGTATTGTACCCAATGTCAATAATCCACGCAATTTTTTCCATTCAATTCCATTACATTCGTCGCAGTCGTCAAACCTAGAATTTAAAACTAAGCTTCCGGGATGTAGTCCGGTGAAGCTGTTAAGACCTTGCTAGGTCAATCGCGTAGTCAGTTCGAGAAAAAAAAAAGCTTCCGGGATGCGATAAAAAACCCGGAATTTTCGATGCACACATTAAATGAATTGATGCGTCGTCATTTACCTAAAACCTCTAGTCTCTAGTGATGACTGACGACAGTGATGACACTAAATTTGTTATTTTATTCAGTACTCACTAGACATAGACTAAAACGTAACGTCTATCATCCTGTCATCCTTACATTTATCGTATCTATGGTCAGTTGATGAATATGCACGAATATATTAGCGATCTACTTATGGATATCAAAATAAGATTAATATACTACGGTGTGGGCATTACTATTGACCTGCGTCTGTGCTATTAAATAATATTGACTCGTACTACTGACTTGTTACTATTAACTCTGTTTTAAAATACTATTGGTTGGAGGTATGGGCTTTTCATAAGCATTATCATTGGCTATTTGCTTAGGTTGAATGCTTTAACCCCGCGGCTGATTTTTTAAGACCCATATCTCAAAATGGAGGATCATGTTTTTAAATATCTAATAAATTTTTAAAAGTTATAATTTTACATAACATAGTTTGTTATTGTTCAAGTTTTTCAAATTGTATTATAAATACGGAATTTTTAAAAACTTATGCAGCCAAACGTCTGTGGATTTTTTTTTTTGGGACTGAATATGCTATTGACCTATTAAGGTCTTAACAGCTTCACCGGACTACTAAGGCGAGCGCTTAAGGCACTCAGCCGATTTTATTTGACAACTAGCTCAAGGGTGTACGGCACACCTCGGCTTGGGCTGTTGCCTGATACATGCAATTCGCGACCTGTCTGAGCTAACTTAAAGCTAAGTCAATCAAATCAAATCAAAAATACTTTTTTCAGTTTAGGCCCTAATAAGGCACTTATGAACGTCAAAGACTACTACCGGTTCGGAAAACAACCCAGTCATCGAGAAGACCCGGCAAGAAACTCGAAGAAGAAGCTAACTATTCATACGTATATGAGTTGTTGAAACATATATGTGTACCAGGCATACATCCTACCTCAACAATTCTTATATATATTTCGTATCGGATAATATTCTAAACTATTTCAGTTTGATAACGGAAAAAATAAAACCCTTCCGCTTGTACGTGTACGCGTGTATGCGTGCACGTGTGTGGAGGTGATATGTGTAATGTTGTCGCAGTGATGTAAGATTTTGTGTCACTGTTTTGCGCGAGCAGCGCACTCAAGGGCTCCACGCCGAGGGAACGGACCTAGGCTTGAGCCGCTGCCGAGGGAGGCCTAATCTGGTAGCACCGTCTGTTGATTCTTGCATCATAAGCTCTATATTCGTTTGTATGAAACTTAAACCCTAGTGGTTTTAGAGAGTACACAGGGGTTAAAAGGCGGCCTACTACTAGACACCGGGCATCCTCGTGAAATGGACTGTTCACATCTACGTTTATCCGTAACTATATCCAGTATTACATTCTCGATTCTTCTTAACAGACTGATCGATTAAATCATAAAGATGACGTCACTATAAATGACATCATACTTTTATATCATCACTTCTTCGCCCCGATGTGTATAATAGGCTCTAATTTAGATCCCTAAATAGATAAACGTGTAAATGAAACAAATCGTTAAGCCCAATAATCTATTGATAATTGTGAAAGTCCCGCTAAAAAATTATATCGTATAATCAAAATTGCTCAATACAGTCTAATTCTGGCAACGTTTAAAACCTGACAGGACAATGGCTGCAAAGGTTAGCCAGATAGCCCGTGTAGGGTCAGTGGGTCAGTGTGTTATAATTATGATCGATTTATTGCACTGCTGCGATTTCTTAGTGTACGTGCTAACAAAAAAAAGGTACACCATATAAGTTGCGTGATGTGTGATGGAAAAGAAGACGCGGTTATATTTACAGACGAAAAATATAATGCTTGGGTTACTATACTTATATACAAACTAGTGGAAATAACCGTTGTTACGCTATCAAGTTTAGAGAACTGAATATAAAATTAAATAATTTTATTTGTATAACTGAATATATCTATAGCTTATACACACTTCTGCAATAATCATTATCAGCCTGGAAGAGACCCATTGCAAGGCCATAGCCTTTTTACTCTAAGGAAGGTATGGGCATAATCACCACGCCAGACCATGACGTATTGGCGATTTCAAACTCTCAGAAATCCACAGTTCTATATTTTACTCACATACAGTAGTAATACGAGAACATTTCTCAGGTTCAGGTTTCCTCACGATATTTTCCTTCACCGCCAGCCGATAGTGTTACTAATTTATATTAGTAAAGGTACGCGAACTCCGAAAAATGCGTAGTCCGGTGAAGCTGTTAAGCTTTTGCTAGGTCAATAGCATAGTCAGTTCGAAAAAAAAAATCGTAAAATTTCGTTGGTACATGCCGGGATTCGAACCTACGAACATCGGAATGATATTCCACTAGAGTACCACGGCTACTGTAATATACTTAATACAGAAGTATTTATTTAAGAAACCAAAATTATTTTAAGTTAAATCCACGCAAACAAACATACACTTTTATATGTTAGTATAAAGGAAACATTAGCTTCTTTATAATGTGTAGTGAAATGTACCCACATTTCAGGTATAGGCAGAGATAATAAAGTGCAGAGATAATAAAGTTATTTCAAATAATCCGTACACATACTAATGAAATTTCCAAAAAGAGCTGAATCGATTTAGACCAGACTTTAGCGGTAGATAAACGACTTTTCAGATTGTTATCTGTCTAACATATCGCTACGTTTTCTAATAGAGACAAAGCAGGAATAACGAAAATTAATACGAGTGACCGAAAATTCTTAAAAAAGTTGTAGAGGTCAAGTACTAATGGTAAAAATGTACAGTAACAGTTTTTCAGAACAGTCTGCAAGACGTTAAAAATATGTATCTACTTCATGAGATTTCGAGAAATTATTTTATAGCATTTATAGCTTTTGCTCGCGGCTTCGCTCGTGTAAATGTAGATTAGATTTATATCTCGGCAACAGTATATTTTTCCTAATGAATAATAGTATTATATGTTCTTTGTTGTATCCGTGACAACATACGCGTCGTTATATTTAAAAATGAGCTAAATCTAATTTTAATTGTTCATATAACATGTTAATTTTTTTAAGATTTATAGTTTTTATACATTGACAATGAAGATCAAACTTTGCGGTCCATAAGGGTTTAAGATTTTTTTAAGATCTTCATATTTTACACGTGTAAAATTAAGTTTTTTTTTAAGTTCTTCATATTTTACATGTATATAATAAAATCTTACTGCAATATAATGTAAAATATAATATTAGAAACGGGTAAAATTGGATTTAGCTCATTTTGAAAACACATGTATGCAAAATTTCATCATAATCGGTTGAGTTGGTAAAACGTTAAAGTGTATCAAATAAACAAACAAACACTCTTACGCCTTCATGATATTAGTAAGGAAGTAAGGATATTAAGTATCATATCTAAATACAATTAATATTAACCGGTAGACATCAAAATTCTATTTTATGTTCCAAACATGGTAAATTATTATCATACTAAACTATATAACTGATATATAGATAATCAATAGCTTCCATAAAACGATTCCAATACAGAAATGATAATAAACGGTAGAAGCGATATTGAATACAACCGCTATAATTCACACGTTCATTACCTTGATATTATTATCTGGTGAACTCACTTTACATAGATAACAAACAAAATTATTAATGAAGATAAAAAAATCGAATTTAATAAAACGTTGCGCGAGGGGACTACGGAGAATTGATTTTTTGAATAGAAACCTATTAATTTTAAAAGCAATCATCTCTATATCATTTGTAAAGCTTCAATGTATCAGTAGTTTACCAACGTTCAAATAGGTTTGTTGTAATACGTACTGAAAAACTGTGAAATTGGACCTTTTTCGAGAGCGCGTCCTTTAACTGTTTTGCTTATATTAAAAGAAAAGTAATCAATCGAGTATTCTTAAGTAAAAAAAACTTACTGTCATAGACTTAAAATTGTGTAGATACGTGGAAACAGTTATGATGATAAGAAAAAGTAATACTAATAATGTATACAACAGCCAGATGATTTTCGAAATTCGTCGAATTCTCTGCCTCGAAAACTTCCTATGTTACCTTCAGCTCGTTAAATACAATTTTTGGCTACAGAGTATACCGAAAAATACACATCGAAATGCTAGAAAAATAAGCCCTAATAAGCCTTTTCTGCAGAATCGGATACAAAACAATTATTTATGGGTGATCATATTTATCTTTAATACTTAATAGTTAAGTAACTATTTTGGACTAAAATAGAGTCATACTATGGCCAACCTACTGAGGATTGCAGCTGTCAAAACTCTTTCCAAATGATATTATTGCTTGGTCAAAAATCTTCAACTTGTATGTGATATAATCTAGTAATGCGGTCATTAGAAAATACCCCACTAACAAGCTGGTATATGCTTTATTTCGATGATATTTCAAGACATCTTAGAATTAAGTCATATATAAAGGAAGCAGTGCGTTTGGTATCTCATATGCTAAAACTGAGATAAGAGGGATTTAGTGAAAGACCGACATAACTCAAATACTAGAAACAGTGACAAATTGGTCAAATGGTCATTACATGTTTCAGGCTCACTAAGACCAGTAACAGCTTTTTAGGTAATAGTATTAGGTTTTATAACAAAGTCCCAAAGCACACTAACGATTTGCTGTATAGTGAGTTTAAGCACCAAGTTAAGTGAGTTATAATGTCTAAAGGCTATATTGTAGGGTGGATCAATATGTGAACGATAGTGACGTCTGGAAATGATGCCCCTCTCTGCGCATCCATGAAAAACGTATGTAACTGTAATGTAACGTTCTGTTTGTAGAAATATAAACCAGATCGAGTTTCTTGCCGGTTCTATTCCATGACTAGGTTGTTTTCCGCATCGGTGGTATTTTTGACGTTCATAAGCGCATTCTCAGGGTCTAAATTGGATAAAGTATCTTTGATTATATGGAAAAAAAGTATTAAACCTGTTCGACACGCAATATTTGAGTCCACGTTGACACCCCTCAATATTTATTTTTTTGTTACTCACAAACCCTGATTTCACATTTATAGTCCAGTGACACGATACAATTGTATTGTAACAACCACGATTTCATTTACAACATCAATGTAGTTAATTACACGAAAGATACCCCGCGACGCAGGAAAAGGGAAATAATAAAAGAGGTATGTAAGAAAAGCAAGAAAAAGTTCTCCTGATAAACAGAATTGCACCGATCGTGTCTCAAGAGATTAGAATATAATATCATTACTTTTATTTATTTCGTTTCTTATCCACGCACATAATTTAACAATTAGTCACATGGGCGTTAATTACGTAACCAAAATTTTAATTGTGAGCATAGATGGATTTGTTAAAACTTTGAAGAATTAACAAGAAATCCGGCTGATGTATTTACCTATCATTCTTGTGTTCTTATGTGTATAGTATTATTTTACTCTGTCTCATCAGAACTGTGTATATTTAGCAAAATTTAATCTATACCATATTTACGAATGAATCCAGTGAACGATATGTCTATGACAACTATATTTATATTATTTAAGTACGCTGGCAACTGCAAGTGGATGTAAATGGTTTAATTTTAGTATCACCAGTTTTAGAATAGAATCAAATCGTTCGTTTTTCATATATGAACTGTCTTCACCTCCCATAGCTGAAAAACAGAGCAAAAATGGCTAGAAATATAGATAGAATAAAATCTAAACGTTTCGGCTTATTTCAAAATCAAAGTATTGGGATATCAAAGTAATAAATATTATAAGCATTCATCTTCGACCCATTATAATATCTCCATTGAGTACACGATCATTTATAAGTAAAAAATATGAAGAGTTTATTTTTAAATCACTCATACATATACCGAAAGGTTTATTACACCAAGCTTTCTGTGAAAAATGGTGGCCATGATTTATAATTTTGCAACATATAGCCTCATTAACTCCCAGAGAATATTCTTAATTTTCCATGTGAAAAGTCCTTCAAAAATATAAATAAATAGGCTACATAGAAAAAGGTAATTTATTATGTAATCAATTTTTTTTTTTAAACAAACCGACCGGCTGACTGATATTTTAAAAATATATTTATAGTATTTCAAAGACTCTATGGATTTATTAAATTAATGTTATCGTATCGTTTTTTCATTTGCTATAAACTAACTACCTACTCAAATATTATTGCGTAAACGATAAAAGAAAATCAATTCACCATACATTAATAATGTCAACCATTTACCTACACCCATCACCTGCGTTTCGCGATAAGAAATCCGCTACATGAGTGATAATTTACAAAACTACAAGCACTATTATTATTATCGGCAATCAATAAACACATCTTTCTTATACTATACCGTGATTAAATTAACATTCTAAACTTAATATTTAATTTATGACTACGAATATCTTCCGTTTATTTGTAATATAATACGAATATCTTCCGTTTATTTGTAATATAATAACTCAAAAAAAAAACATTAACATAGTAGATATACGAGATAAAAACACGGCGAAGGTTGTGAGTCGTGTGCGAACTTACCACAAAAACAGCCGAAGAAAAATCCAAGTCAAGACACAGTAAAACTTTTAAACACACACGGGGTTAATCTTCCATCGGATACACAAATAATCCACTATAACAATTTGCACATAGATACACAGTGAGCGGTTTAATATCGTTAAATAAAATAACGTTCGAACTAATTCATGCGAGATCGAATGAAGTGGGACAACATATTACAGACGTCCAAACTAACACGGTTATCACCGACGACTGGCGAGCGAAATGAACGAAAGAACGGAATGCCGTCGTGAACGAATGACACGCAAAAAGGCGGCATGTGTCCTAGTCGCTTCTAGGCGGTCACAGCCTCTTTAATTAATATAATATGGATCATTAAATAGGTGCTTAAATAGAAAATAGGAATAAAAATAATAGCGTAGTTGAAATAAATAATGCTATATCGAAACTTTTGTCTTAAGCAACCTACTTTCCTCTGTTTATAGTTACAATTTGCGGGTTGTGAGAAAGGTAAACTTTACGCATTCCGAAATTTGTACATCTGTCTTTCTCAAAATTGAACTGTAAGTGTTAGCTATAAGGATGATTGTCGCATGCCATATGTTTTAATATAAGTGTGTACGATTATCGTTCAAAGAGATTCCTTTATTCATTAACGTATATATGCATGATTTAGTCCAGTGTTTATGATCTACAATTCTTGAGGAATGTTTCACTGATCTATCACATACAGATATAGTATTAGCGATATTACTAAACCAAATCGTTAAACTTTTATCTCTAGTGCTTTTTAGAGAACTTAGCCATAGAGATTAAAATGATCTAAAAGTACCACAAGATAGATAAGAATGTTTTAACAAGTATCCTTCTATATCCTTGGCCAATAAATTGTCATTTTATGTAGAAAAAACATCAAATCATTTTTTAAATGAAAGGTATAATTGATTTATAAAACATATGAATATATGATTTTTAAAATAGATGTGTTATTTATATTTTAAAATTATTTTGAATTTGGAATCATAATTAGATTGGATTCTTCACACTAGCCAGTATTCAAATTCGTCTATAGAATTCTAAACAGTATCACTGTCTTATCAAAAGTTAGTCAATGCAAGACTCTCTCTGTGGCTTTACTTGGAACGTTTAGAACGCCTTTGCCATATAAATTCAACTTTTGATCATATTCTTTATTATTCTTCTGTCCGTGTCTATGAGACTGAACTCTTAAACGGCGGGACAGATTTTGATGGAATTTTATGTCTGTATGTCCTTTATATCCAGTAGGTGGCGTATATTGTTGATTTTTTTTTAATTATTAAGTCAGGGCAACGTCCCCCGTACCCGGTAGTATACTAATATATTGAAATATTAATGGTTGTACTACAGACTTGTAATAATAACACAGAACTTAAAAAAACATGGCTATAGTGACCCCGTATTAGTGTATATTATTTCTGAATGAGCCATATATACATGTATATATATAGATTTCCTACCTCCCATTGGTCACCGCCATTTATGGATGAATTCTTTATTGTGTTGTCATTATGTCTTGCTACTATAAAAACAGATCATATACAGTTGTCTGCCAGGAGTATGTGTGTCATACTGGACATCAAGTATATTGTAATTAGTTTTTAACAGATCAGTTTTAAAAAAAATTTGACAATTAGTGAGTAGAACTCTCACCCTGTGTGTTCCGTACATATTTTACATAAACATTGTATTCTCACTTTTTGTCAACGTCTTGACACGTGATAGTGCGTGCTTAAGTGACGTTTTTTTTTATTTTCCGGATAGTGAACTGTGTCATTATAAAAATTGCTTTAGCCCGCGGCTATTCTCGCATTATGATTTTTTTTTCTCGAACTGACTACGCTATTGACCCGGCAGGGTCTTCACAGCTTCACCGGACTACTAAGGTTGGCACTTAAGGCACACAACCGATTTGGGTTTTAGGTAACATACACAAGGGTGCACGCACACCTCGGCTTGGGCTGTTACCTGGAAAAAGACGCGTCTGTCCTAGCTAACTATTCTAAGCTATTCATACATATATACATTTGTGAACCATACAATCGAAATTGCATGATTCACAAATGAATACGTGTATATCGGATTGAAACGAACTAAAACTATTCGATTCAGTTCGATGAGGGGAAAAAAACAAAACCCTCCCACCATGTGTATATATGTGCACGTGTGTGAGAGAGATGATCTCATATGTGTGTTCAAGTGATGTAGGTGAGTCACTGTATCGCGATAATAATATCACGAGGGCTCCGCGCGGGGACGACCTAGGCTCGAGATATTACTGAGACCCGAGATGTGTGCGAGAGCTAAAAAGGATCGATTACAAAAGCACGGGCGCAACACGCATTTAATAAGATCGAATTTAAATTTACTTAACGGCGACGGCGCCGAAATCTAAAAATAGACATAACAAAAATTATTATTATTGAACGGTCGTTTTTAGGGGAAGATAGACGTAAATACGCGATTACTCTATCTTATATGAGTTATTTATTTTGAACAGCTGCGCGCGCGAGCCGTTGTAATGTAGCCGCGATGGCTGGAAACCTATGTATTGCAGTGACGGATTCTAGAAGAGGATTTCGGGCGGTTTCTTCGTATGCCGAGATCTCCGAGATCTAGTGGAAGATGAGTAATTGACCTGCGTAGTCAATACTCGATAGGGAGAAGGAATAGGCGGGGTGATCCTGTGAAGGATTAGCCGCCGGAGGTCTGGGAATGGGCTGGGACGCGGGCTTAGGAGCCCACGGAGCCTGAGGGGCCCGGTAGGGGCGGGGGGGCGCGCTAGTCGCGGGTGCGGACGCTGCCGGTGCACGAGACGTGCTCGGCAGGCTCGGAAAGGCCTCTCGGGACATGAGAGGCGGGGGTCGGGGGCGGGCGGGAGCGGCGGCCGCCTTAGACGGCGACGCCTGCCTGGGGTAGCGAGGGCGCTTTGTGCGCGGGGCGCGGGGACATCCGCGATAATTCCCGGTATGACCCACGCCGCGGCACAGAACACAGCTCGGGGGATCGGGGGAGTCTTTAGTGCGAGAACACTCCTTGGTGGAGTGGTCGCCGAGGCACTTAACGCACCTGGGTTTCAGGAGACAGTTTCGTGCGGAGTGTGCATTATGATAGATTTGATCTAACTCTTGATAAAATTACTTTGTTCTGAATAAAACCTATCCATTTTTACGCCCTCGACAATGTGTTTGCAATTTCATGATAACAGGTTTAGTACTTAAGACATGAAAGAGTAACAGACAAACTTACACTGGCATTTATAATATTAGTTAGGATTAACGACAAATTTAAGTTTGCTACGTATTCATTTCAGTTTATTCCTTAACTTATGCCGAAAATCTTCGTACAAAATATCAACTGCATAAGTAGTCTATAGATTTTGATAATCGATCAATATGTGATCAATTACATGTATCAGGCAACAGCCAAAGCCGAGGTGTGCCGTGCACCCTTGAGCTAGTTATCAAAATAAAATCGGCTGTGTGCCTTAAGCGCTCGCCTTAGTAGCCCGGTGAAGCTGTTAAGACCTTGCTGGGTCAATAACGTAGTCAGTACGAAAAAAAAAAAAAAATATATGAACCATTTTTACACTTTATTAAATTTAGTGTTTCACTACAATACCAACCAATAACAATACGTTAAATATAGAGGAGTACCGAATGTCGTTTGCAGCTACCGGAATACACATTTTTAACCTGAGGATGGTATCTAGCCAAATGAGCACTAGAAAAAGCTCTACGTTTTTTCGTGATGTTTGTTTTCTTGATAAACTCCGGCTCATAGCAGACAGGATTCGAATCTACGGTGATCAATGCAATGTTCAAGAACGCTACCACTGAAAGGTTCTGTAGGTGGTAGAGCTACGCTGAAGCTATTACTGGTTTCAGCATGAATGGGTCGGCTCGACCAGGATAGTACCACCCTCTCATAGAAAACCGACATGAAGTAACAGTGCTTGCATTGTTGCGTTTCGTTCGGTCAGTGAGAGCGTCGGAGGCCCACATTTCCTCCTCTTCCCCATTCCCCTTCCCTTACTCCCCCTCTCGCCCAAGATAGGTTGGCAACCCACTCGCGACTCCCCTGGTGTTGAAAGTGTCTATGGAAGGAGGTGATCTCTTAACATCAGGTGACCCACTTGTCCGTTTGCCGCCTATGATATATATATATATATAACCACTTCAAAAACTTTGTATAAAAGACATCTATTACTACGTTTTAATAGAAACTTGATTTTTTATCATTATATAGTATAAAACAAAGTCCTCTGCCACGTCGTCTCTCTTTTACGATAAACTCAAAAACGGCTAATCAGGCGGTTTTCACCAGTAGATAAAGGGATTCATGAGGAAGGTTTGGGTATATAATTTGTCAAGGTTTGTTTATTATCAGGGCGGGATAACGTCCGCCGGGACCGCTAGTTAAGGTATACGTGATATTATATTTAACTTTATATCTTAATCCGTTTCAGAGCAAAAAGGGCTTTCAACACGGACGAATAGACGGACACAGATGGATGACCATGTATATGATTGTAGAAACGTTCCATTTTTACAATAAAAAAAAGTTGTGTGTGGACTACACACCACATGGTAGAAGTGAAATTTAGTATTCTGATTATTTTTTAAGACAATACACTATGAACGTGGTAAACATTAGTTTGCGGCATTATTTTGTAATATTTTAATATATATAAATAATGTTAATAATACACAACACAGAATATTTTTTAAAAGTGCATGACAGTCACTACGATGCAACAGAAAATAATATACTATAGATTTCAATGTTACTCTCTTTTTCCATCTCTCTTTGTATATATTTAGAGTACATTAAGAATATACCTCAGTGTCACATAGCCTATTGTTTTAACCTATATACTGGTATATACTAGCTGACTCTGCCACCGGTTGCTGTCCTCGGTTATTACATGTTGCAATAAAATTGTAATAAACGAATACTACTATACAAAATAATAAGCGTGGCACCATCTATGAGATATCTGTAACAGTTGCTCCTACACTTTTCTGTCAACAAACTAGTTTAAAGCGCCATCTGTTTGAGACTGATGAAAGTTACAATTAGTAACAATAATAAACATTGATATATCTCTTCTTCGATCAACAATAACTAGATAACGGGTCCGGTCGAAAAATACGTCTCGGTAAATAAGAGCTCACTTGAAATGTGAGCTTTTATTTTGTTTACTTTGTTTGAGACACAGCCAATGTAAGCCCGTTTCACATGCCGCAGTGTATTCAAAGGATGCAAAAATAATACCAGAAAAAACAATTTAACGGCCGGAGTATCTTACTTTCGCTAAATACATGGTGAATAAGTTATACTTTAAGCTTTAAACTAACAAATAATATCAAATTTTGAACAGAATTACAGATTTTATACCTGTGGTACAAATCTTTGGCCAAGGCTCTTCAACCACGCACAATAACGGGAAACAGTACTTAATTCATTGCGTGTTAAGGTTGAATTGACACTAAATGTTGTTTACGTTGTCTTTTCATTTGTGAGGCGAGAATTTATTGCTTTGCTCGTTTTATCGTAAGTTCTAATACTACTACTACTAATACTAATATTTTGAACATTTGTGACTTTATTATAAGGTACCATGGTTGTAATTAGGTTGAACTTAAAACAGTTTTAAAACTTTTTTTTCTCCCTTTCTTAGTAAACAAATAGCTACACATAAGTATATATTTACGCGGACAGATTTTAGCTTGGATTTTTTACGTGACCCTTTATCTAGATATTGTTGATCGAAGACCGAAATATAAAGATTGGTTGAGTAGTTTCGGAGCTTTTTTTTATATCATATGAGGCAAACGGACAGGTGGGTCACCTGATGTTAAATGATCACCACCGTCCATAGACACTTGCAGCACCAGGGGAGTCACGAGTGCGTTGCCAACCTGTCTTGGGGGAGAGGAGGAGTAAGGGAAGGGGGAAGCGGAGGGGAGGTGGGCCCTCCGGCGCTCTCACTGACCGAACGAAACGCAACAATGCAAGCACTGTTACTTCATTTCGGTTTTCTGTGAGAGGGTGATATACTCCGGTCGAGCCGACCCATTCATGCTGAAACCATTAATAGCTTCAGCGTAGCTCTACCACCTACAAAGTGGGACATTGGGTTTTTATATATTTAGTTATTTACAGCTATATCTGCCTTTCGTTACACATTTACGTTTCGTGAAATCCAATACACATCATTACAAAAGAAGTTTCACTTCAACAAGGAACCCTAAAAAAGAAATATCATGCCTATCAAACAATTTAGAACACGATTTCCTGTTATAACAATACAACTACAAAAGCACTTTAACGTCATCTCCAACATACGGTACTCGATACTCAGATAAATAATTACGTAGAGGAGAGAAAAAAAACACAAAAGAAATAGACATCGATACCGTTTCATCTAAACTTAAGTCGATTTGAGAATCATACGACGTAATATCGATTTATTGCATTCGATTAAAGCGTTATTGTGGGAATGTAAATTTGTTTAAACGATTACCTAACTTGCGGTCTAGATTCAACCATATATTGCGATAATTGATTACGATTAGCAATTATATGTAGGAAACTGTGATCTAAAGACTATTAGCTATTTTGTAATGTTAATTTCATTTATTATTTATTTCATATACTTAGTAATATATAGCACTATATATACTTAGTATTATATATTCTTCCTATGACATGGGGTCATTCAAGCGCAACGTGAAGAGATACTTACGCAGGCCGGCATGACAGCGGCAACCAGCGATGGATAGTATGTCTCTCGGTGGTCGCCATTATTTTTGGATTGTACTGTGCATTGTGCCATCAGGCACAATACAGTCATTTTGTCGAGCTACAATAAAAAAAGTAAAATATTTACTACTGACTCAGAGAGAACGCACAGTTTGAACCGGTGTGTCTAGAAGTATTGAAATGAGTAATGAAAAAAAAAGTCGAGGCAGTCTCAAGGACTGCCGACAGAAATGAAAACTCAAAACAATGGAATAACTGTGAACTCTTTTAAATAGATTATAGACTGAATTATTTAAAGATCATATAAATTTGTTTTTTATGTTAATTGAAATTATTACCATTACTCTGAAATTCACATTTATTGGTACTCGGAGCAATAATTATATATATGTTCCTACAGTTTATTAATTAATCAAGCATATGATGGGCTGCACAGGCTCAAAACAAAATATTAATATTACATGTGCACAGACCGTTATACTACTGCGTTGCTACTTCCTACCCTGACGCAAGCCACGCAAGCGCAATACGGTCCGTCACGCTTTACTAACATGTCGCTAACGCGAAATCATGTTTTCCCTTGTCAAATACCGCTCAACGCGCCTCAAGAAGTTTTTACTTCAAAAATTAATTATAAAATATTTTATTATACAATCTAATTTAATATCCTCGTAAAGTCTACGAAAGATGTATAAACTTCTCTATTCAAATATTATAACAACGAGCGTTTTAATCAAGTTATTATTCCCCGAGAATGAGCAAAACAAACGACGAAATCGCAAATGAATGAACGATATAGAGCGGAACATTTGTTTAGACGTTTCATTCGTTCATTGACAGTAAAGGTGTTTGACGCTCGTGTATAGAATTCTTTACGAACTCCGACATTCTTACATGTAATTGACATACTTCGTCAGTTATTCATCTGAATGCGTTAAAACATTATGACATGAGATTTATGTACATTCAAATTTTACTGAAGTAATAATCTACAATAACACAGGGCTTTTATAAATAACAGATTTTTGAGAATAAAATACGGCTTATCGCTGATAATGTTAACTTTCTGTAGGCGTAACAATTTTTAAATTTGGTTTACTGTTTTTTTTTTTTTTGAGTTTATCCACTACAAACGAAAATTAAATCTTTCCTCTTTATGACAGTAAATTAAAGTAACTATATCCACGGCTCCGCACGTGTTTATCGTGTTGTAAATTACTACAGATTATAAATTAATAGTTGAGCTATGGTATACGGAATAGTGTGTAAATGGTCTTCATTTTCATATATTTACATACACAAATCTACCGGTGCGATGGTGGACCGTTGAACGGTATATTAGTTGATTCGATGTTAGTGAGTAGCCACTCGGATTAAAATTTACAAACCCTACCGGGCTAAAATTGGCACGCCTAAGTATTTCCTTCACGGAGAAAGTTTTTGTGCTAACTTTTTTTTCTCGAATTGATTACGCTATTGACCTAGCAAGGTCTTAACAATTTCACCGGACTACTAAGGCGAGCGCTTAAGGCACTCAGCCGATTTTATTTTGACTAATTACTTTAACTAGCTTAATTTGACTATTTTATTTTAACTAGCTCAAGGATGCACGGCACTCCTCAGTTAGGGCTGTTGCCTGATTCACGCAATTTTTTTTTTTTAACGTGGGGAAATCCCTTATGGATACGCCACCCTCCCGGGGAAAGGGTGGGTTATGTCCGAGTCGCACGGACTAAAACCCCACGGTGTACCGACAGACCGTTTTGTGGGGGCGGCAAGGGATCGTTCAAGCTAATCAAGCTTGTAGAGCCACGGTCCGCCCGGCGGAAGGTGACCGCAGGGCTCCTACCTATAGAGGGACAGACCGGGTACACACCGGTTGCCCCCCCTCGTCCGCCGGACCTGTGCAATGAGGAGATGGGCCTCCCGACCCATCCCTTCAGGTCCTGCTACGGTGGCAGGAGGAGTTGGGCGAAGCGCCTTCTCGAGCTAACCTAAGCTAAGCTACATATTTATACTTATATGAGTTATTGAAACATATATAACTGTACTAAACCTACACACTTCAACAGCTCTTATGTATATGTATTTTGTATGAGATAATTTTTTCTAAACTATTTCAGTTTGATAAGGAAAAATAAATAAAACCTTTACACTTTCATGTGAAAGCATGTGTGCGTGCACGTGTGTGGAGGTGATATGTGTTTTTTTTTATTTTAGCACTGCAAAATGACTGCACTGTGCCTGATGGTAAGCACAGTACAATCCAAAAACAATGGCGACCACCGAGTGACACACTATCCATCGCCAGTCGCCGCTGTCATGCCGGCCTGCGAAAAGCTGGATATGCACATGCTGATCCCGAAACGCGACCCGCAAAAACGAATCACTATGACGGGCTTTTTCGCCATATACATGGTGGTTGTGACCTGGTCAGGCTTGAATGTTGAATGTAATGTTGTTGCAGTGTTGTAAGATTTTGTGTCACTGTATCGCGCGGGCAGCGTACTCAAGGGATCCTCGCCGAGGGAACGGACCTAGGCTTGAGCCGCTGCCGAGGAGGTTTTGTGCTAACAATGTCACTATAATTCACTATTAACTGGCATTACAGATAGTAATGAGTACCCAAACGGGTTACAATTTACGAGTGGGTTAACACCCAGTTACCATCCTTCATTTATACCTCCTAAACTACTGAGTGGTTTAGACGAGTTAATGGTAATTGTTTTATATTTTTTTAATTAATTTATACATGAAAAAAGTGTTTTCATCTGTCTACGCCACCTGGTGGATCGAATGAGACGGGTGATAACTGGGTTTTTATTTCAGCGCCAGGTAATAGAGTTATGATGAAAGTGTTAACACAAAAAACTTCTCCATGAAAAAAATACTTAGGCGTGCCAATTTTCACTTTAATCCATAAAACGGAGCTTATCACTCAGTTCTCATATACAGCTTTTAAACTACAAAGTATTTCCCTCCTTGTATATAATATTAATCTTTACGTTAAATCCATACCTTCGGATTAAAGTGAAACCCTTACAAAACACAAGTCACGTTGCGAATCTAAGCTCAGCAATAACAATAATACCTCCATTTCTCATCCGGTATCCCTTACGTTTCGCACCCGTGTGAAAAGGACAAGTGCAAGGGCTCAAGCCATGTACCCGTGTTCCTATAGTGCTGGAGTTAATCTCACCGAGTCAGAGTACATCGAGGCTTATCATGCCCTAGCAGAGACAAGACAACGCGCGCGCTGGTTACAGTTACCCAATGATAGTTTGACTAAGAATAAAGAGTAATAAATAAAACAAAAATAACAGACTTGACATTCGATTGAGATGAATACAATTTCGACGGTTGACTATATAATTACTGTTGGTATTATAATTTGTTTAAAATTAAATAAACAGGTTATTATGGATTTAAATGAAATAAATTAAAAATGATAAACTAAACATCAATTAGAGAGGCATGAATTGCCAAGTGCCACTGCTTAGTCCATCGTGTATGCGGATTTACAATTAATGTAGTGATCTCATTCTGTTTATTTACTTTTGATGATTTTTTTATTGCAGTGAAACTTCTTATGCGAAACTTTCGAAAATTCGGATTTTTTTAATTCGGAGTTTAAATGGTGGTTGTAAGGGTTTACAAAGGTGTCGGGTAAAGTGTTGAAAACCCCGGATCACGATCGATCACTATAATTAAGCAACTACTTACTTACAGTACTTGGATGGGTGACCGCCTAGGACCACTGAGGGACGTTGGCTTTTCGTTGTATTTTTTTCATTAACATATTTCCCTGTAATACAGGAGTTTCACTCCTACTGTGTGTCTTTGGAACACATCCTGTTTTTTTTTTAATCTTTAAAACGTGTCCATTGTAGAGGTTTTACAACCTGGAACTCTATATAGGAATTTGTCTTCCATTTGAAAATAATAGTTTTACAAAATAAATATAAACGTGTAAATTATTATTAACACATAAAACGATTTATTAAATTAACACATTAACTTTTAACTTCTTAAAACAACTTTCTTATATGTAATGTATGTACAGTCTGTTTTTAAATTGATCTATGGGAACGTCCGAATAAACCGTTAGGTCCGATCTCCGAACCGCAATAGTAGGTAGTATCGATAGATTATCGAATTCAGCATCTCGCAAGGTCGGTACCGCCTCTATCCATTCTATAATCACTATCGTTAGGCTGGATTCCTTTCACAGAAGTTATATTCATTTCATTCGTGCAATTCTTGCGTATTGAATACGTCATGATTAGTTCAGTTTTTGTTCAGCGAAGTCATTCATGTCATGTAAGCGGGTTATGAAGAGAATTACTTTAATATTTATCTTGCGTTTTGTAGTTTAAAATAAAATAAAATAAAATAGTGCGTGGACTCCCTCCGCGCGGAAGAAGTGAATCTTCGTAATGTGGAAATAAAAGTAGGTAAGGGTAGAAATTGATTTTTAGTGAAACCATATTGTTTCTTCAAGACAAACTTTATTAACATTGCTTTCATTTCACAATTGATCGCATCATTTAACTATAATTTTCGAGTGGAGAAATATCCAAATCTATCACATTTACAATGGAATTATGATAACTGAAGTAAGATACGGAATGTTTGATTAGGTTTCTCGCTCTGTTTCTTTCTTATTCCCCCTCCCCAGAAGCGTTGAACGTTTAACGAAACAGTGCTTTCATAACCCCTCCACGGTAGCGTTAAACGTTTAAGAAGTTTCACTTCAAAAACATTCTTACAGAGTCTAAAGGTTTATATGTAGTTGTAGATTGTGGCTTGCGCGCCCGTCTCAATAAAAAATAATTGATAGTACTACCTAGTTACGCTAACATAATTGTAATAAAGAGTGAATGAGATGGATATACTCAAACGTCTCCATAATGTTATTAAAATATGTTTTTTTGTAAGAAAAAACTAAATAATACACTTGTCATAACTATAATGTTATAAATGAGAATATGAGTTTCTTTATTTTTGGAGTGAGATTTCTTTTGGTAGGGCTTTGATATCGTGATCCGCAACATCTCTGTGTGACAGAAAGTGGTGGTTGTAAACACTGTGTCGTGTAGAATGTTGAAAATACCGGTGTGCGTTCGAGCACCGAGGTTATGCAATGTGGAGCTTGGGCAATACTTGGATGAACGTTTGAGAACACCCGTGACGTTGGCTTTCTATGATATTTTTTCATTACAATGTTTCTCTGTAATACAAAAGTTTCACTTCTATTGTGCGTCTTTACGCACACACTGTTTTTTTTTCTTTTTTTCGTTATTACATTTTACATACATGTTGTCGGGTACAGAAATAAATTTAGGGTACCTTTCATCCAGAAAAAAAATACTGTTCCCGAAGTACATATAAATCTACAATATCGTGAGCGAAGCCGCGATCAAAAGTTAGTCTAAAATAATGATTAAATAATCTAAACAGATCATTAAAATACATGGAAGATTACACGAATTGAGTATTATTTTCTGTACTAGTAACTGTGGCATTTATTGTCGTACCGTAGATTAGTTATCTTGTCACGTACAAGTTTATAAGTACATATTTAAAGTTAAGCTAAGTGTTAGTTACTTAATATTTTCTTAAAAAAGTGTTTGAGAAGTATGAGATACTAAAAGAAAAGTGGTTATCTGACCACACGATAAAAGTGAACACATGTGGTTGATTGCGATTAGAGCCAAGTATATATCATTCACTGGGTTACCAACCCTACCGCATTTATTGTCGAGTGGAGACGAGTAAACCCGATTTAGCGTAACTGCCCCAGCGTGGCATATCGCTATCTTTTACTAAATGCACATATAGAAGCTTTAATTTTAATAACATATAAACATGTAAAATTAAGGACTTGTCCTAGGTACGATAGCTTTAAGTAGATATGATTGTGGACGCAACAATGCTGTTTATTTTTAGTTTAGGAGATGAGATATAGATAAAGGCATTAAGTAGGTGTCCAAAAAGTATCAAAGTTATACTTTATGGGAAATATCCAACATTGTGTATCACAAACACCGATCTTACTTTTATGTATGACTAGCTGTGCCCGTGACTTCGTCCGCGTGGAATCTTATGTACAAACCTGTGACTAACACAGTCATCTGAATGTATTAAGTCTATCTAGACCGAAGCGATTTTAATGAAACAAAGAAAAATGTTACTCAAAAATATTCTTTATGGTGTTCTTGAAAAGGTTTTATTACCATTACTTTAACAGTGATGCGTGTTCAATCAAACAGACAGACAACTAGACATACATTTCTAAAAATGATTGAAATGTGATTTATTACTTATCCTTAGACATTTTTGAAGTTATATTTCTTTTGACGCGTTAGGGAAAATAATGAGAGTAAATTTTTACGATGCGCGCGCACACCGTCACGAAAAACTGACACCCTGAAGTTATTACGATGTGCGGGCATACCGTCACGAATAACCGACACCCTGAAGTTAGCTATAGTCAACTTTTTCTATTGTTAGTGTCGTTTTTTCTACAAACTTAGAATAAGGCGTAAGATAAATTTTTTTGAAAAGATTTTTATCTTGTTACGCCAAAGAAGTATAACTAACGCGTGTACATAAGTACACATACTTTTTTTTTTAGATCTACAAGATACAGACACCTTAGATTTACATTCTCATTGTATTTATAGATCCTAATGAAGAACCGAAGAGAAAATAATTACAAACTATTTAGTGGTTATGAAAATTATTAAAACTTATCATGTTGACACGTTCTATGCCGTTGAGCGTGTTTTATTGTGTTTATCGTGGTGAGTACTCTGAAAAGTTGACGTACACTCACTTCTACAACGTAATAATGCGGGCTGATGTAAAAACAACAGTTACAAGTTATCATTCAGCGCGGCATGAATAAAGAATTTCAAAAATTCTTACACTTGTAAGTGTGTATGAGGAATGGTCCCCCATTCGACGTACTCTCCTATTATATTGCGTTCATAAATAAGGATTGAAGAGGCATTTCAACATGGTACTATCAACTGATTATGGAATCTGTAGTCAGGTTACTCCCGCCAAAGATCAGAAGAAGTGTTATCCTTTCGGCTTTTCTTATACAAGTAACACGCGTTCCTTTAACAAAGCCGCTTTTTTTTTTTTTTTTCGAACTGACTACGCTATTGACCAAGCAAGGTCTTAACAGCTTCACCGGACTACAACAAAGCCGCCTTTAACCGTTAATAAGGGGTTATTACGATGTGATGAGGGATTATTCTGGCCTAATTATGGATCAAATAAATTTTAGTTGTTTATTAATTACATTTTGTTTTAGTTACCTATTTAATAAAGCAAAATCTGTGAATAGTTCTATATAGGCATTTTTTTCTAGAGATCGATTAAAAAAGAACTCGCGATCGACCGTTTCAGCACCTCTGGCATAAATCTTTTATTGTCAGATGGCTATATTATATTACTTCCAATGAAACTTCGTGTTTCATTTTCGGGCAATAACTAATAATGTCTATAACTTAGAATCTATGTTTACGACATGAATTGTCTATGGGTCAGTCGGTGTACGGTAAACGCATACATAAACCTTGTTTGTTTGTTGACCGTGGTTTCTGTATTATGTTTGTCATATATATTTGTTCAAATTGATTTACTGCTTATATTTGCTATTGGTGTTCTTTTTATAGCGGCACCGAGAAGTATCTACTTCAAACTTCCAGCTACTATCGATTATCTGTTTGACAACGTGTTTCTATGTGGCACTTATTAAAATATGGATTTTTTAACTAATATAATTGTTATCGTTGAAACTGGACATGATTACAAATACCTAGGCCACTGCTATTTTTTTTTTCATCATGGAGGATTCTTAGACTGTCATAACCTGGTAACATGATGGTAAAAGGTTGCACTTCTACTAATGTTATAAAATCATTTTGTAACATTTCTTAGCAGTAAGTATACTATTTATACTAATATTATAAAGAGGTAAAGTTTGTGACGTTGTAGGAGGTAATCTCAGGAACTATTGGTCCGATTAAAAAAAACCTTTCAGTGTTATATAGCTCATTTATCGAGAAAGGTTATAGGCTATATATCATCACGCTAAAACCAATAGGAGCGGAGCACCAATTAAGAATGTTTTAAAATCGGGCATTTTTTCCTCTTTAGAGCTTCCGCTGCGTGTTAGCGTTAGCCCAAAGTAACTATTCCACGCAAACGAAGTCGCGGGTGGAGGCTAGTATACTATAAAATGTCTTTAAAAGATATAGAAAATATTCTATAAATCTTAAAAAATAGCTGAAATAGTACAAGATTTACAGAAATTAACATCACCTAATATTGTAAACAAGAAAGTTAAAAAAAACGGATTTAGGTGAAATTTTACAGTAACAGATATCCTTATCCGTACTAATATTATAAATGCGTTTGAGTAGTCCGGTGAAGCTGTTAAGACCTTGCTTGGTCAATAGCGTAGTCAGTTCGAAAAAAAATAAATGCGTTTGTGTGTTTGTTTGTTTTTTACGCTTTTAAACTAAACTATTCAATCGACCATCATGAAATTATGCATACATGTAGTATAATAGGGGTACAGAAAAGGACATAGAGTTCATTTTATTCTGAAAACAAACCAGTTGCATATGAACATTAATTAATTAATGTTTGATTGTGTTATAAATATCAATAAACACAACGCCTGTAATAATATCTTCATTTAAATAACTACTCAATTTGACAATGAAAATGATACTAAAATCTATTCAATACAAGATAAATTACTAAGTCAATACCTAGAATTACAAATAAATCTGATTCTAAGATAATGTAACTTCTCACGTTAATTGATTATTGTGATACTAGAAAAATCTTCCAAACATAACACAGGCTAAGGTTATAAAATAATTGATTATTTATCAATTATCCAGGGTTTACCAGGTATGTCAATGCGTGCGTGGCATAACACTTTAAGAGTTACACGCAGATCGCGTACGGTCGTTAGTGTTCCAATATGTCTAAAAATATCTCTTGTTTTACCCGATTACGTTTCAGTGAACAAAGGTCTGTATAATCGCACTACCTGCAAAAACGATACCCGCCGACCCTCGAGATGCTTTCGCTGGTTCTCATAACACCATCGGAGGGTGCTCCAAGACACACTTACAAAATGAAAACGTCCCTTCCCATCTGAAGGACACTTGCGATTTTCATTGTTATTTACATAAGAACTTGTGTATTTATTTATAGAACTGGATTATCAGACCAAAGAACGAAGGTTTCATTCTTATTTTACGAACAATGTAACCTCTTTGTAACTCACCGATCGGTTTATGAGCTCATAAATGAGCTAAAATCTTAACTTACTAGTTAGTGTTTGTGAATTCGTTTCCATCAAAATAGTTGTCTAGTTTCATAAAAACTATGTATTTCATTTGGATTAGGTGCATGTGGACTGTACTTTTTAATTATAATTTTTTCATTACTTTTTAACTTCAATTGATCTTTTACCGATTGTTATTGAAAGAAAGCGTAAAGAACTCATCAAAACTAGTTTAACAACATACAATTCTATTCTATTTGTATTATTGGTTTTTAAATATAAAAAATAAGGGTGTGTGGATATAGGAAATATTATAAGGGGAGGCACGCATAATAACATATAGATTTAGCATCAATGTAAACGGAGTTATAGGGGTATGTCATAGTGCGTGCATTGCTCAAAAACTATTGTGTACATTACGAACTTTTTTGTTGTTATATTTCTGACACACTGGCTTTTTATATAAAAAAAAATCTTTATTGATATAAAGATATTAAAATTAAAAAAAAAAACTACGGTTATTGAACGTACTAAGCGGTCAGCGATATATATTTCTTTGACATGGAGAAGTGGAGTAAGTGGTGTGGTGCTTATATTTTTCCTTTATATATAAAATATATTGTAAAGATAAATAAACAAGGCAAATGAGGTATCGGTTTGTAAAAAATAAATGTTTGTGGATATAGAAAATACGGTGGGAGTGTAATAGAAGTCTTTATGTTCGAATTTAAATCTAATCTGTATCATAAAAATGTTAATATTAGATTCAAAAATATAGAACGTAGAATAAATAAAACCGAGGGCGTGTCTAATCATTGTTCTAAAATTGGTAAAAATTTCGTCGACAAATAAGCGAATACATCGAACGGATACAGGGAGCGACGCAATCAACGTTCAGGAAGCGCCAATTTGACGTCAATTTCTCGTCCCCCGCCTTCGTGCGAATTAGTAGCACCCCGGCGGCGTGGGCTGTAATCGTACAGGGTTGCCAGGTTAATTAATTTGCCGGAACAAGGCCGGATTAGGAAGTTATATCTCAGGAAGATATTTTAAAAGCTCTTACGTTTACCAGCCATTATAAATTGAATGTAAGACTGGGGTAGAATTGGAATTATGTTAGAGAAATTCGTTATAAATCTTGCCACGGTTTCGAAAGCCACTGTTGGCAGAAAGCTGTCTCGTCTTCAATGAAATCTAATCCAGGATCATACTTAGAGATGGTAGAGCCACGCTGAAGCTATTACTGGTCTCAGCATGAATGGGTCGGCTCACCCGGGGTAGTACTACCCTCTCGCAGAAAACCGACGTGAAGTAACAGTGCTTGCATTGTTGCGTTTCATTCGATCAGTGAGAACATCGGATAACCCACCTCACCCAAACACAGGGTGACAACGCACTTGCGACTCTTCTGGTGTTGCAAGTGTCTATGGACGGTGGTGATCACTTAACATCAGGTGACCCACCCGTTCGTTTGCCTCCTATAATATAAATTAATAATGTAACATTTTCGTCGCACAGAGTAAAACAATAAAAACATCGGGTAAAATAAAATGCCTACCCCTAAAGTCATTTTCTTTCACATCACCTTAAAATATTGTCCAAGAAAGACAGAAAGTTAAGAAATTTTCTTCAAAAAAGCCTGTAAATTTTTTGTGAAATCTATCTATCTACGAGTATATCTTATCTATCTTTTATAATATTCTTAAGGAGACAATTTCACTGTTATATACTATGTATGTGGAGTTTTTTTAACTACAATGTTTTTTATACAGTTAGGTACCAACAAATTTATCAGTTTTTATTTATGTAATAACTATTACCGCGTCAGTAATGTTTGCCATTTTTAAATGGGATTGAAAATTGATTTAGCTACAATTATTCTCCAATAAAATACTTTCTAAATTCGGTTCAACCCATTCTTACATTAGTCCATACAAACAATTAAATTTTATTAATACTTAAAGAATTTACATAAGATACATAATTTACAGAATTTATATAAACACGAATCTAAATATATATATATATATATATTTTTTTTTTGTGTTACCTCATGACTT
>MU158928.1:419230-532925 GCA_015888305.1 Antheraea pernyi
AGGGAAAGGAGGTGGCCCTCCGGCGCTCTCACTGACCGAACGAAATGCAAGCACTGTTACTTCACGTCGGTGTTTTGTGAGAGGGCGGTACTACCCCGGGCGAGCCGCCCCATTCATGCCGAAACTAGTAATAGCTACAGCTTGACTCTATCACCTTCAATAGTGTGATAAGTAAACTTGAAAATTTATTTTCCCTTTTATATAAACTATAAATATAAATTAATAAAGTTTAAACTAAATCGCGGCCTGCTACTAGTTAATACATAATTTTAAGCAAATAGCTTTTAATTAAATTCGATATCATTAATATTATGAATGCACTACAAAATGTAATCTCAAAATATAAGTAGCTTTAAATGCTTAAGACTTGATTAGCAATGAGTATATTAATTAAAAAACATAATACCCTGATTGTTAATTTTATTGCGTTTCGAATATTATATTATCTGTGATTTTGAATCGTACAGTTTAAGGAAGAGAAACTAGTTCTACCTATATTGTCTCAGTTGTATTGTGGTTGGTTACTTAATGATGGTAATAGTTTGGGTTTGTCGGACGCTACTTTGAAGAACATACAAAAGCTTTCTGTAAAAATATAAATATAACAACAAATATAACAAACTGTTGACTTGTTCGGATAAACGTAGGTGCGAATCACACGATGAGCCCATGTTATCAGTGAAGGAAATACTGTGATGAACCCACAGCATGATGGTATGATTATTTGTGACAACTGCCCGGATAGCTACCATGCTCATGTTGAAAACTAGACGCCAAGCACCAGTATGTGCGTTCTGGTAGTTGCACTTAAAACCAAGTCTCTAAAGACTTAGCTTATTGCCGTTTTATGACACATCGTCACTTACCTTTAGATGGAATTGTGTTCAAGCGATAAAATCTACATACGATTTAAAAAAATGTTGATAAATGTATGGTAGTAGGACACTATTTCTCATGTTATCCTCGTACCTGCGTGTATAGCCTCGAAGCTTTGTCTATGGTCGCAATAAATGCAGGTAGGAGAAGACATTATCGCAATACATAGCACAATAACTGGACCCGCGGTTTTTCACATATTAAAGGACCTTGGAAAGGCTAATTTCGAGTTATTATTGAAATAAGAAAGGTGTGCGAATGTTACTTTATGCATTTATCTGAATTAATTTTGAGTTTCATTTTTAGCGTGACTGTTACCGAAGCTTCGTCACGCAGGTATGGGACTGGCATAATTATTCGCACGGCCCTCTAAAGAATACCAACAAATAATTATGTGATGTGATTATTCCCTTAAATAGCTTATTATCAATATGCACACAATTAATCTAAGATTAATGTAATCTAAAAATATTTGAAATATTGAAATCGGAAACAGCTGAGGTTAATACTTCATAAATAACAAAACTAGATAAAGCATTGCAATGATAACTTATTACGCACAAAATATTATAAAGATTACGGCGTAATCCTTTATGTCCGAGGATTTAATATCTAAAACCATTTTTCCGTTTACAACGCGGTTTAATTGTTTATTTTATGTAATATACAGTATTACATGTCCTAGTTACATATTAGTATGCTTGTAAAAGTTTAGTAAACTTGGAAACATTTATATCACTGTATATATATACAGAAATATCCTTTTTTGGACGTGCCTACCACCGAGAGCTGGACAGATACAGCGTTACCAGATGTCCCGATATTGGCGCAACGTCCCGACTTTTAAATCAAAATTAAAAATCCCGTGCGGGACAGGCTCAGTCCCGCTTTCGGGCTTAACTCAATCGTGCGTGCATTTAATTTTCTGTTCATTAAAAAAAAATCAGAATCCGAATAAGACTTTTGAATAAGATAATTGAATAAGAATTTGAACTCAAATAAAGAGATAAATATTAAAAAACTTTTGATATTATACGTTTTTTTACTATGTCCCGCTTTCGACAATAGAATCCCGCTTTTTTTCACTCAAAAAGTTACAAAATCCTGACTTGACAAAAAAAAATCTGGCAACGCTGACATATATGTACACTGCTTACGTTCGTGATTTACTTTATTCGTGTTAATAATACAAACAGAAGCGATACACTTCGTTATATCGGAACAAACATAGTAAATACGACACATGAAATTTTTATTTTTACAGTGGGAACCTTAATTGACTAAGGAATTACTAAGAATTTTATACATTAACCAAGTAGTCTTTCCACAGTGTAAAATATATTGAATTCGCAAATTTAAATATACAAGTTTCGAAATTCGACCATAATTCATAAATTTTTCAAGTCTTTCTTTATATTTCGGATGTTAAATGACGTTGTGGTCAAGATGGTAAATACGCTAAATCTATAGAGGACTGGCTCTTGAGTACAGCTACCGGCACACACCAACAGGTCCATGACAGATTCTCAACTTGAGGGTGAAAGCTAGAGAGACGTTAGAAAAAACCCTACCATTATTATATAGTTTCATCATTGCAAGGATTCGAACCTATGTCTATCAACGCTGTGCAAAAGAAGAACTTTTTTTCAAATATTTTCTTTAGCAATACTAAAGTTCGTCATAATCTACAAGACACTAAACATAAAGAAAATCGCTTGAGAAACAAAGATTGAAAATTTTCTTAACTGTTTTCCATCTGCTTATTTATATTTAGATAACTACTATCACAAGAAAGCAATAGTTTATGTGTACTTCGTAATAAAACACCTAGAAAGTAGCCAATTCCTTTAAGCACTAATAAAGATATATCTTCGGACACTCTCACCGTATGAATAAAGTGGAAAGCAGAACAAAGGCATAGAGTTATTTTATTACGTTGGTAGAATCCTAATGTGCGTTAAAGAGACAAACAGATTGATCTTACGTTTTTATTATTAGAGAGTTATTGATAACGTATTTAAATATGGACTTCGTTACAATCAAACCAAAATTACGATTTTGATTTATGCTACGCGTTGTCTATTAACGTCTTCTATTTTTAACCGGCTTCGAAAAAGGAGGAGGTTATTAACCGGCTTCGAAAAAGGAGGAGGTTATTAAACGGCTTCGAAAAAGGAGGAGGTTATTAACCGACTTCGAAAAAGGAGGAGGTTAGTACGTTCGGTTGTATGTTTTTTTTTATGTATGTTAATCGATATCGCCGTCAATTATGAACCGATTTTAATGATTCTTTTTTTATTTGAATTGGTTATATTCAGAGGTGGTCCCATATAAATTTGAATAATATTCAACCCCTAAGGGGGTGAAATATCGTTAATTTCATTTCCACCCACTTCGTGTCTACGTATTCATGCATCGATTGAACATGGTGACGGATCAAGAATATGGAAATTTTTAAAATCCGTAGGAGTTGGGAAGTCAAGAGATCTTGCGACGACTAGTATTGATGTCGAAGCTTTGAACCACCATTTTACATCTAATGTGCACAACTTCGATTTGGTCACGAAATCAGAAACATTGAAGAATTTAGTAAATTTGTCAAAACCGTTTTATGATAGCTTCTTCTTTAATCAAGTTACTGATAAAGAGGTAGAAAATAGTATTAAAGCTATATCTTCTAATGCAGTTGGAATTGACGACATCAGTCGTAAAATGATTCTTCCAATTTTAAATATTGTCCTACCTACTATCACATTTATTTTCAATGCGTCTTTATTCTCTTCTACTTTTCCAGCAATCTGGAAACAAGCTACCGTTGTACCGCTTCCCAAGTGCAGTAATCCTGCTGACTTTTCCCAATACAGACCTGTTTCCATACTTCCTTTTTTATCAAAAGCATTAGAACGACTTGTTCATAAACAACTCTCATCATTTTTGCTCATTAATGATATTTTAAATCCGTTGCAATCAGGTTTTCGTTCTGGTCATAGCACTGTAACGGCGCTAGTAAAAGTTTCTGATGACATACGTCAAGGCATGGAAAACCAAAAGGTGACGATACTTACCCTTCTTGATTTTAGTAATGCTTTTAATACTGTTGATTATGACATCCTACTAGCATTACTTGAATCTATAAATTTGGCACCTTCTGTTGTAGGTTGGTTTCTTAGCTACTTGAAAGGCCGTCGTCAGCGTATCCGGATTGATGACAAATATTCACAGTGGTGCGAAATTACCTCTGGTGTTCCACAAGGAGGTGTACTCTCTCCACTGCTTTTCTCAATTTTTATTAATTCTATAACTAATTCTCTCTCCTCTTCTTTTCACTTATATGCGGACGATCTGCAGATTTATTACCAAACACCAGTGATTGATTTATCTAATGCAATAGACGTCATGAATTCAGATCTACAGAAGGTGGGACACTGGGCTGAATCCCACGGACTGTCTCTTAATCCCAACAAATCCCAATGCTTACTCATTGGTAGTAGTAGGCAATTGCATAAGATAGACTGGAACTCTTTAGCACCCATCTGCTTAAATAATGTTACAATTCCCTATTCCACCACAGCCAAAAATCTAGGTGTAATCTTTGATAACAATCTATCTTGGAAAAATCATGTGAGTGAAGTCAGTAGAAAAATATTTGCTTCAATGAGTTCGTTGAGAAGAATCCGCAATTTATTACCTACATCGACTAAAGTCATGCTTGCACAGTCATTACTTTTGCCTATCATTGATTATGCTGATGTCTGCTACCTGGACGCTAATGAGGAATTGATTAATAAATTGGAGCGGCTACAGAATACATGCATTCGCTTTATTTATGGACTTAAAAAATTTGATCATGTATCTGAATACCGCTCAAAGCTTAAATGGCTACCCATTCGGCACCGACGAAATAGCCACACCCTGTCCCTCCTGTATAACGTTCTTCATAATCCCAATTCCCCTCCATACTTACAATATAAATTCGAGATGTTAGGTTGCAGAGATTCTTCATCACGCCGTCTATGCTCTCAACATATACTCAAATTCCCTATCTGTCACACTAAATTTTATAGTAAATCATTTGCAGTTCAAGCTGTACGCCTGGAATATTGATACACAGAGCTCGAGACAGTCTGAAGTAGCAGCGGCCAAGTTGATAGCAGTAAATTGGTACAGCATCACTTACATCTATTAGTAGATCTGTGATGAATTGCTAAGAAAATTTGATGTATATAATAATTAAACTATATATGTTATATAAAAGCTATTTATATATGTTATAAATAGCTACTTATTTACTCTCAATCGTAACTAGTGAAAAGAGCTTTGAGAGTAAGTATGCTCAACACTGAGGTTTTTTTTTTTCGAACTGGCTACGCTATTGACCCAGCAAGGTCTTAACAGCTTTACCGGGCTACGTCAACACTGAGGTGATACAAGCTAATAGTATTAACACAAAAAATTTTTTTTCACAATTACAGTAAAATTTACTAATAATATATCTGAAGTCAATGCCAATATGCCAAATGCCAATAGCGCGAAAATCAATATTTTTTTTATTTAATTTAGTTAATTTAATAATTCAGTTATTTTTCGCCTTTTAGTGCCTTATTTGTTTTTTACAAAGAAGGTGGTTTATTTTCTTTTTGGATTTTTTTTTCTACAAACGTAGAATAAGGCGAAAGATTAAATTCTGTAAATTAAGAACTGACTGAACGAAACGCAACAATGCAAGCACTGTTACTTCCCGTCGGTTTTAAGTGAGAGGGTGGTACTACCCCGCGCGAGCCGACCCATTCATGCTGAAACCAGTAATAGCTTCAGCGTGGCCGTACCACCTCTAAAAAACTATATTTACAGCAATCAAAAAGTGGATTGCACCTTCGCACGAAAAATTGTCGTCGTATTATGACAAAGGCATTTGAGAATCACTTCTCCTCTTAGTGTTAACATCTTCAGTCGGTACTTTCCTCAATTTTGACATAAATTCGTATGTATGATCCGTATACATATCTTATAATCGTATTACATAATCTTATTTTTCTCAGCCTTCTTGTTGTTATCCTACTTGGAAAGAAACGGCGTAGGCAAAACTTATTTCTTCCTTCATGTTGTGAACTGAGATTTGTTACAATGTTTTACAACCGCCCACTTATGTGACGTCAGTCCCCCTTGTGATACCTTTGTTAGTATGTACCTCGCCGATAATAATAAACAGCCATTATCATTGCATATACCTTTTACTAATGTGTGTAAAGTATAAGAATACACAAACTCATAGATTTGAGTGATTTTGATTTGATGTAAAAACCAGGGTAATATTAATAATTTAATTTACAAATTATAAAATTTCAATAATTTAGATTAGAATTGATTTAAGTATTCAAAAAATTACCCAGTTATTCCATTGTTTTGAATTTCCTCTTCTTATGCAAATCACACTTTTATTTAAAAAAAACATTCAATTTCTAGTACCAAAAGATTAAAACCTTACAGTTTAAATTCACTTCAAAGTTATTAACAAATTAGTGCATGGTTACGCGTACGCATTTTCGCAAAATTGCATAACAGAATCCTAAGCATCCACTCTCGTTGGTTTGCCGGCGGCGAGTAACTACGGTAGCACTCAATTATCCACGCCCGCCGTCCAGCAAAGCTAATTGTCGTTGCAGAAGGGTTCCTTTATCGCCATTATGCTCACATTTAAAAAACGGTATATACGTTCCTATAGTAGAAGAGAGAGAAGCAACGTATTACCATGATTACATGTAATGGTTTACTTTTAACGCATTTATAATTTAGTTCCTTAGTATAATTGCTAGAACATACGTCTTGGTCAGTTTATGGTGTTATATGTAAATGAAATCCATAGAAAAAAGGATTCTACGAAAAGAGATGAGATTACTAACCTATGCAATCTTTACCAGGAACTAAGACTACCGAAACATACGGAAAATGGCTTGATGATTTTTTTTAGGGTGTAAGGATGTAGGGGTGTAAGGGGTGTCGAATAACATCTAAGACTTGAGACATCCAAGCCAACCTCACCTGCACGTGGTGCACCCTGCTGAATAACGAGCGAGGCAATGGCGAAAGTAGGGTGGTAGGGTTTTACAGCCCGATTGGGTCGCAACCAACATGTATATGGCGAAAAAGCCCGTCATAGTGATTCGTTTTCGCGGGTCGCGTTTCGGGATCAGCCTGTGCATATCCAGCTTCTCGCAGGCCGGCATGGCAGCGGCGACCGTCGTTGGATAGTGTGTCACTCGGTGGTCGCCATTGTTTTTGGATTGTACTGTGCTTACCATCGTGCACAGTGCAGTCATTTTGCCGTGCTACAATAAAATAAATAAATTTTAACCTACTCCAACTGAAGGAATAATAAGTGTTTCTATTTCTACAAGTATTAAGTACCTAGATCACGATATTTCTAAGCATTAAGATAACTATGCTTTTAAGCTAGATACATGCATTACCCGGCGTTTGATTTGCCAAGCAAGAGTGAGATATACAGCTAAGATCGGGTTGACCCCCTCTTACTAAAGCATTTTCTCTATCGCACAGCGCAACGACGACGATAGATAAAGATAACGATATACGAAACCGTACATAGCCAGTTATCTCTGTCTTCTCCCCGACATGCCAAATTAAAAGTCGGGTACTTATTATAAATTGATTTATTTCAAGTATACCGTAACCGCAAAGTATAAACATGGTGGTGCGGTAGTGCGTAACATCGGTAGCGTGTATTTAACTGCGCTAACTGTATATACAAATTGATTGCGGTCGGTGAACAACATCTCTGCATTAATTAATAGAACTGTTGTCTACCTTTATGATTTACATTTTAATCGTTATTCTTTTGATAATTCATAACATTTATAATATAGAATTGTAATAACTTGAAATTTTATCCATAAATGGGATATGTATGTGTACAAAAATAATATGTAATAATTGGAAGATAACAATAAAAGAAACGTAAACTTATGTAATATTTCTTCGGAGGTAAACCAGTTGGTTGGTTGTTAAGTTTGGTAGTTACCAAGATACAGGGCAACCTAGTTTGGTAGTTAAAGGGTTATAAGAGTGTGTATTGTTTCTATAGTGTATAATTTAAATGTGTTTATAATTAACTGTAGATCACTACATATTATAAAGCAGAGTCCTCTGCCACGTCTGTCTGTCTGTTCACGATGAACTCAAAGAGTACCAAACGGATTTTTATGCGGATTTTACCACTAAATAAATTGATTCATGAGGAAGATTTAAGTATACAGTTTATTAAGTTTTTTCTAAAATCAGGGCGGGATAACGTCCGCCGATTATAATCCTCCATATAATATTTCACTATGCCAAATTTCACGTTCACTTAAAAAGCGGTATTTTAGAAATATAACTCTTAGATTACTCAAACCCTAGATGCTAATAGACATAGGTGATTTACTACAAAGGTTTTGCAATTATGGCTAATAATTTATGATGATTAGGATACGTATGGCACAAATGAGAATTTCAAGTTACTTGTTTCAACTCCTTCAGTCCGGACTACTAATTATACATTTCGCAAGAACAAACCGATGTTAGAAATAGCTAAAAGTATATCGTGTAACTACGTGCATAGTTCTAAATCATGTACCCATCATAATGAAGGTCTAGTTAACAATAATACTGTCTCTTCTAGTTTTGTAAATAAGTACCTAAATGGAGATGGATTCTATTTCTTTTTAATATCACAGGCGGCAAACGAACAGCTCGGTCACCTGATGTTAAGTGATCACCACCGCCCATAGGCATTTGTAACACCAGGGGAGATGCAAGTGCGTTACCAGCCTGCGTTTGTGGAGATGTGGAGGAGGGAGGGCGGAGAAGGTACAGGGATCCAGCACTCTCACTGACCGAACGAAACGCAACAATGCAAGAGCACTGTTATTTGACGTCAGTTTTCTGTGAGAGGGTGGTACTACCCCGGGCGAGCCGACCCATTCATGTTGAAACCAGTAATAGCTTCAGCGTGGCTCTATCACATACAGAGGTACCTACACCTATCTCAAAAAGAATTTAAAAAAATTTAATACCATATCTATCTTCAGTGTTTCAATTTGTCTTTACTGTAATCTCAACAGATCTAGCATTCACAGTAGATATCTCCAGCTACATCTTAATTTCAAATAAAACTTTAATTATATTTATTTACTTTATATATTGGCCTAATAACAAGCAGATGAACGAAATTTGTATAGACATTTAGACATATTTAGACCTTATATATATTGCTGTGATAAAACTGTCATTAGTTTTTAAATTTTTCAACAAAATTAAACGTAGGAGTAATTAAATACATATTTGTTTTTTCTCTAAAAACTATTATTCTCTACTATCTTCTCCTTCAGTAACGTGAGTATTGCCACGCGCACGCAAATTTAAATTAATCTGCCTAAATGGTATTATAGAACTATCAAAACTGTCTGGCAAATGAGGAAACGTATTTCTATAATGCCACAAAAAACATATATACAAATTACATTGTATGCTCAAATGTAAGTACTATTAATTATATTTCCTTGAAGTGTAATGGTATTTGGCGAGAGGTTGCCATGATACTAATTGTCGGGCAATATATCGTTTTCTAGTATTATCCAGGAGAAAATATGAAAAGATTGAGTTTTACAATTTAACTAATTTATGCTGATATATTACACACCTTTGTTACTTCTATAATCCAAACTTAATAATAGGCCATCCTTGCTACTTGTGTTAGGAGCATACGCTGAGATACTTTCAGCTTTTATAAACCACGAAAGTCTGGCGGCCACGGGCTCTTACTCTACAATATTTTTACGCTCTTTGGCAGAAAAAATATTGCAAGTTAATTAATTATTTTATCAGATTAGCTTGTCTTTTATTGCTTTAATATCCGTGGTAGTAAAACTTAAGCAACTATCAACAAGAATGGTAAATCAGGATTTTTGCCCAATATAAAGTATTACATGTCCATAATTATACACTTCCATAATTATATAACTTCTTATGAGAGGTCTCTAAAATTCTGATCGACGACCTTTTTGTGTGATAAAAATTGGGGGGGAGGTAGACACAGTGGTGAGTAGAAGGTTCAAGTTAAGTAACATTTGAAACGGTCAGTATCTGAATGGGAGATCGCGTGAGAACACCGCGTAACGTTGACTTTTTGTTGTATATTTTAAATTAAAATGTTTCCTTGTAATATTCATGTTTCACTTCTATCTTGTAACTTTACGACACACTCTGTTTGTTTAAAGGAACGCAATTCAAGATAGGTCTTGTTTTATGTTGCTCCGAGATCACAGATTATCAACGTAACCAGGCATGCAGAAGATTTGCTATTACAGTTTGATGGTCGGCTATTTCTGTCTGGTTGGATCAAAATCCATACACGCGTTAATAATCTGTTGGAGTGCTTCAATTCAACGGGTTGTGGTGGTTAAAAACACACAGTGATTATTAAATATTCGTCTCTAATATATTACCAATTAGCTTTAGAATTTAAATGTGAACAATAGGAAATATTTTTAAAATTTTATCTTCGTCGGATTCCTTATTTAACATTATTGTATTATCTACACCATTCAGTTTATTCGCGGTAAATAAATTGCTTTTGCGGTTTTTCCTTCTTGTTTTATATAACGTATACTTACATCATTTGCATATTTGATGGCTTCCTGATTAGTTTTATTCTGATTATCTAATATTTGTTTGTTTTCTTTGATTTATGCGCTCTTTATGTATAAAGAAATACAATTAGCGAAGATAAAGTGGTGTACGTGGTACGGGGTTTGAAGTTAGGGAGACTTTTTGTACTGCACCTCGAGCAAAGTCAGTCTTTAAGACTGGTAACTAAATCTGGCTGATTGCTTCCCTTCCCTTATATACTACATATCAGAGGGAAAGGGATATAGAATAAGGATAAAGCCGCTTTGACTTGCTCGTTGTGAGTTTGTGGAGGAAAAGAACCTTCTTAAAAATAACAGTGGGTGAAAAGCACATTAAAAAGTTACCGGCAGTGAATAGATAACCTCGTTAACAAATAATAGGCGGGAAGCGTTTGTGAAAGTCCTTAAAACCAGTCTTAGGCTGAATCGAAGAGAGGAGGAACACGAGGTCTGATTATTAACTGCACTGATTTAGAGAACGGAGCAACAATTAGATCAACCAGGCCAGGTTTGTCGTTTATAGAGCTACTATCTAAATGTCACTACGTTGAAGTGGCGATGGAAGATTTCTATCGGAGCCCTTTGAAAATTAAAACAAAATTATAGCAATTTTGTTCTTCTAGTTACATGTGATGATGCATTTACTGCTTTAATTGACTAAATCAAAAGAAGTGCTTCAAAACTCTAGAGAATAAAGTTTATGCAGGTACAAAACATTCAGAATGTAACCAAGGTGGGTATTACAAGTTACGTGTTATGATATTATCCAAGTTACTAATTTTCAAATTTGAATACTCTTTTGAACATTCTTAAATCATCTATATATATAAAAAAATAGTACAATGATGTTTGTCCAGGCTGAACTTCGACATTATTCAACCGATCTTCATGAAAGCTGGCATTTATGTTTAATTTGATCAAACTTGAGAAATATAATAATATATATTTCCATTAATGGTCTCAATATTTTTTAATTATAAATTAAATGATTGTGAATGTTGATTATTTTTATTAATTGTAAGTTTCATCAGGATTGAACAGATGGCGTTTTAAATGACTTTTTGACAGAAAACTGTAGGAAAGACTGTTATAGATATCTCATAATTTAGAATCAGAATTTTGAATTTCTTTTTCATAATAATTGAGACACAGCAACGTGTGGCCGGGTTAGCTAGTTCATTATAAAAAAGAATTAAAAAGGTTTAATGTAAACACGAGTACTATAGTAGGAATAAGTGTATTTACTAGCACCTCATTTCATATGAGGATGTATGTGTGTATGTAGGAGTAATGCGGAAGGTGATCATTCACGCAAATAATTGTATTCGCTGTTTCTACGAGTAACAAGCAATCCGCCAACAAAGTGGATTCAATTATGTTTGCTATTAGTGCTTTTACTTTAATCTTTAAATTTCTTATGCATTTTAAATACATATAGTTGAATTTGAAATGATTTTGGATTTTTTTGGCAACCAGACATCTAGTAAACCGTTGCTGCTGTTGTAGATTAGGTAATGGTATATTAAGGTTTCTTGCGATAATATCACTCAACTAATAAGATTGTTGGCCCTCTTGTTAGTACTTTCCAGGGAGTTTTTGTGGCAAGTCAGAAATGTCAGAATGATCTGTGGTATTATTTCCCATCCACGTCACTTATGCACAATAACTAAACTATATTACGTAAAGCGCTACCGATATTCCAAAACATAGAGTCAAATAACATAAGATTATTAATAAAATATAAAATCCACTATATAGCATTCCAAGATCCCGCCAAAAACTGCTTTCCAAAGCATCTTATAATTACTTCGAAGGACAATATTATGACAAAATATTATCTCTTATGTGAATGTTATTCTTTGTCATTTGTAGGTTTTTCTCTATTACATTTAACATCTAGCAATGTAATTAAATACGTGCATTTGTCAGGCTTAATATTGGCAAAATTGTCTACGTAGGCAGCGACCATAATAAAAGATAATAATGTGTAAAGGGATTTATTTCTACTGGTTCGCTTATTATATCTCACCAACTATTCGTACATAATAAACTCACACACCACCCTCAGAGCAATGGACAAATATGATTAATCTTATGAATATTATATAGATCGCCATCTATGCGATGCAAAGGTCGTTTTTATAAAAACTTAGAAATAGTACTCATAAGCATGTCATTTTACAATTATGTAGGGTAACCATGTTTGTATATATCACACACAGGACATCGTGAACGCTCCCATAAAATTCTTACGAGAAATAAAAACAAGATAACCTTGTTAATTAATTGGCCAGCCTAATTAGCGTTTCCATTTTCATACAACGTGCTTATTATATTGATTTAATATTTGTGTAGAGAGTAAATTAATTTAGCAGATTTTAAGGTAAATGTTATTATGTTATATAAGGTCGAGAGAATATTACGAAGGATTATAATTTTTGTTAATTAATATAATTTAAAAGACTAAAATTAATATAATCAAATCGTATTCACGACAACAGAAGTTCAACCCGATTTTTTCAACGAATTTCTGATACAATGTTATATTATTATCGAATGTGTTAACTTATGATTGAGTACTTTGTACTTTGATTATTAAGTTACTTTCCTGGAAATAACAAACAATTAAACTAAAATCAATATAAACTTGTAGCGTGTTTCATATACCCTCTGTTATGTTCTAAAAGAAACTTGAAACGAATTATACCATATAAACATATTTTGCAAAATATTCGTTACAACGACAAATCTATCTTACAGAATATACACTATTGGAGTAAATATACTTTCTTGTCCTAGATATCTATATATATACATACATATAGCACCATGGATGTAATAGACAAAGATATTCAAAATATAAATCTCAACATATTTTAATACCTCCAAAAAACTAACAATGAAATCTCGAGAGCTACGTGCTGAAAAGCATAGCATCTATCAACTCTATCAATAAACCGATCTATAATCATTGCTTTTGATTAATTGAATTCATTATTAGATATAATAAAGTAAAGTTAAACATAAAGCCGGATGTGGCATGTGGATAATTACTAAATAATTTCTTAATCGTAGATATATCTCTCTTTGGTGCTTCTAAATGTCATCATCCGTTTTGATTTATTTCAAACATAAAGAGAATTATATTATATCAATAATAATTGTTATGCAATATCTTGAATGATGAGAATATTAATTCCTATAATTCTTAATCGCTATTTCCTTAGAAATTGGACTGTATCAATGTTATAAGATTGTTGGTAATTAGCATATATCTTAAGAAAATGAATCGTTTTTAATACTTTAATTTCAGAGAAATCAACATTTAATCACACTCGATACCATATATTTGTACTACAATAAACCACTACAATAAAGCAAGCAATTAATATACGAGGAATAAAAGCGGTAAGGTCATTACATTGAAACAGGCCTATATTTACAGGGATATGGAAACGCTTTTCCATCTCTCGAATTCAAACACTACAAAGCCGTATTGTACTGTTACATTCATGTTGGGGATAGCACGTATGCGGCTTAGAACACGCCTCACCGAGGACCTTTGACAAAGTAATGACGAGGCGAACATAAAGGTTTTCCCCTCAGTCCGCACTTCGGGGGGTAACCGCCTACGGGCGTCCGTGCTTGAGGGGCTAAGGTACTGTTTGAAGTATGGTTCTTATAGGAAATTTTACTTCAAATATTTGTTTGTTTGATGTTATTATTAACCGAGCTCTGTGGAGGTGCTCATCCGATTTTCCAAGTACGCCTATTTTTAGAGCTAAGTTTTGTCGTTTATTTCTAAGAAAATAAAGAAACAAACATTACTGAGAAAAATAAACGTAACAATTTCATGTATTTATTTTATAACATACCATACAAATTCAGATTTAAATAGGTTTATAAAGGTTTTCTAATCATTATATAGTATAAAACAAAGTCCCCTACCGCGTATGTCTGTTCGCGATAAACTCAAAAACTACTCAACAGATCTTCATGTGGTTTTCACCATTGAATAAAGTGATTCATGGGAAATGTGTTGGTATATAATTTGTCAGGGATATTTTTATAATCAGGCCGGGACAACGTCTGCCGGGCCCGCTAGTTAATACATAAATTAATACCTTATAAGATACTAGCTTATGATTCACATTCGTGCGACTTTATGTAGTTTTTAAAATTAAAATACTACACTCGCTAATAATATACCTTGCTATAGGTGAAAGAAATTTTAAAATCGGTTAAGTATTCATATTCAAAGTTAGCCTCTGCCCGCGACTTCGCGTGGAATAGTTACTTTCCGCTAACGCTTACAAGTAGCGGAAGCTCTCAAAATGGAAAAAAAAACCATTTTGAAACATTCATCAGTGTTGCCCCGCTCCTATTGGTGTTAGCGTGATGATATACTCGTATAGCCTATAGTCTTCCTCGATAAATGAGCTATTTAACACTAAAAGAATTCAATTCAGACCAGTAGTTCTTGAGATTAGCGTGTTCAACCAAACAAACCCGCCAGCTTCATAATATTGGTATTGATTACTACTTTTCTCTCGTACTTACCTCGAGCCGTCATTCAAATTACAATAACTTTTGATAGAGTGGATCGATTTTAATAAAACAAAGACTAAGTTACTCTCGATGATATATTTTATGATTAACTGAGGTTTTAATTTAAATCCAGCGCTTTAGCAGTGATGCAGGTTCATACAAACAGACAGACATTTCTAAAAATGATTGAAATGTATTTTATTACTTATTCCCAGACACAAGCAACAGTTTTTTTTTAATTACAGGCACGTAAGATTTACATTCTTATTATATGTAAGTATATAGATAGATGTATAGAAGATAAAAAATATTTTATCCAGTTTATACCCTGATACGGCGCTTATGTACGTTAAAACTACCACTGGTTCCAAAAATCACCTAGTCGTTGAGAGGAACCGGCAAGATACTCGATCTGTTTTTTTTTCTCGAACTGACTAAGCTATTGGCCTGGCAAGGTCTTAACAGCTAAACCGGACTACAAGCTTGATTTGGTTTAACTTTTTATCATATCTATATTTACACACATAGATAGTTTTCGGTGGATGCACCGAGAGATGTGTCATTTCCAAACGTCACCATCGTTCACATATTGATTCACCCTATAGTGGCCTTTAGACATTAAAACCATATATATCTAGAGTTTATCTATTATAAAAAAAAAATTGAATCTTTTATCTTTATAAATAGTGGCATAGATATACTCATCTTGTATTAAACATACAAAAAGTCCAACCATAATGAATGTTAGTTTTAAAATAATATTTCACCCCTACACCTCGGTAACGTTGCAATTCGGTCGTGCACTCGACGTGATGCGACGAGACGGTCTCTAGTGCAGTCCTCAGACGTGGTTACCCTACCGTATGAATAGAGTACTTTGGGGTGCACACACAATTTCATTGAAACAAACTCGTGTTATAGAGGTTTTTTGAGTTTTCAAGTTCTGTATAATAAAGGTTTGTTTCCACATGAAGTCTTTTCATTAGTTACAACGTAATAATGTTTAATTATACTTTATTATAACGAAAAAGATGTAGATAGAAATGCATTCGTGATAATTAAATAAATTATGTTACGACCTTTTTCGAACGTCCATATAATCATTTAAATATAATCATTCAATGAATAATGTTAGTATATTCACCATAAAACAGAGTAATCGTGTTTTTGTCGGGATTTTGGTCTCTCATGTAGTGGATTTTATATTTTATTCATAATCTTGTGTTATTGGACTCTATATTTTGTAAAATTGTTTTACGTAATACAGTTCGGTTATTGTGCATAAGTGAAGTGAATGGAAAATAATACCACGGACCAGGGATTCTGAGATGTCACAAAAACTCCCTGGAAAGTTCTAACAAGAGAGCCCACCATCTTGTTGGAACGTTGAAATTATTCACACGACACTTATTGTAAAAAATTTGTTGTAATCTCTATCGAAACAAAACATTGACACTGTAATTATATTAGTAATTAGTCACTACATATTTTATTATTTCGAGTAAAATATTATAAAATAAAAAAAAAAAACATGCTAAAGATAAATCCATGGATTACATAAAATAAGATTAATTTGTAAATAACGCCTCCTTGAAACCGATTATTACATCGGAGTTTTGTTCGATTGAGATTTAAATACGAGAAATAAGATTACTACCTTTTTTTATTCGCTGATAACAGAAATTGCATCTTCTACGATTTCTTATCTTACTTTCTACGATTACACCAATAATACATAAGAACTTATTCCTTCAAAATATATCGAATTTAATTGAATAAGATTATATTTAAAATGTTTTATTCTATATATAACTATTCGCAATACAGTTACAAACTTGTATCTGGTAAGGACAACATGGTCAAAGAATAAAATTGCTTCGTGGCACGAGAACGTTAACTAACAAAAGGAACTACACACATTATCCGGTAACATCAGCGGTTTTAATTCTAATATTATACTCTATAATTCTCCCCATAGCAACTTGTATATGTATATAACTTAAAATTATTATATAAAAAACATTGTTACCGATCTTCTGTCCATACATATAATAAGAATGAAAATGTAATGTGTCTATAAATTTGAGATTTTTATCAAAAAAATATAGTTCTATATCTTATATATATCTTGGATCTTATATATATTTTGGATCTTATATATATCTTGGATCTTATATATATCTTGGAATAAGTAATAAAATATACTTCAATCATTTTTAGAAATGTCTCTGTCTATCTGTTTGTTTGACCACGTATTACTGCTAAAGTAATGCGTTCACGATAAAACCCCACCCCATCCCACAAGAAAACCATAAAGTCTATCCCCGGGTAACATTTAGTCTAAGTTTCATTAAAATCGGTTCACTTTATCAAAAATTAATTAATTAATTAATTATACAAAAGAAAAGTAGATAAGTAAATGGACTTATGATGAAAATGTGATTGGAGGGCTTAATCTTACGTTCATTGGGTCCCGCACACGAGCCCTCGCTACCTCGCGCTGCTTTTGGCTAAAACGAAACAATGGCAGTAGTACGCGCGAACATAGAACACAAGTATCTCCCGATGGTTTGGTATACTCCGGTAAAGATAGTTAACACGAAAAACAACCCTATCTTGGCCGACTCTAATCAACATAAAACTAGCACCTATGAAATCCAGTGTCTGGGATACGGATTGACTTTTCCGCCAGTGGTCGATGGCGACTTGACCGGACCAGCGTTAGAACATCGTATCGCGTAGGCAGGAACGTCACCTACATATTTCTCTGATACAAATAGTTATAGTCCACATGTTTTTATAAACATTGACAAAAATTCAAAAAAAGTTTATAGGTATGCCGAAGAATATCACTGTGAGCATTTTTATATAACGAACAACGTAAAGTCGGTCAGTCAGGGAAACCAATTAACACTCTGTAGTCACTGTGAATTATACTGTAATTTATCCGGACAGAGCTTAGCCCTACAATAACTTCGACATAAAAGTGCGTGTCGACGGGAAGTTCTTCTAGCACACCCTTTGAAGGGCACGCGAGGGGACAGCATCAGGCTTCTATGATCGGGATTTCTTCATCTCGGGAGAGCAGCCTCTGTAGCGCATCCTCAGGCTGCCGTTGAAGTGCAGGCACGGGATGCGGCGGGTTCATAATGACGTTTATGACTTTATGTATATTAGACATATTCTAGTGTTAGACCATTGTACTGTTGTATAGGTCAATTTTGCCATCGCAGATGACAGTTTTGTATATTTTTGAAATTCGATTACAAACTTCGATTTTATATCACTAAAAAATATATTAATATTCACTTAAAAACTAAGCAATAAAATACGGATACAGCGTTCATTGTAAAAAAGGCTATTATTAATAGCTACACTTAATCACCAAAATTATCAAAATAATAATAAAAACGCAACGTTTCTAAAGAATGTGCGAGGTTGCCTTTATAGGGAGTAGACGCAGTAGCCCGCAGCTCTCTGTCGAATGATTATTTCCTACTGTTATAATACAACAACCCTTGGCCACACGTAAACCATTATCACTTGATGTTGTTATACTTTAAATACAGGAAGTTTTTACATTTACATATTATATATACTCGTATATACGTAAGTATGTCTTGAAATGCATTATTTAGTAAAAACTCAACATTGATCCGGAAGATTATTTTTGTATACAGATAAACAGAAATTGTTTTTAAAATTCGTATCGTTTTCTGCTGCATTTTCGTGCATCATGTACTATGGATATTTTGTTAGTAAATTTTCAAATGGTACTATGATTTACGGCTGAATTTTCATAGTCATTATTGATCATTGTCGAAATAGAATAACCCGTGTGGCATACGACATGACTAAAGCGATATTTATTTCGTCCAAGCTCAGCACGTATAACAACTAGAGACCGAAGCTTGCGGCTACTGTCATAAGACGATCCATTAATGACAGTCACCATCACCGTGCCCGCTACGTGACAAACATTCTAAATATCTGGATATGCGTTGAATAATCGCAAAACTTATAAGCGAGTAAATCTATATTTTTGTTTATGAACGTAATTAATTCTATGTGATCCATTGTAAAACCGTTTCATGTTAAAACATATTAAATCCATTTTTTAATATTATCAATAAGACTGAGTCTGTTTGTTTGCTTGTTACGCTTTCTAGCATTAACTACTCCATTGATCATCATTAGATTTTGAACACACGTTGTCAGAGGTACAGTATAGGATATAAGGTATATTTGATAACAAGGGATAGATCACATTTAAAAATTAAGACTAGTGAAGGCTCAAACATAAACTAGTAATAAAGCTTATATTTTTTAAACTTTACTCTAGTTTAAATCTTATTTAATTTATCTCAAATTACCGTTAAATGCTTGTTTGTGTTTGTCGTGTAACAGTAATTATTACATTCCATCACAAAACTAGGTGTGCGTCGTCATTACATAACCGTCCACAGGTATGAATTAAGTAAGCTCAGGGGGACATAATAAAAGCAATATCAGCGTCTTACCACAAACAGCTCTCTTAGAGAAAGGTGTCCTTTACGGTCTTGGTTAGTTTTAGAATAATAACAAAGGGTTTCTTCTCGGCGTGATGCTTCTATTACGTGTAAGAAAGGAAATTAAAGATTTAAGCGTAGTAATGTACTCTTAAAAAGATAATATTGAGTAATGAGATGATTAGAGAGGATGACGCATTGTAGTAAGTACAGAGACTGGTTCTTGAGTATCGGTGCCAGGCCATATAATTAACAATAACTGCCATAAATACTCTAGAGATCTCTCGGAGGTTCTTCTCGCTCGCTGCGCAGCAGCGGGCGGGGAGACCGCATCAGGGTAAAACCCTCTGGCGGTGGCTTCGCTCTCCCCCCACCTTCTGTGGGGGTGTCAGTTCTAGTGGGGTGAACGCCCTAATCTAGGGCGGTACCCCAGGGGTTGGTCTCTAACCCTTGTCCAAGGTATTCTTGCTTTCTCTCTGTCTGTGATGATGATCTCTGGTGGAGAAGGTGATGGTCGGCTTACGCAAGCAGGCTGGGCGGACAGATCCGCAGGCTGTGCGTCGCTCTGTGTTGTTTTGCGTCTTGTTCGTCGGGGTTTTGTTATTACACCTCTGGGAGGGGGATCATTGGCGGGAGCCATCAGGCTCGCCGCCGCGGTTTCTGTGACCGTATTATGTGTCGGGCCGGCCGTGCGCGCCCGCCCGAAGTCTCTGCTCCGGGCTACGGTGCCGGCACGGCGGTGTCTCATTTCTCTCTTAAATACAGGGCAAATCTTCTTGTTATTGGCAGTGTGGGCGCCTCTGCAGTTCGCGCAGATCGCCGGCGCGTCCTTGGGGCGGTCACAGTCGCGTGCGAAGTGCGGTCCCCCGCAACGCACGCAGGCGATGTCCTTGTGGCACAGTTGAGACGAGTGCCTAAATTGTTGGCACCTGAAACACTGTGCCAACCGGCGTTCCCCTCTCCAGGCTTCAATTTGGATCGGCATCATCAGCAGCGTGTCTACTGCATATATTGCGGGTATGAGTCCGGGTGTTCTCTTAAGGCAGACGTGGAAGATACACCCGTTTCTACCGTTGCGTCCGTCTATCTGTCTGGCGTATTCTGTAGCGAAGCCCTCCTCTCTGAGGGCTTCTTGCAGTAATTGTGGGTCGGTCCCTCTAGGTAGGCCGCGTATTGCGACCTTCAGGCGTTGGTGTGTCGGAGGCGAGTAGGTGAACCATCTCGCCTCCTCTTGGTTCTTCAGGTAATCACATATTTCCATGTATTCCATGTTGTCTGCTGGGAAGAACCTCAGTCCTTTCCCGTAGGCTCTCACATTTGGGTTGTGATCTAGTATCTCAGCGATCCGCTTGAGATGCTCTGACCAATCAGGGAGGCTCTCGACGATTATCGGCGGATAATGTCGTCTCACTTCAGGCGTCTGTGCGATGGCTGTACTTCCATCTCGCTCTTTTTGGTCGGCGGCTAGACCTTGCGATGGTCTAGTGATCGTGGGTGTCGATTGCGCATGCGCGGATGGCGCCACTGCGCGTTCAGTGGTCTTGCGCGGTTTAGCTATCGCGGCCGCGGCGGGTTCCGTACGTTGCGACGATACGGAGGGGGGCTGCTCGCGGGCAGCCCCTCGCGACGGAGCGGGCGCTGGCGAGGATGCGATCGCCTGCGCCGCTAGCTTAGCGCGCGATGTGACGTCTTCTATCTTGGCGATCTTGTTTCTTTGGTATTCTGGTATTGGAGGCGTCTTCAGGTTCCCTCTGGCGGCAAGTTCTAACGCCGCGACGTCTTCTTTAGACGGAGTCTTCCCCTCGCACTCAGCCTCCTGGAGGCGCAAGTACAGCGCCATCCAGCGGATCATCCCCACCGACGTCGACCTCGTCCGATCTAAAATTAGATCGGCGAGAGTGAACGCATCACTCTCGGAGTAATACGCCTGTGGGGATTTTCCCCCGGACGGCCTCTGTCGCGCCTCTGAGGAATGAGGGCGAGTTGCGGGCACGGTGTTGCGGTGTCCGGTAGTCGATGCAGTTGTCTTCGTTTTTGAGGGAACAGGATCCGTAGGCAAAGCTGTGGTCGTCGTTGGTCGGTCTGGATGGCCCTGAAAAGGGCCTTTTTTGGCGGGTCTCGAGCTCGTCGCCGGCCGGAGCGCGGCGGCGGCAGTGGAACGCATTGTCACGCAGGACTGATCGCAGCAATCACGTAGATACGTCCTCGCGCGTTGAGACAACGGGGCGATCTAGAGATCTAGACTGATTAAGAGTATACATAGAAGTGGAAAGCGGTTTTGGCGCCTAACTACGAGAATTTATCAATGAAATTAACTATGTAAAAAAACAATCGCAACGAAATGAATAAGATACAATACAAGGAACTGGGCAAGCTCCAGTAGTCGGACCAGTAAAAGTCCGGTAGATCGTTGGAATGAAAGAAAACATACATAGTACATTATATAATAGAGTTATCACACTTTTTTTTATCAACGCCTGTAAATATTGTCATTATAACTAACTAGAGCGGTACTTCGTATTTTCTATACAAGTTTTTAATTTAATAATTTAGGTTTATAATGAAAATATGTTCATCTATTACTAAAAGTAACTGTGTTTATTATAGAAATAAATGAAAAAGAAGAATGCACAGCCAAATTATCTAACTTTTAGAACAAGATATATATTTTCTTTAATGAAATAATACTAGTCTCCAAAATAATGTTAGCCGAGAACAAATAACAAACACAATAACAAAATAGAACAAAATATATATAAATATCCTTTATACTTACTATAACAAAAACTACTTCGAAATATATACTATTGAAGTGCAAAGACCATGAGGAAGAAAAGATATTCTCAAGAGGGTCTACCCCCCAATTAACCCGTTTGAGTTCGGGTTACTCTAACGGTCAGTGTGACGAAACTCGGGCTTCGATAACGAAAATGATAACATCTGGTAACCGGTTGAATCTTGAGATCATAAATAATATTATTTATTTCAGAGTTCGGTGCGAAGTGGTTCAAATGTGATGATTGGTGGTTATCATGTCGTAAGACTACATTTGTTAATTTATTGCGAATTAAATGAGAAAATTGCCACAGTAGATTTTATATTTGTCACTTTAATATTCTTAATCTTGTCTGATGTTAATATATTCGTAGACCAAAGAGTCAAAATCTAGTAAATGTCCAATTTTTTAATTTACGTCAAGTAGTAAATAATGCAGTCTTCTGAGCCTTGTAAAATATTGATAACATAAATTTAACTGCAATTGACAATAGAGTCTTAGATCATAACTCGCTTAACAAAACTAATGAGGACTGATTCTCAAGTACGGCTTCTGGGACCTTTGCCTTTCGCTTCCAAGGGATAATTAATGAAAAATTTGGAAGTACGTTTCAAGTAAGTACGTTATAGTATTCGTGTAATCGTACTGAGCAACTATGGCCTTAAAATATGTATGATTTTATTTAAAAAATAAACGTGAATACGCATTCAACGCCTGTTTTACTAGCACTGTGTAAAATTTGAAACCTTGTTGAACATATGTTTAAAATACAAAAGCGTATCCAAGCGGTTTCTAGTTAAACATCTGGTTCAAGTTATCATTCGATTCAATCTCATCATTCAAAAACGTACCACTACAAACAGATATTTTACAATTAGAGCCAATGAATAGTATTTTTGTTCAAGCCTTCATTACAAAAATATATTTATTTTAAGTAAAATTGATTACTATTATTGTGACAATTTGATAAAGAGGAAATTATGAATTGTTAAAATAAGTAATATATTGGTTTAATATATTACGTAGAAATGCATGAAGAGAAACAAAAGTATAACATTAGATTAAATACATTGTCAAATATCATATAGTAAAAGTTATGATTTACTTGTGAATCTCTAAATTTGTTTTACGAAATTTAATTTAAGTATTACGAAATCCATAATTTACTTCCAAACATTTTTTTTTATTGTAACCCGGCAAAATGACTACACTCTGCCTGATGGTAAGCACAGTACAATCCAAAAACAATGGCGAACACCGAGAGACACACTATGCCTCGCTGGCCGCCGCTGTCATGGCGGCCTGCGAAAAGCTGGATATGCATATGCTGATCCCGAAACGCAACCCGCAGAAGTGAATCACTATGACGGGCTTTTTCGCCATATACATGGTGGTCGCGACCCAGTCAGGCTGTAAAACCCTACCACCCCGCTTTCGCCATTACCTCGTTCGTTATTCAGCAGGGTCCACCACATGCACGTGAGGTTGGCTTGGGTGTCTCAAGTCTTATGACGTTATTCGACACCCCCTTACATATAAAAATAACACAAATAAAAATAGAATATATTACAACAATAAAATAAGAACTGTCAACTTAGATAAGCATAAAACAATGATTAAATTTAAACGATGTCTATCTCTAAACAAGGGTAAGACACACTTTTGTGATCAAACAATTTTTTATACATATCTTCAACGCATATTTAACTTTTTTGTAATAACACGAGTATTCTTGAAGAGTAATAATCACTTAGAATTTCTACACTTATTTTGCGTAGCTAGGTAAAGGCGGTAATGAACGTAAACCACCGCGTTGTAATGTTTCTGGGAAACGTATATACAGTAATTCGTGGCGTTCCTTCCGCTAACGGTTTAATTTGTGCATCTTCCGTCGTGTGTACACTTCGTACATCGTTTTCATATTAAACAGCATTATGATAATAATATGAATTTTCTTGTGTTACATAATTACATTATGTTGGTAACACGAAATAGTTTTCGCTGCGGTCTAAGTGTTCTTTTACGCTACGCAAAGGTTTTGACAACATTTATTTCTGGAAGGTTCGCATACTTATTACCTACATGCATATTAAATTTATAAAAAATTAGTAAAAGTTGATATACGTAGTTCTAAAAATATTTTATGTGATAAGACTCCAATGAAATATCCAAAATACTTTGGTCAGGATGATTTAAGAAAATCTATAATTTGATATCATCGCCACGTAACAGAGTTAACTATAGTTTGCACCATACGGATGATACACAGGTTTTGTAAATATAGGTATGATCCCATTTGTATGAAAATAACATCAAAATCGATTACTTTATTTAGGAGAACGGTTACGGGCACACGCAAATTCTATAGATATACTATAAAGATGTATCATAAATTGCTATAAATTTGATGACAATATTCACAATTATATATGTGTAATATCTTAAAAACGATTTTTCTGTTCAAAATATGTTTTACAAGATATTATTTAGATTTTATGTAAAATCATATTTACATAATACACCTTCGGTGATATAATATTACCATACATTGTTGCTACAAGGGAATATTTCGCTCCGTGTCTCTTCCAAATGAAGCTGGCGATGTCAATAATATGGTAATTCAAAGACAATATTGGAGGTGTGTTCTACGCAACGTACACTCGGGTGGAAAACTAATTTTGGCACCGCTGCTCTTGTCTCACGAAGTCAGTTTTCACTAAAACAACATTGAGTCAACTTTACTAAAGCTACAGTTAACTGTAAATTTCTTCAAAGGAATACTCTGGATACCATTGAAGTTATCATCTACAAGAAGCGCTTTCTTTAATAAATAGGGTTGCCGAAGGTAAACCTCGAAAATGATTTTTTTTAAAGTAAAACTTCTTTAGGCGCGACTAGGAGGTAACTGGACGATAATGCAACGGAAGTCCGTCACGACAATATAGCGTTACGTTTCTGTACCATCCGGCTAGATAATAATTAAACATAACCAAAACTTCTATTAAATCATAATTAATTTAATTCATTACTTATCATAGTAATCTGTTCGTACTTATCTATATTTTATTTACTTTATAACAAAGAGTTGCTCATAATATTTGCTGTGTTATTTAAGTTCGGAATTAGCTAATAGATGGCACTACAGATAATGAAGCTTTGATTTGTTACTTACTTACGTTGAAACCAGATGGCAGCACTGTCAAGCGCCCATATATACATACTTAATTCTATTGTATGATTTTTATTATTATTCAATTTAATATTTGTTATAATTTTTTTTTTCTTAAAAATTTTTCATTGATTTTTTATAAAATAATTATAGACAAAATAAAAATCAATTACAAAGTTTTACTTCAATCGCGTGTGACGGTTACATGCACTAATTTTTTTTTAGCTACGAATCTTCCTGATTATTACTGGCATTGTTGACTAGGTAATAATATTACAAGTGTTGTTAGAATTTCAATGTTCTAACAAGACGGTGGTTCCTTTATTTGAGCTTTCCAGAGATGTTTTGAGGTGGGTCACCTGATGTTAAGCGATCACCACCGTCCATAGACACTAACAACACCAGGAGAGTTAAAAATGCATTGCCCGCCAGTGTTTCGGGGAAGGGGAGGGGAGGGGAGGTGGGCCTCCGGTGCTCTCACTGACCGAACGAAACGCAACAATGCAAGCACTGTTACCTCACGTCGGTTTTCTGTAAGTACCACCCCGGACGAGCCTACCCATTCATACTGAAACCAGTAATACCTTTAGCGTGGCTCTACCACCTTCTGAATTCTGGCATCTCAAAATTCATGCTCCGTTGTATTATTTTCCTTGTTTTAGACTAACACGACGAATCCACAATAAGACGACGATTCAGACAACGAACAGATAAGAGGACAGTTGATTATTTGGGACATAATATAATGATGTCGGACCAACAGCCGTATGTCGTTTATAGGCAGTGGTCACATGTAACGCGAGCTATTTGTATTATGGCGCGATCTCTTAACATAAACATTATTAGTGAAATTCAGTTGTGTCTTAACAAATCTAATGTTATTAATGCGATAGTCACTTTGTCTGTTACGTTTTTACACCTAAGCTGTTAAATCAATTTTGATGGATTTTGGTGTAGAGATTGAAGTGAAGGATTGAACCTTGGAGCAGGATATAGGCTATTTTTTTGTCGTGAAAAAAAATGGAATGAATTGAAATGGGATATTAAAGTTTATATGAGGAATCGTGATCAAACCGTAGAATAATAATTGATAGTTTTCTAATACTGGCTTAGTTGAACATCCCTCTTGTAAAAATCTATCGGCAAACACCTATAGATGTGTTCCGGCATTTGCAATTGAGAGTCAGTTCTCCTATAGGCTTCACATGTTATCGTTTTAGGCCATATCGCTATTTAATAACAAGTGAAACTAAAATCTATAAAGTTAAAATAATATTATATGTTTTATAGTGAATTCTAAAAACATCATTATCAGTCGATAAGACGTTGGTATCCCTACTCCTAATTGACATGCAAACTGCTAAGTTGTGAAACTTGCTACTTGCGTTTGTTTTCCTAGAAATGTAAAATATGAGAAGCCTACCGATGTAAATTGAATCTGTTTTTGCTTAACAATCGTGTACTAGATGATCTATTTCGTCTTATTTTCCATCATCCATAAATAACTTTTATAAAAGCTTTATTTAGATTAAATATAAGATTAATAATCTCGTCTACGATAGTTTGTTGATAAATAATTCAATTTATAAATTGTCATACAATTTAGTCTAGATGGTTTTCTATTTTAATTCAACAGTAGTGTATTTTCAAGCTCGTCAAAACAGTTCAATATTTATCAACAATATTTAATATAATTGCACGGTAGTGAAATTATTTTCTATATATGCTATTCGCAGGTGAAATGCCATATATTTTTAGCTTACTAGTAACTAATATGATCATGTTGATGATGTTGTGACGAAGATAACAACAAATTGCGACTGAATATTGTATATGTTTATAATGATAATAAGGTAAAACTCATTACTCTTTCTCTCTGATATATTATTAACTACAATAATCTATCAGAAATAAATTATTACGTGTTCACAGCCCTTCTAGAGATGATGATAATATTAGTTTTATTGGGTAACCAAAGGTTTTGTTGACTTTTAACCCAGAAGATGTATTAATAACTTAATAGAAAAATATAAGCAAAATAATTTGTCATTCAAATACATAACAAATGTATGAACACTTCAAATTGTAATTTACGGGCATTTTGGATTGTAAATTTAATAAACCAACAACAATAACATTCCTAATGTCAAATAACTAATTATTCTATAATTTATGTATCACAAGCGGTCCCGGCGGACGTTGTCCTGCCTTGATAATAAAAAGAACTTTAAAATTCAACCGCAACGCCATCTACCGGGTCCAATTGTGAATCTAAACCATTCTCGGATCCACTGCAACACGCACACAAAATTTCATCAAAATAAGTCCTGCCGTTTAGGAGGAGTTCAGTGACATACACACGTACAGAAGAAATTTACATATAAAGATGAAAAATAGCAATGCTTACAGATTTATAATTATCATGTAACAAATGACAATTTATTTTATATAAAAATACCAGTGACACGTGAAATATTCTATGCCTGTAAAACGTACAATCACTAAAAACACAGAATAACTGGGCAGCTGAAACAATATAAATTATATAAAATATAATATATAATATATATAAAAATATAAACAACCATATAATGTTTGATTCGGTCTTACTTCCATGTAATTTTAAAAATCACGTACAAGAAATTAAACAATGGAAACTCGATATATGATAAAAATAAGCCATTGTGATTAATTATACCTTTAAATATCTTGAGCTGGAACACTAATTGTGTTTAATAATTTTAAATGAAGCAAAAAGATTTCAGCTCAATAAACAGAAGACTCAAATCGAATCCGATTAACGATAAATAAACGTCCGGACGAATACGTAGCTAACAGGAATGTACTCAGGATTACGCGGTGGGGATCGACTGCTGAACATTTTATGAAGGAACTTTATTACATTCATACATTACATACATAATATTATAAAGCTAAAGATTTTGTTTGCTTGAGCGTGCTAATCTCCGGAACTACTAGTCCGATTTGATTAGATAACTCATTTATCGAGACAAGCTGTAGGCTATATGATCACGCTAAGACCAATAGGAGCAGAGCAGTAATAAATAATGTTTCGAAATCGGGGTTTTGTAATGTTAGCCCAAAGTAACTATTCCAAGCGGACGAAGCCGCGGGCAGAAGCTTTTTCTAAGCCAGCCTGCCTGGTTACTACCCTCAAGTTCAAAATTTGTCACCAGAAACTTATAGGTACGTTTCTGCAGCTACACTAGAGAGTCGATCCTTTAAATTTTGCGTGTTCGCCTTCTGAAACCATGTTGCCAGTTAATTTTTTTTTTTTAGTTATTGTGGGCAATAGCTAACACCTATCAAGTATGAAAAGTAATGTTTTCTATTGACAATTTTTGTAGTGTACCATGTATGTATAATTTATTTGCGACATTTATGGTTTTTTTTTTACTTAGCAAGGTCTTAACAGCTTCATCACACTACTAAGGCGAGCGCTTAAGGCACTCAGCCGATTTACGGCTAAAACAGGTAACAATAAAGATAAACACAGTGATGACAACAATAAATAAAAATCAACAAATAAGTAATTTTAGAAACTATATTTATGAAAAACAGAATTAGATAAATAAACTGAGGATTATAACTGTATGTGCTTTCGTGAATAAATATAAATAATGTTTCTCATAATAACACTCTTTACTCATATAGTTCATTAAACTTATTGTATGTAAATTCCATGTTTACTCACCTTATTGTATGTGTAACGTTTAGTAAATATTAAATTTAGTGAACGTATAAAGGGTGCGTGTTTATGCTATCATATTTAAAATACTTTACTACACAAAGAATTACTATGGGCAAATGTATAATGACTTCGTTACTACTAGTACTTACTAATTAAATACTGAATACATAAACTATACGATATTCTTAATGATCCTATAAAAGATAGTATTTCATTTAGTAAATATAAAAAAATATATACTCTAAATATTAAAAAATTTCGAGTTTCATTTAGAATCGATTGTAAAATTGTTTATTAGTATATAAAATTCTTTGTATTTGTGTGGCTGCGTTTAGTGAATGAGTTTTTAAAAATATAGCATAAGATTCTAAAAATACTAGGCTATGCCATATTCATATTAAAAAAATAAACCGGACCCTGCATACAATTTATATATCCATTGCTTACATACTGAATACATCTCTGTATTTCAATATAAAATTCTCGAGAACTGTGAAATTCGATCTAGTAACGTGGAACAAAGGTTAATTAAAATTTACAAAAATGCGCCTAAAACTATATAGGAATAAAGTAGAAAATACGTCGGCAAGAAGGTCAGCAAGAAAAATGTTGTTTCATAGCAAAAGTATTCGCATTGAGAAAGACATACCGAGCTCTCTTTATAGGACCGCAAAGGGTCCGAAGCGGGTCGTGATAAGTATCGACATAACTCTGTTAAAGTGCTAGAAACAATTCGGTAAGGGTCAGTTCACATGGACGTAATATATCAGAAACAATTTTTCATTCAAGCGTTAATCATTTTCATCACAGTTTATGATTTTTATAATGAGCAGACTAGTTTTTGCTCGCGGATTCGCTTGCGTTAATGTAGATTTGACTTATTTGTACTTTTTTCTGAGTGAATATCTTTTTTAAGGATACCCTCTATATCTTTCTCTGTACCTATGATTGCTAACCATATTTTGTCATTTTTATTTTATAGCCATTTTTTATAGTTTTTTTTTTTCTATAAACATACTTTATAGTTTTGCATACAAATTACTATAGAACTACCTGTTATCTGTCAATAATTATTATTGCATGATTTAACCTATTTATTTAGCAGGGTATAGTAGCTAATATCATGCTACAACTTGTTGAAAACGAAGGAAGAGCGCTGTTAGGTTATGCGGCTTTGCGCGACTTATGAACCCTTTAAAGCAGGAAAAATTAAACGGTATAGAAACCGTGAGACATAACAAGTAGTCTAAAATGTATCTTATCTTACATTCTAAGTAAAGTTACAAGTAAAGCTTGTATTATTATTATCCTAATAAATACCTACAGTAAGGCTGTATAAGGCTATGTTTTATTATTATAATTAAATTGTAATTAACAAATACCAAGCCATGGGTGTTTGATATTTACTAAATATAGAGAATAAAGGCACTTCCATTGTGAACAAGTCTTAAGGCTGCGGATTTACTTATATTTTGTCTTGTTACTAAGATAGTTCTGAATGCTATATGTATATTGTTATTTCAACAAGAATCTAAGTGTTCAACTAATTTTATTCTAATACTAGCTGGTACTCGCGACTTTGTCTGCGTTGTTTATTATCTCAACGTTGAATTTTATGAGAAAAGGAAAACAAATGAAAAAAATGCGAGCAAAAATATACTTTGCTTAGAAAATTTCTTTGTAAACAATTTTATCCTTTTACTTCATCGCTCCTGCTATGCGCACTACATCACTTGTGATGCATGTGTCATAATAAGTAGTGTTGATAAACAACGTGTCGAGTAAAGTGTTAAAAACACCGGTTCTCGCCCAATCACCGAAGTTAAGCAACGCCGGGCGCGGTCAGTGCTTGGATGGGTGACCGCGTGGGAACAACCCGTGACGTTACTTGGTGTATTTTTTTAAATAAAATGTTTCCGTCATACATATGTTTCAGTTCTATCGTATATATCTACGATACACCCTGTTTTTAATAGTTTGGTTTGACTGATATTATATTTTTTTATACATTTGTTTACAAAATTTATCTCGTGATTGCCTTAAGAGATACGCGGGCTGCGTTCTGTCGATACAAACATATTCCCTATTTCCACCCTGGATAATGACACTAGAGCAAATATTGTTGTACCGTATATTCTATATCTACCACGATCATATCTCTATGTTTTGATTTTATCCAAAAATCGAATTTCATAAGAAATAGAAGCTTTCAAAAATCACATAAATCGTCCATTTTCTACCCATATCTTCAGACGTCCGGCAAAAAAAATGACGAATTTGATGAAAAATAAAAAAGTCAACGACGTTTTTATTTTATCCCTGAAAAAAATATTAAAATCGGTTCATTCTTGGAGGAGGAAAATGGGGAATACGAAACGTTGTATTCGTTTACTTTACATACATATAATCAGTCTGAGCTGCAGTTGTCCTTCTGGAGCCGAGCACTGGAGCGCAGGATCCAGCGCGACAGTAAAATATCTTAGCAATAGAACTACCAATAGATCTGTAAAACCTACTCTGCCAATGTTTTGCGGCCCGTGTTTCCTCTTAAAGTGCTCGAATTGTTTTTTTCTGTATTCATGTTTAACATAGCGACCACCGTCTGTCCTAATATATAAATAAATGAATAGTCTTGAATTATATATGTTTTAAAATTTAGTAGTAATAACGTGTAGAAACAACGATACAGATAGGTTTATATCATATTTATGTATTGTACAGGACAGGGTACAACAGTGACATAAGAGCAGAAACAAAAATGATTGATGCTCTAACCTATAGTCTGAAATCCAAATGGAAATGGGCAGAAAATGTTGCAATGATGCAACCGGAAAGGTGGACTAAAGTTACTACGATGTGGACGGGTCCAATTGGAAAAAGAAGAGTAGGTAGACGTAACACAAGATGGTCGGACGACCTTTGTAAAATAGTAACAGATTGGTCAAACGCAGTGAAAAACAGACATCGCAGGAGCTGGAGGAGGCCTTTACCCGAGAAGGGGCCCAAACCAAAATAGATTATGATCACTTGTAATATAACTTAGCTAAATAACATTACATTTTTATAAATTGATTATTGTAACTAATGTACTTCCTTGGTTTTTGAAATAAACGGGCTTTTTATTTTTATTTATTTATTTATTGTACAAGTAAATTAGTAAAATATTAATTTCTAACAAAAATACCTACTTTTCCAAACAAACAATGTTATCGTCGTAGCATATTGTACTCAGTATTGAGAAACTCAAAGCCTGCTTCATGTTAATAAAGAAAATAAAAATTTTAATATCAAATACGTCGACTTTCAGTATGTATTTCAAAGCTCATAGTCTCCAGAGAGCTTTGTTGTTTCATCGCCGGTGTTTATAACTCAATAACTGTATTTCCCTCGGGTGTGTTAACAGTCGCTTGGTTAGTCCATTTATTTCAGTGGCTTCAACAATTTTGTCTATTTTTATCTGGAAACGGCTTATGTGGTATCATTGGTTATTGACACAATACGTAGTAATACTTTGCTAATAAGAATGATTTCTATACAACAAATAAACTTGAAAAGTGATAGAGAATTTTGACAATAGACTTCGGCGGATAATAGATCAGGTAATAAGTCCTGGTGGTTTGACCGGTGGAATATCAATCTGACGTCCGCAGGTTTAAACCCCGGCATGTACCAAACAATTTTTCGAATTTTGAGTACATTTACTGATTTAAATCGGTAACACTATCGGCTGACAGTGAACGAAAACCTTGTCAGGAAAGTTGTCTTTGTTTTATAATGATTGTTGTTTTTTCCATAGTTGTAAATAAAGAAATAAATAAATTATACTAACATGTTAAGCTTAAAATTGGAACCGGTTATGATATATACTTCATGGATTTAAAATTGTATTAAGAACGGTAATTAGCCACGCTAGATCAATAGACAAAGGCAGAACATAGGTATGGGAGTATGCAAATTTTCTACCAGTTTATATATACAATGAAATATTAGATGTGTTCATTATAAGAAAAACTAATAATGTAAAATGTTAATGCAACGGTTAAAAAATTATCAAAAGCATCATTATTCTGCTGTTCATTATCTGTTGTTGCATCTGTTTATAACAAAGCCTCAATAGCTTAATTCCAATGTAATTTCTAACTAAATTTCTTTAATCACCTCCTAGATTAAAGAGTGGATTACCAAACTTTATTTGTAAATAACTCGGGCAGAGATAACCAGCAAAAAAATGGCCGGTGTTCTGATAATTCCGAATAACAAATTTTCAAAAATGTCATTAATCTGCTGTTGCTGTTTTGTAGGTGATAGAGCCTCGCTGAAGCTATTACTGGTTTCAGCATGAATGGGTCGGCTCGCCCGGGGTAGTACCACCCTCTCACAGAAAACCGACGTGAAGTAAAAAGCGTTTGCATTGTTGCGTTTCGTTCGGTCAGTGAGAGCGCCGGTTACCCAGCTCCCACCCTCCCCCCCTCCCCCTACGCAGCTTGCAATTCCCTTGGTGTTGCAAGTGTCTATGGACGGTGGTGATCACTTAACATCAGGTGACCCACTTGTTCGTTTGCCTCCAATGATATATAAAAAATATATATATATATTATAGCTGTTTATAACCATGGCTCAATAACTTAAATCCAATGTAATTTCTAACTGAATTTTTTTAACCACCTTCTAGATTTAAGGGTGGATTACCAAACGTTATTTTTTAAATAACTCGGGCAGAGTTAACTCTGTCCTGATAATTCCACATGTATTAATTCTATAGGATTGCGTCAAGCCGTCTGCTTAATTATAGCCCCAATTATTCTTGGTTTGAAACTCTACCCTGGAAGTATAAAGGAAAATTAAATGTACGTATTATGTAGTATTTGTTTGTTCGTTGCAGAATCCGTAGAGCTGTCAACCGTTTTCATTGAACCACAGCTTATCGTAAGGTTTCCATGATGAGGTCGTGGTATTAGAGTAAAACCAGAATGAATTAGGGTTGCTACATCGACTGATAAAAAAAAATTGATTTTTTTATCTTAAATATATCGAAAATATTGTTGAAAATAATAAAAAAAAACCTGTGAAAGCCACATCCCTTATTAATATTACAATATCCCGCATGGTAAACTTCCATTTCCCATATGATAAACAGGGGAAAACTTGTTTTTTTTGTTTAGAATTTTATAACTCTTTAATAAAGTGTCTGTACTTTTTTGATTAAAAAAAAATGTTGTTGGTATTTTGGAATAAGTAATAAAAATTTCAATTGTTTTAGAAAAGTCTGCTCAGGATAACTATACATCATTTCCACGAGTAACATTTAGTCTTGGTTTTATTAAAATCGGTTCAGTCTATCAAAAGTTATTGTAATTTTAATGAGGACGCGACTTAAGTACGAGAGAAAACGTAGATAAGTAAATGGACTTAGTACATTCAGATGACTTTATTAAACACTGTTTTTTACATAAGTTTCCACGCGGAAGAAGTCGCGTGCACGGCTAGCTTTCACTAAAAACAACCTTCAAAACATACTAATAATCAGTTTAGTCCTACGATAACTGTAAACTATAGAAGACATATTCATAGAATGTTAGATTCTAGAACGATAAATTTTATTGATTTCTCACGGCTGTAAAACACTCGATTTTGTATGTCCTACTTTTGAACATTGAACGCACATGAACCGTCATGCTCATCTTGGTAATGCAGTGAATCGTGTATAATCCACTTTAGTGGTTTCAACCATATTTACTGTCTGACAAAGAGTGCATCGTCCTTAATTAATTTAAAATAATAATATGATGCTACACACGTTTTGTATACTAAAATCAGCGAAACATTACAAGTGTATACATTGTGCGTATACATCTAGTAATACTTTATCTAAAAGCTTTCACTTTTATCGTGTGATCATAAGTACACACCCACTTTATTTGATTACTTTTATGTACACATATTTTATTTGACACATTTAATATAGCATCTATTACATGTTGACTAAATGATATTCGAAGTCGTTATGTAAAAATAATGGCCAATTATTTTGGACCGGTACTTTTTCATCAAGCATTCTTATTTAAGGACGACTTATTTATAAAACTTTATATTCGTTATTGTTGCGGTAACTATTACAACTTAAATAGCTTCATCGGATCGTTATAATAACTGTGGCGATACTTTTTGTAATGTGCAAAAATAGCACACCTGCCGAGCGTCAATGCAATTTAAATCTTATTGATAAACAGTTTAGAATTGACATTCGATTGTTACGTCAAAGACTATAGAGCATGTAGTCTTATAGTTGCGGTTTTCTTTCGACATGTTCCTTTTTTGAAATATCTTCGAACATGTCTCGTGCACTATGCGGACGGTGTGACAAAGATCAAAATGTTCGTAGGAAAATATACTTTAAATACTACCAAAGTAGGTCGAAATTATAATGACTATAGTAAAACCGTAAAGAGGTCATCGTCTCCTATTTTTTCGCTATTCCTTTTTTAACACACTCGTCTGATTATTAAATGTGATCGACTGTTATAAGAAGTTGCTGACGGATTAAGGTAAAAACTTGTCTTATTCTACATCGGGGCGGCCAGTATTTAATTAGCGTAGTAATTGCTACAATCTACTGTTTAATAAAATTGCAGTATTGCGCGAGATAAATAAGAAAAAATGATAGTAGATTTGATTTACACAATTTACTATAAGAATATTATTGAAGGGAAACTTCTAATGCGACTTCCAACAAGGTTGCGTTAAACGTTTAACGCTCCTGAGGAGGGGGAATAGAAAAAGACAGAGCGAGAAAAATAATCAAACATTTCGTATCTTACTTTATTTATCATAATCCCATTGTAAATGTTATAGATTTGGATATTTCTCCACACGAAAATGATATTTAAAAGATGCGATCAACTGTGAATTGTAAGCAATGTTAATAAAGTTTGCCTTAAGGAAACAATATGATTTCACTAAAAATCAATTTCTACCCTTTCCTATTTTCATTTCCACATTACGAAGTTTCACTTCTTCCGCGCGAAGGGACTCCACGCACTATTTTTTTTTTTGTAAATCGTGTTAGAGATTTTAATATTGATACTTTTATTTCCTTTCCTAAAAATATGATTTTATTCTTATTTTTGGGATATTATAATTCACGAAGCACTATCATGAAGAGTATAACACATATCCTTGTAGAGAATTTGATGTCCAATAATAAGGCCTTTTTAATAAATTTATTAGTTTAAAAAATATTCATGGTTAAATTTGAATAGGTAGTTAATATCGAGTTCTTTTTATTTTTGTTATAAAATATTTTAATTAAATAAATTCTGATATTGGATGTATTTTTATTACAGAGGGGGAAATCCTGCTTCAGATACCCTCAAACTGCCGGAGGACAGCGTGGGGGTTATGTCAGACTCCTTCTGACTAAAACCCTTCTGCCGGTTAGCGCGTATATGGACCAGAGTTGCGGATTTACGAGAAGCATACTCCACTTCCCTGGCCACGCGCTTGCTTTCCCCGATGATGTTCATACAGGGACCCTCACCTCAGAAAGATATTATGCTCAACATTGGATTCCTAATTCGAAACTAATTGATAGAAATGATGTTTTTAATGTACAAATAAAAATCGTTTCAAATATAGAATTTGTGTTCATAGAAACTATATTTTAATTTTTTCTAATGCACATTTATTTTTTAAAACGTTTGACCGCGATCTCAGTCGATGTTAAATGACGCTATATCTAAAAACTAGCCTCTGCCCGTTACTTCGTTCCGTGGAATAGTTACTTTGGGCTAACGCTAATACGGAGCGTAGGCTCTCGAAACATTCTTCATTGGTGCTCCGCTCCTATAAGTCTTAGTGTGATGATATAGCCCATAGCTTTCCTTGATAAATGAGCTATCTAACACTAAAATAAACCAGACTAGGCCCCCTCGGCAGCGGCTCAAGCCTAGGTCCGTTCCCTCGGCGTGGAGCCTTGAGTGCGCTGCTCGCGCGATACACTCACACAAAATCTTAAAACACTGCAACAACTTTACACATATCACCTCCACACACGTGCACGCACACGTGCTAACACATGTTAGTGGAAGGGTTTTTATTTTTGTTTTTCACTTATTGAACTGAAACAGTTTAGAAAAATTATTCAACACAAAATACATATAAGAGTTGTTGAGGTATGTATGCTTGGTACACATATATATTTCAATAACTCATATAAGTATGAATATGTAGCTAGGCTTAGGTTAGCTCAGGTAGGTCGCGAATTGCATGAATCAGGCAACAGCCCAAGCCGAGGTGTGCTACGCACCCTTGAGCTAGTTGTCGAAGTAGATTCGAACTCGGGTTAATCGACGTAGTGTCCTGAGCCATCGAAGCTTCAAGTTATAGAACATCGATTATGTATTATACTAGGTTTTGTCCGTTCGCGTTAATTCACATTTGACCTATGCTTCAAGAACAGTATTTTTTTTCTAAATGAAAATTCTTTTATTGTACTCCTGACAATTTTTATGATTTATATAGTTAAGGAAAAAAATTGGATGTCTGTAAAGTTGGTTTACGGACGATAATTTTACGTCATAACGACTCGGAGGCATCCACAGAGTACGTTATATAAATAGAGGTCGCACTCGTTCTTTCCAATCAGCGCCTCTATAGTATGAGTTTTGAACTAACATTGTTGGTTATAAATGTACATTTATAGCTATGTATGGATGCATACAGCGGTACTGCGTAAATCGTATACAAGTTTTTGATCATTTTTATTTGTAATGAATATATTCATCGTAAGGCATATCTAAATCCAAGTATATATATGCAGGAGTCAATGTTTATAAGTAGAACCGGACATAAATAAAATTGTTTGTTGGAGACAAGAAAATTTAAGGGAGCACACTCTCGTAAGAAATACGTAAACAAAGAGAATGAAAACAAATAGTTGAAAGTTGTCAGTTTGAAAGGTCAAAATTAATTGTCATCCACCATCTTTTGTTATCAAACTTGCCAAAAAATTATATAACAGTGCCATCTAGAGAGTGGATTGATAACCAAAAATAGACGAGCCTTTTCCATACAAATCCGATTCTGAGAAGTGAAAATAGTGTAGAGGCATCGGCCGATTGGTTGGAAGAGAGATAGATGCGTCACAAGCCGAACGTTTAGGCCAATCGCACCTCTCTATCGCTTGTTCCATTTTCGGTTCATCGGTAGTCCGGTGAAGCTGTTAAGACCTTGCTTGGTCAATAGCGTAGTCAGTTCGAAAAAAAAACGCTCTCGCTTGCACGCTCGGCTCAGGCGGAATGTGACAATAAGTCATGCTTTTTCGTGCGTGCAGCCGGCGTTCATCGACTTATAAGACGTTATTACGTCAAAATGTCGATGCATTCATAAGGACTACCGACAGAAGTGAAAACTTGAAATAATGAATAAATGTGTACTCTTTTGAATTTTCATATCAATTATAGTCGACATTTAAATTTCCAAATTTGTTTATTGCAATTTATACATCAGTGTGATTTGCATATCTATTGGCACTTAGAGCAATAATTATATACATTTTTATAGAGTCTATTAATCAATCAAACGTATGATGAACTGCAAATATCAATATTACATGTACACAGGTTCTATACTACGCGTCGATAGTCTGAGGCAAGCCGCGCAAGCTCAATACGGCCGCCCGTGCTTACGTAGCATGTCATAACGCGATATGATAAATTTATCTCCCGCCAAAAATACCACTACACGCGCCTAAAGAAATTTCCACTTTAAAAATTGTAACAAGCAAATTCGCTTTCGCATTTATAATATTTGTTACGTTTACAATTATAACTTGAAAGATTAAAATTTAATCCCAAAATACAACTATTGCTTTGCCATTAAAATTCTAAATCAACGTACATTTTCCCAGGCGGCAGCAGAAGGCCGAACACCGACGTTTCGCTCGTAAACAACATACCTACCAAATATTTGTATTTCTGTTCAACCGCCGCGCCATTTCGCTGTTTTTGCCTGATTTTGCGAGCTCGGCGATTTTAATTTATGCTTTTATTTTTTATTAACTGTGCACGCGACTTATGTAAAAAACAATGATTAATTAAATCATTTGAATTTATTAAGTCCATTTACTTATCCACTTTTCTCTCACGTCATCATTAAAATTACAATAACTTTTGATAGAGTGAACAGATTTTAATGAAACGAACACTAGATATTACTCGAAGATATGCTTTAGGATGTTCTTAGTTTTACCGTGAACCTAGTACTTTATCAGTGATACGTCTACAAACAAACAAACATTTGTAATAATGCTTGAAATGTATCTTATTACTTATTCCAAAATATCTGCGACAATTTCCACAAAAATCTAAAAAGTACAGACACGTTAGATTAACATCCTTATTATATATATGTATAGATTTTTGTTCTTACACAACTTCTACCCGTACACTAAACCTCAATAGCTGTTGTACAATTATACTGCGGTGTGTATGCGGTATTTTTTATCACGCTTTTATTAGCTTCACCTGTATGTATGTATGTAACCGACCCCTTTGAGCTCGATTTTGTCCTACTTTGAACGATCAGATTTAATTCAAACGTTGTACACCTGTCAATGGTCGATGACAATGCAATAATCCGAAAAAATAAAGTTAAAAAAATTTAACTAAAAACTGAATAGAATTAGAAATAAATGTGTATTTTTGTAAAAAGTGACAAAAAAATGATAATGACCCCCAGGTATCAGTATTTTTATCATTTTTTTTGTCAATTTTTACAAAAATATACATTTATTTATAATTTACACTATTCTTAATCCAAATTTATTAAATTTTATTTGCTGTTTTTTAGTTGGATTTTTTATGAAAACGTGTTTTTTTAAACTATTATTTTTACCCAAAAACTCTGTACCGAAATGTATGAAATCAAAGTTTCATAAATTACCTAAGCATTGTGTGTATTTAAAAATGTTCAAGTCGTCATCCTCTAAATAAAATTATCAAAGAAACAATTTCAATATCTCTTTTCGATTATCGGTATGTATGATAATTATGAAATGATGCAAATAATGCATTCATTAAAATTTCACCCTCTAGCTATACTGCAGCACCATTTAAGTGTCATATGTTATGACTCTTTGTATATATCTTACCTCAACACTCCATTTGGTATTATTTGTAGTACTTAATATTTATTATGGTAAGTACATGCTTGAATTCCAATATTATGACGATCCATTGAACTGGGTAAAATATGTATTAAAGCGCCATCTAGTAAAAACCACAAAAGTCTCAGTGAAAAAACACATAGGTGTACCGACTTCCTTGGTGATTTATTTATTTATGCTTATTGGTCATAAATATGACAATACATTCGTAAAAATGGTTGCAGTAACACTCTTTTAATTAAATATATTTGTCGTCATATTTATAGATAACCACGGCATGCCCCAAGAACAGATTAAATTTCAATAAAACTAAATAAGTATATAACTATTTTACAGATTTCACATAAATAATAAGAAACTTAACAAACAAACACAAAGAAAAAAACAGATACTAAAACCGATTAATACTCTATTATGAACATACTGATTTGTCTCTACCCCTGTTTTGAATTTTTTTGTTTATTTGAGAAAATGTCGCATATTTTATGTAATTATATGACCTACATATTCAGTTGATTGGAGAGTGATGTGCCAAACAATGTTGAAGTATATTCATCTCATATATAACCATTGATGCCATTAGTATTTATATAATTTAAATTAAATTCAACTTAAACGATGCGTAATTACATTAATCACCGTTAAAACTAGTCGTGTGTGTCAAGCGCGGACCGTAAGTTACCGGGAAAATATGACGGACGTTCAACGTAACACGGTTATTCAAGCTTGTAGGGCTGTGACTAGAACACGCACTAAGTAATATACAGCTTGTGAAGTAGATAATATTACATTTTCCGATTTCAATTAGATAGATTTTGGAAGGACTGATCGAATGAAACTCTTTTTTGACGTGAAACATCTACATATGGGCGAGGGTAAACCTGATTGTTTGTGTGGCGATACAGGCCGTGTGTATGAGACGTGGCGACATGAAGCCATGGGCAAGCGACTGTGCAATCTCTCTTGCCGCACTAAGCTCGCATACCTATAGTGTATACAGTATTGTTACACATGTGTTTTACATCTACCAGAACTGACGGTTCAATTTTTTTTATTTCAGTTGACATTCCTGTTTATCAATTGATATCACGTAGCATTTTTCAAGAATGACGCTTCTGTTCCTATTTCTATGTTTCTGCTTTCTAATACCATCTCGAACTCATGTCACGCCTTAAAAATCAAGGGTGACTCCTGAAAATGGAATATAGGAGGCAGTTGCACCTAGCTACACTGTTATTCGATGTGATAAAAACCGGTAAACGTGAATATACATAATATAATATACATGCATACTCATAATACATCATTGCCCAGCTCAAAGTTCCTAATGAAAACAGAAATTCGAAATTTGTGGAGGACGAAGGCATCGTTTATAAACGGATTTCTCGAAATTCCACGTCTGAGGGATCTTGTAAAGAGGTGGGGAGGTTTATGTTTGAAATAATGTTTTTCAAGCAATATTTATTTGAAACTTCGTATTAATAATTCTGGAAATAACAAACAACACAAGTCTTTCATGATTTTTATAAAGGTCAGTCCTCGAGGACGTGAAATACCTTATATTTTTTTTTTATTGTAGTACGGCAAAATGACTGCACTATGCCTGATGGTAAGCACAGTACAATCCAAAAACAATGGCGACCACCGAGTGACACATTCTCCAACGCTGGTCGCCGCTGTCATGCCGACCTGCGAAAAGCTGGATATGCACAGGCTGATCCCGAAACGCGACCCGCAGAAGCGAATCACTATGACGGGCTTTTTCGCCATATACATGTTGGTTGCGACCCAGTCAGGCTGTAAACCACCCCGCTACACCTATATGTATATTGGTCAAGTTATATACATAAAAATGTTGAATGTGGTGTTAAATAATTATTTACCTCAAAAAGGATAACCCATATATTTAATTAAATAGTATTATATACTATTTATTACGATATATACGATATAATTAAATAGTAATACATTGTTCTGACGAATCTCTTTAAAGTTCTGCAAACGTTAGTAATAGAATTGCTCGACAAAATATGTATTACAACTTGTTCGCAATACATCGACTTTTTTTTTTTTTTATCGTAGCACGACAAAGTGACTTTACTGTGCCTGATGGTGAGCACAGTATAATCTAAAAACAATGGCGACCACCGAGAGACACACTATCCCTCACCGGTCGCCGCTGTCATGCCGGCTTGCATAAATGTCTCTTCACGTTACGCTTGAAGGACCCCATATTATAGGAAGGAGGGAACACACTGGCCGGGAGATTGTTCCACAGCTTCACGGTACGGCAGAGATAAGAAGTTGCGAACTTTTTAGTTCGTGCCCAGATAGGATTTACCGTAAAACTATGGCTCCGGAGCCCAGCGCGCGTGGTTCGGGTATGAAAAGGAGAAGAGGAGAAGAGGAGAAGAGGAGACTTTTCGCTATGTATGAATATAATATGCATTTATTATAAGTATAAACCTTCCAGTAGAAATTCTCCAAATGTTAGTGTAAATCAAATTCCGTCACGTGGTTTAAGAGGGAATTAAGGGAACACAAAACAGTCCAAATAGTGATTTTGTTGTATATCATCGACTAGCGGGCTCAGCGGACGTTGTCCCGCCCTGATAATAAAAAAAAACCTTGAACTAATTAATAAAAGTTAGACATACGTTGTTGCCGACTTTTTTGTAGGCATTATCAAACTCTACAACTTTTCTCTAGAACTCAATCATATATCTCTCATTGTTAAGGCAGCGTTCGTAAGAAACCTTTTCGTCCGAACGTTTTTTCTCCGACTTACTTTGCAAATCCGACTACAAAAAAGTCTTTCATTTTTCGGGTTGATATAAAAGATTTTCAAAATCGGTTTAGAAAATCCAGATATTACCCCCTACAACCTCACAAACTAACAAACCTCTTTATAATATTAGTATAGATGAATTATATTATTAAAATTGTTGTATTAGGTTAGAAGTTTTTGTATTTAATATGTGTAAAAAAGTTAATAATATAAAAATTTAAGTTAATATAAAAAAATTGATAGGCACGCGTTAGTTTCGCAAAAATTCGAAAGTGGCTCGACCAATTTGAATAACTTTTTGTTTTGTTCGCCTCAATAATGGGAGTGTTCAGGGAAAAGAAACTCAGGAAATCTCCAAAGGACTAACTGAAATCTTGAGGAAAAAACGTGTTGTCTCCTAAAAAATAAGTAAGACAGTTTAATTAAACAAATACAACAAAAAGCCGACGTCAAACAGTGTTTCCAGGCAGTCACCCCCATCCAAGTACTGACCGCGCCAGACGTTGCTTAACTTCGGTGATCGGACGAGAACCGATATTTTCAACACTCTACCCGATATAGTGCTTACCCCCACCACGTTTCGGCACGTAAAAAGTTTGCCGCTTAGACTTTCAGAGCGCTCCCATGAGTTTCACTTCAAAAAACTGTATGAGAATGGCCACTTCGGTTTAATTTTTTTTTAAATTTATTCAGGGCAACAATCCTCTCCGCCGCCCACGATTTAAGTATAAAAAAAATATTTTAGGGCAGTAAATAAAATCAAATAAACGAATGATAGTTAAGTAAGATTAAACTTACAATACAGTACGAAGTTAAAATAAAATGGAACATGTTAAAAAACAACAGAAAATCCAAGCATTCAAATCATTCCATAGTTAAAAAACTCTATAACAAAATAACATATAATTTACATTCAATAGATGGCGTAGCGAACCTAATATTTGACAGCGGCGTCATTCATAACTGTTATTTAAAAAAATTAATACTTTAAACATTTTCAAGAGATGAAAAGTAATATTTCGTAACTAACATACACTTGCAAAGATGCAGGTACACCAAATTAGTAATCATTTGAAGTTGTTATTATGTTATTTGCGACTTCGTCGAGATTTTATCTTTAACTGGATTTGCGAACGATACAGCCACGTACATTCTGAGTATGCGGTATGCGGGGGTTTATGGAAGCGGTAGGGATCAAGCGATCAATTTCCTTGGAAATCCGGTGCGGTCCGGATGCGGTCGTCGTTGTAATAGTAATTGTGTGAACGTCGCACGTGACCTAGAATTTAATAAATAATTATTTAAACATTCCCATTGGGGTAATCTTAATATGCCTTGTTATGGCTTTATAATATCTATAACAATTAAAAATACTCTTGGTATACTGATTAAAGGTGAAGTGAGTTCGGCAATCATCCTTTTTAAACGATTTTGCAATGATGTTATACATAGTAATAAACAAAAACTTTTCATACGTACTTCCATGTATTACTGCTTCTTGTATAGGCAATGCAAAATAACTTTCTTTATTATAGTTACGGACTTGTGTCACTGCTAATTTTGTCGCGCTTTTAATGAATATATTTCGTTGTTACTTTTATTTTTATTTATGTAGTTAGTTTTACTTCGAAGCAAATTAACTTTTATATTATTCTATATAATAAAACGGTCGCTTTGGAAGAAGTCCCATTTAGTAATAATACTTTTTTTTTAAACAAAACATGTTTTCATTTGTCACCAGTGAAATAGCATTGACAAAATAATAATTTCCCTGCTATATCATTATAGTAAAATAACTGTAAACCCTAGTAACTGTATAGCTAGTACTAGTAGTATTCATTTGCTTTTCAGCTTGTGAAAACGTACATATATTTCGTTTCGCTATGTATATTAACTTAATAGTGCTACCGCTGCTTACGAAAGACTGGAAGAATTAAAACTGTCTGCGCGTTTAAAGAAAGACTTGATTGTATTTTCAAAATGTAACCTACACTCACACTGTACTTACTATACACACACTATACGTCCAAAACACTGCAATGTATCGAAGGCCAATAGCGTAGTCAGTTCGAGAAAAAAAAAAAACTGCAATGTATCAAATATTACTGGAAAAAAGGATTACGCAATGGCGTAACATAAATCATCCGTTATATAGGGTTCAGTAATATCAATCAAAATACCATTAAAATTAACCATAAAGAACGCAATTAGATAGATGTATACTTGAACCATTCGTTCCGTACAATTCTATGCGGCACAGAACATTGGCCGACGTCGTTAATGGTGCGTTCAAATCGGAAAATATACGTTACCCGCATTTCCTTGTACGGCTTTATATAGAATCGTCGAGGTAAATAAAACTTTGCAGTATAAAAAAGGACGAAATAGAGACTTTTTGGTGGGGTCTTAAAATATCATGTAGTGGATTTTATACTTTATATTGTGTTATTTGGCTCTATATTCTGTAATATTGCCAGTTTTTTACGTTATATAGTTTTGTTATTGTGCATAAGTGAAGTGGATGGGAAATAATACCACGGATCATGGATTCTGACTTACCATAAAAACTCCTTGGTAAGTTCTAACAAGGGGACCACCATCTTGTTAGAACATTGAAATTATCGCAAGAAACTTGTAATATAATTACCACGACAATAACAATAATAATCTTATAGAACATAGGTTGCCAAAAATAAAATAATAAATAAAAACAAAATGTTTGATTGTATCTAAAAATAACTTATAAAAAAATATCTGCCATAGAGTAGGTAATTACAATTTAAGCTTATTAAAAGCGTAATTAATTCTTGAGTATAGTTGAGAAAAGAAATAAATAAATACTCGTTCTTATTATGATACAAATTCTTATTATATTATAATCCTATTAGGCAGTTTAACGATTTCTTGAAAATATTTTCTTATAATACCATTAATGGTATAGAGGAATAAACAAAAGTAATACAGGTAATTTTTATCCAAAGTCTCGGACCACCCTTGTCTTAAGAACAAGAGCAGCATGATGCAGCCATCATGCAGATGCACAAAGAAATAGGTAACATCAAATACTGATAAATTTATAAATGTTATCCGACTAAGAGGTAGTGTAGTTTATTAACCTGTTATGTATATACGATTCCCAAGAAATACTATTAAATACATACTCAGTCTGGATACTAGAGCGATATCTTACTAGCCTTAACATTTCCTACTACATGTCTCCACTATACATACATCCATTAGAGCTATAATGCCTATAACGTATTAATTAATAACTCGGGAAAACTGAAGGTAAGACCAAAAAATATCCAATAAAAACTGATAAAAATTCAATTCTATTGTTGACCGGCTAGCTAAGACCGCGGGTCGATTCACTGGGAATTGAGGAGCTCGGGTAAAAAGTGGCTATCCGGTAGAAATCTGTTCCCGTGGGAGTGTAAGGGTGTGGGTAAAAGTAAACGAGAAACAATAAACTGTATTATGTTTTCTCAGAATCTAATAATCGGATTTTCATTTGACCTTTACTCAGAAGCAGCGGGGTTCTTATATTTTTTATTATATCAAAGACAGACTACAATGAAATAAAATTATATATCCGCCATGTAAATTGAAGGACGGTAAAGTAATAACTGAGATAATATTTAAATTTACCCAGAAATGAGAGTTATTAGATAGTTAGTCACTATCAATTATATTATAACTAAAAAACTTAGGTATACGTCATATAACAGGTAGGTTATAACCGCTTCGATAGCGCCTTGTTAAAACTAACTAGCATATTTTTGACGGCTGCCCCGTTTATCCACCCGTACCTGAGCAACATATGACAGATATTGAGAATATGTCATCTCACTTCCGCATTTTATCTAATGTAACGTTACAATATTACGTATGTGTGCGTTATCGTGTCATTTGTTTTATCAAAATATCATGTAGGTAACGTATCTACAGCTTTTTAGTTATCATATCATTGGTACATAATTAAAATTTATCGTTATTTTAAAATTCCTGAATTAAAGGTTAAACAGTTTTGATTTTATAAGACTCAAACAAACAGAATGGTTAAACATAGTTTTGCATGCTTGAAGAAGATAGGCTAAAAATCGTATGGCAATACTTTAGATATATAAATGTAGGTCAGAAATAAGTTATCTTGTAACCTATTATTATCACTGTGAAACGATAACTTCTTGAAGTAAAACTTCTTATTTCTTATAAATCCCTCCCGCTCTGAAATTCTGATCCGCAACCTTTGTGTGTGTCGAAAAGTGGTAGGGATAAACACAGTGTCGGATAGAGTGGGAGCAGTGTCTCGCTTGCCTTCGGGTATTGGACAACAGTGTGTTCTTCTTGCTTTTTTTGTAAGTTTTATTTCTACCACGTGTGAACTACGCATATATTTTTTTAAAGAAAATAAAACGTTTTACTAATAATGATATACAGGAAGCAATATATTCACTTAATCTATTATTATTATAATTAAAAAGGCTTATTCAAGGATTATTCTGTACTTGAGCTTAGTACATTAAATTATGGGGTTCCACAATCAAAATCTCGGGATTGACCTACTAATAATCTTTTCTAGAACATTTAATTCAAATCCTAAATAGGAAAATAATAATTGGGTAATTTAAATTAAAGCTTATAAGCTAGTTGAAGCTTATAAATATCTGTTAGTGGATTTACCCGGACCCACCCTTGGTCACTACAGAATAATTATCATATATGATTTGTATGACTATGCTAATTCCAATCACAAATATTACATAAGCCTTAACGCCTCACTTCACATTTCTATCACCCAACATGATTTTATTCCCACATGCCAGTCATGGGACTTCGCGTCGCTTAGCTAAACTATTCATTGAGTGCAGTATTCGTCACCTTTATGGCTTATGGAATAAGAATCAAATCACAATGTTTTTAGTACAGGCTATCAGTTTGCTGTGTGGTCAAATGATGTTCTCATACTAAATGCAAACCACAAACGCGTTTAGTCCTTCCTCGTTCGTGGGAATATATTTCCTTTACTGAGTTTTGAAGTTCCATTTTGTTCAATCAACGTCTAGCTTACTCCATCATATTTTATTTCTTCTGAAGTAACACACCTATTTAAGACTAACAAACCGCGAAACTTGTTCGAGCGAAATTTAGAATTATTTTTACATGTATTATTACGATTTTCTGAATCTAGACAGATTAGAGTTAGTAAGGACAGACTTTGCTTCTGTCTTTATATGCAGTCAAAAGTTTGGTGATGTATTTTTTTTATTGTAGCTCGGCAAAGTGACTGTACTGTGCCTGATGGTAAGAACAATACAATCCAAAAACAATGGCGACCACCGAGAGACATACTATCCATCGCCGGTCGCCGCTGTCATGCCGGCCTGCGTAAGTATCTCTTCATGTTGAAGGACTCCATGTCATAGGAAATGTATTTGAAATGTAATTAGTTTTATGAAATTTGAGAAGTTATTAGAAGTATTTTGATAAAATAATATTAAATACAGAAGCATGAACGAAAAAAAGAAGGCTCCAGACCTTTGTCATTTGTTGAATTATCGTCCATAGACAAAAACTGTATGCTATGTAATAAATATTTCGAAGCTGGTCTTATCCGTATTTTTTTTTTGTAAAGTTTGTTGTTTGTTTTTTTGGCTAATATTTGAAATGGATAGACTAATTGTGATGAAATATCATTAGTGAATACACAATATTTAGAGTATTTTCTCGAAGACATATACTTATGCTTTTCCGTAAGGACTATGCTGTTGTAATAACAAATTAATTAAAAATCAATAAAGCGATTAAATGAGTTAAATAAGAAAACACAGTTATAATTAAATACAATCTATACAATACATGTATTTCCCATAATTTATCATGACGACGATGAAGTCACAGACACCAGTTAGCATTTTGACGATGATACACATACAATGTAACATAAAATGGAATAATTCATCTAAACCGTACGTTCTAACAGTACCTAGTTACATTGACGTATTATTTTGTAAAATTTCCTTTTAAAAAACATTAGGAAATAGCAATTGAACAAACACGTTGAAAACGCCGCCTCGAACATTCCACGAGTCGTGTTGCTGAACTTTACACAGCTGTCCGAATCTTGTTTACACTTATAAGTTATTCCGTGACAGGTTTCGGGACGTTGTTCATTACGAATCACGTTTTCAATGGGCAAATATTTGATAAAATCGGAAGCTTTGTTACCAAATAATTGCTAATCTCTTTAAGGGATTACACGATGCCCCTAGCTTTCAATATGAATGTACAGAGTATAGTGTATTGTTTAAATTAACATTTGTCCGTGAGTGTTTGTTACAAACACAAAGCTGGATTGCGGTGAAACTGAATTATATGAACGGTTCGTGTACTGAGTGAATGTTTCGAGCAAACACCTCTGAGTGGGAATAATGTGTTGCATTAGATATAGCGAAATAAATGCATGTCTTTTTAATCCGGATGCGACAAAATGAATGCACTGTATTTTAGTAAGCTCAGGACAACCCAGAAGAAATGGTGCCTTAACCCTAAATTTATTAAAATTTCTCGCTTGCTACTTTGAAATTTATAAGAATCTGTACATAAATAGACAACGGGGAAACCGTTAAAACATCTCCCTTCTCTGTTTCTCATCCGATTATTTCTTTAGTAGCTATTAACGAGCTTTAGATAAATAAAAATGGATTAGTTTTTCTCTATGGCCGAAGTTCGACCATTGGATGGACACTTGTAAAAATAAATTGCCGAATGTATGCAAGTGTATCAAATTAGAACGGCTGAACGCACCTACTTTGCTTACCTTTTTTGTAGTGTTTGAATTTGTCAGTTGTTTAAAAGAAAACATATAAAAAATCGTAGGTACGTACGGTGAACTGAAAATTTGAATTAAAAAATCTTCATATAAAGAATGAATTATAATAATAATTTAGTTAATTCAGACATTACAACCATTTTTTTTTGTTACTAAACTTAGCCTATGTTAAAGATATACAGCATGTTTTTGTACTATTATATTTACAAATTACATTCTACAGTTCTACACCCACACAATCAAATTATTAACGTGTATAGGTGCATACCTTTTTAACAACTTTTTCTATCTGTGAATAAACAAACTGTCAGGTCTACTTGATTACATTTCCAAGACATTATTTGAGCTGCCTCACATTCGATCCATCAGGGAGTTTGCTTTTTTGCGAATGATTACATAAAAAGCATCCACACGAGCTTCAGCAAACATACCCGATGCACTACAATATCGAGGCAGCTCCAACAACGCTCTGAAAACATTTTTGTACTGTACGCAATGCGTTGTACGCAAACAGAGTATTCATATACTCAGAGATTTCTGAATAAGTGAGATAGAAGATAACAGGCAAGCCTTCAAAAACATTAACAAATTACCTTTTTAATTTATAATCGTCGTACTCTAACGCTCGACTGTTTCATTTTGTTGACCCATTCGAAGCGATACGCAGCTAGTAACATATAAAATCTAAGCAATATTTAGTGACTCCTATTAAAAGATTTCAAATAGAGTTGCGACTACATACCTCGGAAATTTGTCTCCGAGACAAGAATACAAAACAGAACATTTGCCGAGAAAAAATGCTTATTTAAAATCGTCACATCCTGAACATAAGTATAAAACGTAATACAAACAATATCATAACGTTACTGTGATATGAATTATAAAATTAATGGAATTCTCCGCGAACGGATGCCCTGTCTAAGGAATGCTACTGTTTGAGATGTTGGATAAAAACAATATAATAAGCTAGAACTTTGCTATTCAACATTTGTATAATGCTAATTGTGTAATATGTAAATAATGTTAGGGCAGTAGTTTTTTATAAAGTAGTTGGTGCTCTTTACTCCTTTCTTACAAAGATGTTTTTGTTATTTTATAGAACTACGCATTTGTATATAGTCCTTTATTTTTTTAATTAAATTTTGTCTTTTTTTTTAATTGTATCTTGGCAAAGTGATTGCACTGTGCCTGATGGTAAGCACAGTACAATCCAAAAACAACGGCGACCACCGAGAGATACGCCCTCCTCCAGCGGTTGTCGTTGTCATGCCGGCCTGCGTAAATGTCTCTTCATGTTATAGGAAGGAGGGAACACACTAGCCGGGTGATTGTTCCACAGCTTCACGGTACGGCAAAAATAAGAAATATTTATTATTTCATACGACTCTGTTGTTAATTTTAAGACACTGCTGTTATATTTTGTTATAATTACTGCTTATTCTCTATTTTAAAAACGTAATAATATCCAGCTTAGGTAATGTTGTAAAATTCTCTGTACCTCTGTTTTGGAGATTGGGCAGTACAAATAATGGGTATTTCAATTTGATTTATTTATATATTGTACAAATGACTGATATAGTCTAAACTGTAAAGGTGTCACTTACTTGCATATGGATCCGACAACCATGTTTCACAATCATAATTAAACAATTCTAAGTTTAAGAAATTTGATATGTAGATCATTAAATTGTTACTATGGGCATAACAACAGTTTTTTATACACCAAGGTTTCAATATATAATAAACATATGAATATAAATGGGATTAATTACACCAATAATTGTACGTACTTAAATATATAGTGGAAGATATGTTGGTTCAGTTGTAGTTCGCTTAAACAGCACTACATTCAAAGTACTTCATTTAATATTCAAATCCCACAATTAACCCGAGCTGGCCGGTAAAAGGAAATATCGTAACGAAACCATAACATAGTGGCACGGTTTTTTTTAAAGGCTATTTTGCAAGCTACCATACCCTCGAGTTGACAATCTACCTCCAAATACTTATTCTGACAATTGCACTTAATTATTGACAAATATTATGTCTGATTATCGCTGTATGTTACTGACCTAGTAATTAATCAGGAAATTATTTAATCAGTTTACGTCATTAATACATAATTAAACTTCATTTTGGATAGTATAAAACAAAGTCCTCTGCCACGTCTCTCTGTTCGCAATAGACTCAAAAACTACTGAACGGATTTTCATGCGGGTTTCACCAGTAGATAAAGTGATTTATGAGGAAGATTTGGATTTATTTGTCAAGGTTTTGTTTTGTCAGGGCGGTACAACGTCCGCCGGGCCCACTAGTTTTGGATAAAAAGAAATCAATTTTGAGATTATGCCTGTAGATACTAGAAATAGCAAAGTGTGAACTTTTTACTGCTAATTTATTTCTGGCGTTATCATCACAAATTCAAACTAAACTAACAAATCCAGCGCACAATCAGAATAACAGATGAATAAGAGGATACCAAATGTTGTAAATAATGCAAATAAAATAACTATTATTACTCACATAGCCCAATTTTACTTGACACTATCCATATTTCCCGGGCAGTATAAATAGTACCCTGACCAATCACTCGATACATAACTCGTATATAATTACAACACACAGTTTTTTCTATTTATAGAGATTTTTAAATACTTTAGACAAAACATAGCATGTTGACACCTAAAATACACCCAGAGATCTTGGTGCAAGTACCATCGGACGCTTATCAATTCAGTGCAACCACCTATTGTCAGTTATTACTATTAAGCCGGTTTATCCTTTTTCATACTTCACCCCAAACGCCTACCCTGGTGTCTATAAAAATAATGTATTCACCCTTTGAAAACGCAATCTAATATTCCGGGTGCATCCTGTCGCTGTAGATACCGGGTCTCCCTCCTTGTCACTTAATCGATTTGACACGTTTACTATTCTATTGAATATTGGTTAATCACAAACACACCAGTTAAATCATCGCAAACTGATGATTGTAAGCCATTAAACACTGCAGCAAGCAAAGAATGCACCCTTTCAAGTTCAGCTATCTGAACACACCAACGAATGCTTAGTGATATATCTTCTACTTGAGCGTGATAATAAGACCGATTAGCATCAGATACAGGATGTATTCATGATAATTCATGTTTCATAACTGTTTCCAAAGCCTAGAATTAATACAGACTTAAACACACCTCAGAATCAGTGTTTATCCTGCACCCAACAATTTAAAAACTGCTTACAATCACATACAACATTTGTTTACTTGCAGTCTAAAACAATTGATAATCATCTGTATAATTACACCGCTTTAATCTTCTTGTACATATTGCTCTCCAAATTCCCCAAATATTTTTGAGGAAATATGTACATAGTATATTGCTTCACCTTTTGTAATTTTACATCTTAAGATACGGTCTTCTCAAATGTTCATTACTTGTTAGTTGGATAATATTTGTGACACAGCAATTGAGTTATCACAATCAAAGACTGTTATAACTGGCTTGGAAGTCGAGAATTCTCCGTAGAGGACAATAGAGTGATATTATGAGACGATATATGGGTACAACACTCAGTTATTAAAACGCAAACCTATTCTGGTAACATATGTTTATACAACAACGTCATATTTATGCAGTATGTCTTCACTGTAATTGCTTCTTGGTTTAATAACATCAGCAAAATGGTTTTAGAGGTAAGGTGACTGCTGCGAACCGAGTGTGGATTGGAAGATATACTAAGTTCAAATCCTATATATAGTTTCAAATTTATTATCATCAACCTGTAAGAGATCCACTGCAAGGTTAAAGGCCTCTTCCCAAAGGAGGGTATGGGTAAAATCATCGCGCCAGTCCACGACGTATTGGCGATTTCAAACTCTGATTTCCATATTCCACATATTCCACAGTTCCATATTTTCCCACATATAGTAGTACTACAAAAATATTTCTTAAATTATTTTATAATTTAATTATTATTTATTCATTTAATTTATTAAGAAAATAGTAATAATAAAAAAAATTAAGAAGTACTATGAAATTGCCGTTCTGCAGTACTGACCATTTCAAATCAAAATAATTTTTGTTTGGCTAAGAATTCTAGTTTCAAATTAATTTTGTTTTAAAAACATGGAATCCTTTTTCCGATAGTAGTCATTTGTTTATTGATTAGTGTTACATTTTCATCGCATTTCAATCTTTTTTGTCATCATGGATACGTTAAAAATTCGAGTAATTATGGAATATGAGTACCGTCGTGGCAGCAACGCGGCACAAGCGGCACGCAACATCAACGACGTTTACGGAGCTAACTGAACACAATGATGGAGAAGCTGGCACATCTCCAACCAGCATTGGTTCAAATCGCTCGTCTCCGCTGCTCCTGCACGACAACGCGCGACCTCATACTGCACAGCAGACAGTCTCCAAGTTGCAAGAACTGAGGTTGGAAGTTCTCCGTCATCCGCCCTACTCACCAGACCTTGCGCCTACAGACTACTACTTTTTCCAGAATTTGGATAACTCCTTGGCGGGAAAAAAATTCAATACCCGAGAGGCAGTACAAAATGCCTTTGAAGAATTTGTTGCCTCCCGTCCAGCTGATTTCTTTAAGAAGGGCATCAATAAACTGCCACTGCGTTGGCAAAGATACATTGATTGCATGGGTGATTACTTCGATTAATACAAATAAAAGATACATTAAAAAAATTCGTTTAAATTTTTTCATACAAAACGGCAATTTCATAGGTAAAGACCTAACATTATGTTATTTCTAGCCTAGGGAATAACACCTTTGCTGTTATTATAAACCATAGCACGCAAGAAAGCTTGTAAAAATGAATATAAAAAAATCGGTTAACAATTTCTCATACGTGAGTACACATGTGCATCAGTATGCGGGTCCAGTTAGTCGTCAAAGTGATCAACGCAACGCATCCTATGCCTCCCTAGAGCACCATTGTACAAGCTCTTGAATATTAATGGTGGTACGAAGTGCATCGCTCCTGTCGTAAAACATCTTTGCATGTTTAATGCGTAAACGTAGCATTTAATAATCTCTAGTGCTATCTTGAAGATATGTGGGAGAATATTCCAGAATATCTATAATCTATCCATGAATATCTATACATATAATAAGAATGTACATCTAAAGTGTCTCACTGAATCTGTACTTTTTAGATTAAAAAAAAATTGTTGCTGGTGTCTTGGAATAAATAATAAAAATCATTTCAATCATTTTTAGAAACGATGTCGTTCTGTTTGTTTGAACGCGCATCACTGCTAAAGTACTGCGTTTACGATAAAACCCAAGACATTCCCCACATAACCCAACATATCTCCAAATAACATTTATCTTTGTTTCATTACAATCGGTTCACTCTATCCAAAGTTATTGTAATTTTAATGACGACGGGACTTAAGTACGAATGAAAAGTAAATAAGTAAATGGACTTAATACATTCCGATGATTTAATTACTGACTGTTTCTTTCACATTAGGTTTCTCGCGGACGGAGTCGCGGGTCAGCTAGTTATAAAATAATGTAGCTTTGCGCGTCTCTATATGTGTTCCTGCACATCTTTAATAATTAAAGTTATAACATCTTTTTACACTGATAAAGAAGGTTGGTCTATTTCGATTCTGTGTTCACATATGTAATTCTTGTTAACAGAGTTATTTTTTTATGTCATGTAATGAAAAACATGGACAGATCTTTTTGATATAGTATCGTATTTTCTTTATAAAAAGAAGAGAAAGTGGCAAGAGTGGAAAAGGAAAACATGTTGTGCCGACACTAATTAGGTGGGATAAGGAAGGGTAAGAAGATAATGATCGTATTTTCTTTATAAGTTTAAATTTATAATAGTACAGCGTGTTTATATATGTGCATGTAGGAGGACATTGAATTAAACCACATGAAAACTAGTATTTTATTAAGAGTATAGAATATATTTTATGTATTTAAACAGATTACGCCCCAAATAAAAAGTATAATATTAAACATGCTGTATGTATTGCTGTGTTACACCTTATGTTTTGTTTCTTTTTAACGCGCGTAAGTTTATATATTTCCTTCCTTTTTAACTTCATTAAAGTGTCTTGACACTTATATTCCCGACGTTTTATATCTCACAACTTAAACAGAAGATTTATTAATGTAATTAATAACTTAGCTTTTTGAATTACCATACAGTCGATGCCCAAATTCGTAATTATATCATTAATCAATCAAAAACCGGTAGTTATGGCCAAGTACAGATAAAACGAGTCTTTGATGACATTTAAAATTTAAGAATAAATTTAAGTTAAGCTATTAATCTAAATGAAGTATATTATTTTTTAAGTCTAGCCTATTTATGGTAGAAATCACAAGTCTATAGTTATCTATAATAATTACTAGCATCCATTTGCATAAAAATAATTAATTACCTACATATTATTCAGGCGATTTTATACATACTAGTGGGCGCACAGGGGTCGACATTCGACTATAGTTCATTGAATTTTTTAATTTTGAATTTTATTAGGGTTAATATCATTGTTGAATGTAGAATCAAAAAGGGTAATTGGAACGTAAGAGTAAAATAATACATACAGTCGAGCATAGCAACCTCCTTCACAACCTTTTTTGAAGTCCTTTATTGACAGATGCCAAAATGTCTTTTTTATTTACATGTGTGTATATGTTGTGTAAAATTGAAGCATTAGTGTGAGTAATGCGTATTTTAATTAATTTAATGTACTTCTAATGCATTTTATATAAAATAAATACTTTCTGCACTTCCCCTTCATATAAACTTTAACTATGCCAAATTTCACGTTCATCCGTTTGCCAAATTCCGTTAAAAAGGGATACAAAGTTTAGGCTTTACGTATTAATATATAGATATGTATATTTCCCAAGAAACACTTTTGCAAAGTCACATGTTCGAAGTAACAACAAAGGGATCTCGTAAGGGTATCACAGACATTATAAATCGTCTAGATAAGTGGCCGCAAGACCGACCGGCTCAACTTAATGCTAATGCGCCCGTAACAATTTATCCGCTGGACTCTGAAACGTGGTCGCCGTATAAATCCCCACGAGTTGACCGCGTTTACATAAAAAAAACCTTTGAGGACGCAGACCCAGTGGTAGCTTTACGCTATACTTCTTCTTCTTCTTACCCTTATCCCACATAAGTAGGGTCGGTACAACATGTTTGTCATGTTATGGTATATGATTTGGCTTAATTTTTATGATCGGCCGCCTGCCTGACATCAACCCTCCTTGGGATTATTTTGATTATTTTATTATTTTATTTAGCTTTACGCTATACTATCAAAAGCTATATTATTTCAATAATTTTGTCGTTGTATTTCATAATGGGCTAAATTAAATTTTAGTAGTTTATTTATTGTTTTGTATCTACATTAGGCATTTGCATGTATACAGTGTATATGATAGTCATGTATATATAATGTCCGACGCAAGCGCAATATGTCATGCGTATATCGGTGTCTCTTCACAAGCATGTCGACGTCATCGGTGACGCGGACGCTTAAGCTTGTCTCCTATCATAAATTCCTTCCATAAGAAGTTTTAATAGTTTGACTTATCGATTCCACGGTGAAATACTAATTGAAATGTACAAGAAAATATCTAACTTTTATAGTTCGGATTTCGAAAACATATCCTATTACAACACCGGGAAAAGTAACTGTGATGTAAATATAACTATAGCGTTGGTTGCGAAAACTACGACAGGGCCCTAAAGAGCCTGAGGTTCGTATTTACATGAAAAAGGTTTAACGACCACGCGACTGTGTGTGATCGACAACATATTTATGATTGATGCGTTGCTATACACAATGATTATAACATGGTGAACCACAGCGAGGAGTGAATTATGAAGATGGAAAAAAAAAACTGATTAAAGCATGCCGACTTTTTTTTAAATAACTTAAATATTATATCCATAAGTACATAAGAAAAGTACTCCAATATATTATGTTTTTATTAGGTCTATGAAACTGTGTTTAATCTTACAATTTGAAATTATATATGGATTGTAATTAAGATTAAATACTTCTGGGCATAAACGCAGTTTACATTGTTGAAACGGTTTAACTTACAAAAATAAAACACACAATTACAAGAAAATAACACTAATACTATCTGGTATACGTAAAACAAACTGGTGGTGTAAGGGGTGTCGAATAACATCATAAGACTTGAGACACCCAAGCCAACCTCACCTGCACGTGGTGTGCACGTGCTAAATAACGAACGATGGCGAAAGCGGGGTGATATGATCTAACAGCCTCACTGGGTCGCATCCACCATGTATATTGCGCAAAATCCCGTCATAGTGATTCGCTTCTGCGGGTCGCGTTTCGGGATCAGCCTGTGCATATCCAGCTTTTTGCAGGCCGGCATGACAGCGACGACAGGTTGTGGATAGTTTCTCGGTGGTCGCCATTGTTTTTGGATTGTACTGCGCTTACCACCAGGCATAGTGCAGTCACTTCGCCGTGCTATGATAAAAAAAAAATAAAGAAGAACAGTTATAAGAATGAAATAATTTCTAGAATAATATTGTTTTAATTTAGTTTTCAATAAGGCTTACAGACACAGGACAACAGAGAAACAAGTCAATATCTTTTAGAATTTTGTTATACGACGAACACATTCGATAAATGGGAGAATGCTGACCCAAATTGGTTCTCGATTGTGGTAAGGTAAATTTTTCAGTCAAACAAACGACTAAATGAACGAGGATTACAGAAGAACAGTATTTTTAATATCGCTGCAGCATCTGCGTGTTCATGAACTAGCTTGTACAGTAAAACGACATCAGCCATTTTTCTACGAATTTACAGTGGTCCACTTTGTAATGCAGTATCGTTTATTATGTGGTTCTAGAGTTCGACACTGAATATCAAAGAATGCAAGATGATATAAGAATTGCTTTTGGTCTCGCTCAATTCTGTCAATGTGGACCAGATAGCAGGGGATATGTTAAAACCTTCCTAAAACTATACAGAACACTCAATGAATTTACATAAATAACAATCAATTACCGAATATTACATACAACGGTTGCAGCTATTCTTTTATGTTGTGTTTGTAATTTGAGATTGTAATCTGAATTTTCCATATAGAAGCCGATATATAATCATTTTCGCTATCCCTTTACTCCTGCGACACACGTTGTTAGACCACGCCATGTTCGAAATACCTGCACAAAACGTTAAGTTTAAATTAAAATTCATACGCTACCTTACTATTTTATTTTACCTTATTATTTGAACTAATTCTATCTATATTTTTGCTTCACGGTGTTTCCTTATACTATTTATATTGAATGTTGCAGTGGTTGTTGAAGTTATATGTGTGAAAATGGTAATAAGTTAAAAACATGTTTAACTTTCAACTATGTATGTAGGACCAGATCTATTGGGTTTTGATTATAAATCAGTTTTTGTACTAAAGTAAATCAATTTCTGAAAGTGCTAAAATCGTCACGGTTATTTCTGTGTGAATGAATATACACCAAAACATATATTTTTTTAATTTACTTTTATGAAATCGACGAGCCTTAAAATGGTACTGGAAATAAGTACCTATTTTATTGATTTCACAAAATCAACTCTTAATACAGTTAAATAAAGGGACGCTACGAGTATAATACTCGTAGTAATCAAAATAATCATTGTACGCGAGTTAAACTGATACAAATTAATCTATACATATAAATATACATTGAATAAATATGATCGAATATCTATTGTTTCTTCGAGTTAATATTCTTCGAAACCGCTCAACTAATTTTGACTAGAGTTTTTACTCATAGATGTGTCTTCAAAGTATGTAGACTATATATCATTACGTTTTCAATGCAATAACAATAGACTTAGTTTTATTAATAAACTTGTCATTAACAATAATCTAAACAATAATATTGAAATTAAACACAAGTAATTTAAAATCGGTCAAACGGAGTGAAAGGGTTGTGAAAATAACAATTAAAAAAAATAAATGATAGCTTAAAATCAATTCTGATGGTTCAGGTGATTCTCCTAATACAGTAAATTCAATTTTATTGAAAAAAAGTCAAATAAAAATCGAACTTCTACACCAATTACACCGATTTGTATATTTTTAATGATGTTGCAATAAAAAAATGTAAAGAAAAAACTAAATAAGTCGTGATTTGTTCCACCAAGAAGATGGATTCGAAGGTTCGAGACGATAGCGATATCTCAAGATTAAAACGATATCCGAAGTTGGGATTAAGTAGGTGAGAACGATAAATTTAGCTCCCGAGCTTGCGGATTTACGTTTCATCTGAAGGATAAGTGACGCTTTTCAATGTCTTAAAAAGTCGATACCTTTTAATTTTTAGGCTTCAAATTGGATAAAATCTTTTTTATTATCGCGTCATGTTTTTTCTGTTGTAGGTAGAAAGACTAGTATTATTTCTATAAATTCTCACAGTAAACCTTATTTAGATTTATTACTCACATATATTTCTTTTTTGATACTTTTTGACTAACTTTTTAAGCATCGCATTGTATTTAGAAATCTATAATGCAAGGTCTCTTGTATAGGTACAGTATTTATTATCAAAGCGACATAAGGCCTAATTGAATATTGCAAGGTATGAATATATTTATTTAGTAATGATTTAATTCAATTTATATTAATGTTTACTTGTAGCTTTCATAATTTTAGTTGATTTTATCACATCGAATGGTTACAGTAACTTAAATGTTAAAGATAAAGTGCATTAATTCTTTAACAACTGACAAAATTATCTGACAATAATTCTATCGCATAATATTTAATAGGTGGTAGAGCCACGCTGAAGCTATTACTGGTTTCGGCATTAATGGGTCGCCCGAGGTACTACCACCCTCTCATAGAAAACTGACGTGAAGTAACAGTACTTGCATTGTTGCGTTTCGTTGCGAGCGCCGGAGGACCACCTCCCCCCACTTCCCCTCCTCACCACTTTCCAAACCCCTATCCCCCAAACACAGGCTGGCAACACACTCGCGACTCCCCCGGTGTTGCTAGTGTCTATGGGCGGTGGTGATCACTTACCATCAGGTGACCCGCCTGTTCGTTGGCCCCCTATAATATAAAAAAAGATAAAATATAGCAAGAAAAATAACTTATGCAGTTACTATGCGTCTATTTAATTTACTTTTAACCCAAAAACCTGCCTTGTATATTGTAGTTGACGTACCAAAGCGATAATCACTTTGTTGATAGCGTCTACGAAACACCGCGCGTCGATGGACGTAGGTTTGAGCTCCAGCAACTGATTCGGTGCTTTCGATGAAGGAAACCCCCGACATAAAACCATGATATAATGTCTGGCTACCATCCACGAGTTGAAGATCTGTCGCCAAGTTCGTGTATTCCGGCATCTGCATATGAGAGCCGGTCGTTTATAATTTTAGCGCTATTATCATCTTATACTACACCACCATAGAACGTTAAATGAGATTCTACCAAAATCTGCCCAGGGAATATACCCATTGTTTACAAAAACAACCATATAAAACAGTTAAGTGATTTTCGAGTTATTAATAGAAAAATAGACATAGAGAGGTTCCCTATATATGCTTTTATATATCTAATAATTTAGTTATAATTCCAAAAAATATTATTTATAATCTAGTATATATCAGTTTAAACAAAAAGTTACCTAAAATGTCTACTATACGTCTAAAAATAGTTGGTAATGTTAGATAAAACTGAACACCAGACTGAGATGACGCGTCCAAAACACTGCAGTGCGCATGCGAGCCCTCTCCCCTAGCTTCTGTACAATAACCTCCACGTCGTAGGTATAAAGTTGTCGGAGCCTCATCTAGTTACGTACCAAGGTCAAAATCAGAATAAATTCTACTTACGTGACACACAGTACAATAGGTTACGACTTGGAAGTCATTCCGTCTGCGATTACTTTATTGATTTCTCTATCAAATGCTTTTTTTTACGTTCAGGCGTTTTTGTAAATTCATATTACGCTTTATCGGTTAAACGGCTGAGAAAGTATCTGCTATTATACAGTTATTTGCGACTGTATCCCGTTATTGATTGATAATGAACGATGATGGTAGATGATAGGCTTATGATGTAGCTGAATATGAAATATGAAACCAGAATGTAATGAGTATAATTATAGGATAAGGTCAAAACTTGGTAGCAATGTTTCCAAAATTTTACAAAATATAAATAAATTGAATAATAGTATTAATAATATAGTACCAGTCACATAAGTTGTAAAAGTCCGTATCGAGGAATTAAATTTGGTTAAATAAATTCAAATTGCTGAAAATTGGGTTAATTAAAGAATTTTTCATGAGACGTTCTAAGTCGCAGGGTGAAACTCTAAGTTTTTAACAAAGGAATTCGCAATTTAGCTGAACTATACTAAAATGCAGGCAAACCTCAAAAAGGTGTTTAATTGACTGAACAGTTTAATGAATGAACATAGAATATTTATAACGAGTGATAGTCTCGACAACATTAAAATCGTTTAATTATAACGTATCACGGCACAAAGTATCAAATTAGTTATTGTTGTTGTTGAAATGAAAGTAGCAGTACAGAGTGCATCGGAACAGCGAATAGTAAATAATTCCGTTCTCATAGTTTATACAGTTATGTGACAAGCCTTGTTTAGTAAATAACACGCAATGGTAAAGAGTACTACAGAACCGAAAAATAGTGAATTCGATTACTAGTACTATTCCTACTAGTACTTTATAGTCTAAAATGTATAAAGATATTGTGTAAATTGGTCAAAATATAACGACAAGACGTGACAAATTCACTACTCTCACCAAAATCGTGTAAAACAATGTCATGTTCTGTCAGAAGCAAGTTATCTATATAGTGACCAAGAAAGTAGTGTGTTTTTTAGGTTTCTAAATGATTTATGTTATTCATACTCACCAACACCTGTGTCTACTATACCGACGTGACTGATGACACAATCCATGTTCATCCATCGGACCGTGGAAGCTACGGCATGGCTATACGAAGCCGCCATAAAGGTAATAATCGCGATTAAAATCCGAAATATACAAGTTAAGCAAAATATTTATAATAGTTGTTCATGTTGCCATTACTCAGGCGTCAGAAGGTATCTCCCAGAAAGGTTCACCGAATTTATACTCAACTAGCTTCTGTCCGCGACTTCGTTCGCGTGGAATAGTTACGTTGGACTAACGCATTAGCTCTCAAAAGGAAACGACAAACCGATTTTTAAACATTCTTCATTGTAGCTCCGCTTCTATTGCTCTTAGTAGAATGAGATATAGGCTATAGCCTGCCTCGATAAATGGGCTATTTAACACTGAAATAATCTTCAAATCGGAAGTTCTTGAGGTTAGAATGTTCAACCAAACAAACAAACAAACCAAACCCTTCTGCTTTATAATATTGGTATAGATATGCAATGTACTAATTTTCTACTACAACGTCTAAAACGTAGTAATCGTGCGCGCATTTGTTTAAACCAGTAACATTTATCAAAAAAGTTCAGCCAGAAACCGCAAGTGTGGACCGGTTCATTATGTCCGAATGCTAACTATCGTAACATAAAAAATAGCACATTTGCAATGTTACAAATTTAACATTAGCCTTTATCGAAAACAAATACGTCGACGCCTACTAGACGCAAGCCTCGGCAATAAAATACAGGCATAATGTATTCCAACACTAGCGTACGCCGGCGGACAAGTTTCAATGTTATTTATGTACACGTTGACACACCTCTTTCGTTTTACACGGCCATCAATCGGCTTTAGCGTTTCGCTAACTATATCCTGTAATTTAAACGTACTGTACAATTCTCGTCGATCTTTTTGACCGATCTAAATATAGTCGTAAGTTCGGGCTTGTGTGTAATTGGTATTTATTTATCCTTAAGATGTGTCCATGTTATAGATATGATTTTCTCGAGTGGTCAAAAAGTTTGGCGAGGACTGTACTTAATATATTTAAGCTAAAATAATAGTGAAATAGAATGAATTGTTGAAAAATATTTTCCTGCTAATCATTTGATCAACAGTTAGTAGATGAGTTTTGATAGCAAGGTTTTCGCTGATATATTTATTACTAGATCTATAGGTAATAATTTAAAAAAAAACTGATGTATGAGGTTGAAATAGAATTTGAAACTCAACTAAACGAGTAGGCAGATGATGCCCTGCTTAAATAAAAATATAATCACTAAATAAGTGATGAAGATTCAATGGTAGCATATTCAAATGCCGCGTTAATCAACGCAGACTTAATCATGCGATGAGCCGGTGCTTCTGGTTAAAATTGTAATTAAACCATCGGATGGTGAAAGAGTTTTTATACTGGCCGCTGGACTAGCTACCACTAACAATACATCCGTTCGTGTCTTCCGGCAGCTATACTTCAGATTCAGTTCTTCTTATGACATCTCAGGTCACTTTCTCATATAAAATCAAGTGATATTGGGACTACACGCTAAGAACTATAAGAAATATAGTATAGTAATATTTTGTAGAGATGAATACAATATAGTTAGGCTTAGACGGCATATTAAGGTTACGGGTTCAAAATATTCTGACCTTGTTATGAATTTGGTATTTACCTACGCATAAACTAAAAGCGCTTATGACTTCATACTTGTTAATTACAAGCCTAGAATATAGGCCAAAACATGCTTATAATATTCAGGAATAGTATAGCTTCGTATTTATGATAGAATTTTCAATATTATGTTCCCTAAGCTTTAACTTTAAGTCAAATAAAATCGTAACGCTAAGTAATATTATAATGATTTGGTACATTTGATGCGTAAATGAATTGTATATAATCCACTAAATACTGGTTAAGATCGACCGATGTCTAAGAACAATAACTTTTTTCATCAAATGGCAAAGTTCGTTATTGTCCGAGAACGAGGAAAGAATATTAATTTCCGCTATTCGAACGACCATAAAAGGTAAAAAATATTGTTACAGTGGGCTTACTCGGTGAGAGTGTCGGAACGTAGTATAAATTAATAATAATGGTTCGAGTTATATATATAACGTGATTATTTCTATTAAATCATATATTTTACTATATATAATACAATAGTTTAATAACTATTATAGTATTAAATAAATAATAAACTAAGGAACATGTTTTGTCGTGGTTTTAAGTGAAATTCTATGTCTATTTTTACCACATATAATTTTTTTTGTAACTTTGTATTTATTAAATCTGAAATTGATAATTCGCTAGAGTTTATCTGACACCCGTAACATTATATTTATAATTTAAAAAAATGTTCTTTGTATTTTTCTTATTGTTTGTATCCAAATTCACAGACGTCGTTTCGTCGTCGCGTCGTTTGTAAATATTATATATGCCCACAATTAAAATAATTTAGGTTATAAGCTGTTTAGATTGCAAGATGTGATAAAGAAACTGTGGTGGAACTTACCACAAAAGAAACTACCACCAATGGTGGTAGAGCCACGCTGAAGCTATTACTGGTTTCAGCATGAATGGCTCGGCTCGTCCGGGGTAGTACCACCCTCTCATAGAAAACCGACGTGAAGTAACAGTGCTTGCATTGTTGCGTTTCGTTCGGTCAGTGAGAGCGCCGGAGGCCCACCTCCCCTCCCCTCTCCTCCCTCCTCTAACCCTTCCCCCCAAATGGTGGCAACGCACTGGCGACTCCTCTGGTGTTGTTAGTGTCCATGGACGGTGGTGATCACTTAACATCAGGTGACCCACCTGTTCGTTTGCCACCTATGATATAAAAAAAAACATACGCATACATTACACAGACGACAAGCATCACCCTGTTTTTGAGCAATTGAATAAAATTACTACTGATCTTTTTGCTATGCTCATTGATGAGATAATTTATATTAAGGCCTCTTTATTTAAATCTGTTGCAATATAAAATATTTTATTTATATTAATTTATGATCTATCACAATCAATTTTAGTAAATTAGAACTACTGAATTAACACTACACTAGTGTAGACTTCACCGTCATATAAAGCGCCTCAGAGCTTTGTAATTCGCGCTTTTATAGGAAGCCTATTAAATATACTTTCATTCTTGTAACCATAACACTGTTGAGACTTAGTTGGGGAAAAGCCTTTCATAACGAACTTAGGACGGCCACCCCGAACTGCTAATAATACTTTTCGGGACTTCGTCTGGAGGTTCTATACAATAATATGATTTTAATTCTTTATTTATAAATTCTATATGAAACCTGTTATATTTATCGCTTTGATAATAAATTGTTTTGGCTTATTCTATAGAAGCTTTTAACTAAATACATCTGAGGTATTTGTTTTATTTTATTCCACATTTTGAAGTAACATATTGTAAAAAATGTTATGGTGTTCCACGTATTTTAATGAATTTGAACGAAGCCTAGCAATTATGGTAGAGAAAAGAAACTTTCTATTATTTTTTAATAAAACCTAAATAACATTGATGTCCGTATGAGAGAAAGAATCGTATCCGACTGGACTGCCGTGCTTTATCTTCTACGGGTAAAAAAACTACGTTCTACTTTGATACCACTTGACAGTACTACTTTGAGACAGGCATTATCTAAATATAACAGAACTAGCTGATTCCCGCTGGCTTCATTCATTACTGAAAAAAACAACAAAGGGCGGAAATAACTATTACTTACAATACTTTTGGCGTGATTAAGCATCAAAGGAATTGTATTTTTATGATATACTAGCTATGTCCGCGACTTTATCCGCGTTGAACCTTATTTAATAAATAGTTATTAATAAAATCATCTGAATGTATTAGATCCATTTACTTATTTACTTTTCATTCGTACTTAAATCGCGTCGTCATTAAATATACAATAACTTTGGATAGAGTGAACCGATTTTTAACCGACTTCGAAAAAGGAGGAGGTTACTACGTTCGGTTGTGTGTATTTTTTTTATGTATGTTAATCTATATCTCCGTCAATTATGAACCGATTTTAATGATTTTTTTTATTTGAATCAATTATATTCAGAGGTGGTCCCATATAAATTTGAAGAAAATATTAAACCCCTAAGGGGGTGAAAAAGAGTTTATTTGATTTTCATCCATTCATATTTACGTATTTTCGTGAAATTGGAACCGATTTATTATACCCATTAGAAACCAGATTAAAAGACTTCGAAGAAGGAGGAGGTTACTACGTTCGGTTGTGTGAATTATTTATACCCATTCGAAACCAGACATATTTATGGACACTAAATATGGAGAAATAAAAAAAAAATCCAAAAAAAAATAAACCGCCTTCGATGTGAATCACAAATAAGGCACTAAAAAGTGAAAAATAACTGAATTATTAAATTAACCAAATTAAATAAAAAATATTGATATTCGCGCTACCGAATAATATATTAGAAGTCGATGCCAACCTAAATTTCAAATTTGTTGCAGGTAATAAAATATGTATATATATTATACAGATATACATCATGGGACACGAGAGTGGACCAAAACTTTGTATGTAGATGATATGAATTTAGGTTGGCATCGACTTCAAATGTATTATTCGGTAGCGCGAATATCTATATTTTTTATTTAATTTGGTTAATTTAATAATTCAGTTATTTTTCGCTTTTTAGTGCCTTATTTGTGTTTCACATCGAAGGCGGTTTATTTTTTTTTGGAATTTTTTTTAATAATAAAAGTGTTATTTTGCTGTATGATTCTCTTAACGAGGCATTACCATGAACGCAGTACTTTAGCAGTGATGTGTGTTTAAACAAGAAGACAGACAGACAGACATTTATTACTTATTCCTAGACACCTGCAACAATTTTTTTCACGTAAATCTAAAAAGACACGTTAGATTTACATTCTTATTATATGTATAAAGTTTATGAAATCAAAACAAATTTAGAACATTACTATGCAAATCAGTACCGAAAAGCCCTGAATTATCAAATTCTGCAGATGACGTTTCATCCGTTTTGTACTGATGATGTCTTGTGATTGCATTTCGTAATATATGATCATTTGTCGCCGAGGTCATTGACGTGCCAATTGTAACTTACATTCCCTATACAAACATAACTAACAAATCACGAGTTCGGGAGTTTATTGATGCAATTTATTAGTTGTAATCTTGGCGCGGATTCGCTTATTATGTCATTGATGTATTCCGAACGGTATGTGATTGGATTATTTTATCATACTCGGATATAAAAAAACTACGTTTTTCTTTATTACACTTGCTCGTACTATTTTGAGACAGGTACTATTTAAATGTTATAGAAGTAACGGATTGTCGCCCGTTTGTGAACGATGGTGATGTCTGGAATTGACTCCTTTCTGTGCATCCACTGGAAACGATCGATTGTAACGTATAATGTATTTTAAATATTTTAAGAAGATAAACTCGATCGAGTTTCTTGCCGATTCTTCTCGATGACTGGGTTGTTTTCGGAATCGGTGTAATTTTGATGTTCATAAGCGACTTCTTAGGGCCTAAATTGAATAAAATATTTTTGATTTGACTCGGGCATTGAATATTGTATTATTACCCTGTGAATGTATATATTAACTATTTTTATTACATTTTCATTAAATCAATTTATCATTATTGAACTCTTCTTTGCGGACTATATTTTAGCTAGTTTTGTATCATTCTGTTGTAGAGTTACAGAAACGTAGACAGGAAAATAATAAGAGTAGATTATTTACCACAGACGACATATATTTATACCACAGAGTATTATGAACTTCACAATAGATTATGTCTCCATTATAACATCTATATAGATAAGCGAAAATAAAACAGTATATGTGACAATCAATCTTCTTTATTTTTTATTGTTTAGTAGCTATTGGCCAGGTTAAGCGTTATCAATAAAAAAATGAGAAATTATGTCTCGTCCTTTTAATGAAACGATTAGCGGTCCACTCTTTGCCAAGACAACCTCAATAATGTTGAAACTTAAAAATAATGAATTAAGACGACCAACAGTCTATATGTTATTAGATTCAACACTATTTTCTCCCCTGTTAACGCAAAAATGTGGGAAGACCCTACCAGAAATAACGGGAAAAGGGATGGACAAAGAAAGAAGACGTATTATTTCCATACCGTATTGACTTTATACGAATGTCTTACACGATTATAAAGAGAGAATAATCCAAGGAGCCGTCCAATCTATCAAAGAACTTACAGAGGATGTACGGTGGTGGATGAACGCATTGTCTCATTTTTAATTACAGCGTAAATCGGAAACAATGGTAACCGTTGAGAAGACACGTTTCAATGAGTTAATTATTAGCATGACAAAAGCATAACATTAATATATATTAGATAGGTCGCGAATTGCATGAATCAGACAACAGCCCAAGCCGAGGTGTGCCGCGCACCCTTGAACTAGTTGTCAAAATAAAATCGGCTGAGCGCCTTAGTAGTCCGGTGAAGCTGTTAAGTCCTTGCTAGGTCAATAGTGTAGTCAGTTCGAAAAAAATAAAATAATAATAGTAATATTCTTTAAAATTTGAACCCCATATTATAAATGCGAATATATGTAAGTTTGTTTGTTACGCTTGAATGTTTTGATAACTCAACCGATCATTATGAAATTTATATATTTCATACAAAAGATTAGTACTGTTCCCGATGGATAGAGCAAATTTATATTACAGCGAGCGAAACCACAAGCTAAAGCTAGTATCATTATATATCTGGACAAAAATTAGGCCTGTATTATAATTTTGAGAAGGAGTGATAATAACTAGCTAACCAGACGAAAAATTAAATATGCTCATTCACCACTACTGGCTACATCACGGTATCTCAACACTTGAGCACATTATGGGGTCCAAACAATCGTCCCATTATTTATCATGTCTATTATCTTTCATTTTATCGGGCATTATAAATTGTATCGACATATCTTTATTTACAAATCCTAGATTATATTATATCGGTATGCTTAAAGTAATTTTCAGGCTATCCGTGAGCAATTATGATATCAACAATAACTTTACTTGATTCCAACACTACATATGTGATCTCACCGTTACCTCTTAGTACAAACCCAGACTAACTCTACAAGGAAAATGAGATGCGACAGTAAGAAATTATTTTTAAACGTAATCTCCCTGTTTCTTTATAAAAATTATATAAGAGACTGATAGCTTTATTAGACTAACAGAATGTAATAAAATCTTATTTAGTTTTATCTAGTTGTGGATAATGGCTCAACCAATTCACTATTCTTTTGAACTCAATATATTATGGATTGTAATAAATAATTAAGGAATATGCAGTGTAATAAAATCTTCTAGGCTTAGTTTCACCAATAAGATTGTAACTACATAACACATAACACGCAAAATCTTCTTTGCCAATTTAATAACATTAAGAAAATTTGTTATATTATATTTGTCGATTATATTTAACGTAAAGATCTACTGTAACAATATTATTAATACTTTCCAGAAATAAACTAAAATATATCCGATAACAACCCCGTCGCGTCGTGCGGGGTTGAAGATCAACATAATTCGCAAACGAAACTCACCTTCCCCGGAGAGTATTCAGACGTCAGTCTAGTAATCCATCAAGCACTCACACAAACTACAGGACATTATCACTTACACTTTCTTTTACGTTATCAATAAATAACCAATTATGTCCTATGGGGGTTTATTTTTGTTACGCTAAAAGTCCCGACGGCGCGGTGTACGCACGTATCTCGAATTCGCGACTGGCCGGTATCGAGCGGGCAACCGGCACCTCCCCGCTGCTCTAAACCAATTTATAATACATACAGAGGCGCAGCATCCCCTGTAAATATCATCATACGAATCTCAATCATCCCTTTTCGCGTTTAAGGTAGACTTTCGTACGGAAATAAGATGCCGCAGAGGCAAAATCGTCGCCAGTTCTTGCAGAAAAGCCAAGGGTGCGAATTGTGTGCGTTTTCTTCGTTCGTATGTGTGTAATTGAAATGGAGTTTGGTGCAATCGTCTTTGACTACCGAATCTCTGATCTTGAAAGTAAATTTTTATTTATAGATACTTAAATAATTGTAAATATATGACAAAATATCAATTATTTGTTCAAAGTAATGCACACGACTGTGCATTGTCATTTTTCTTCTTTATAGTTAGTTTGTTTAACCACGAAGAGTTAAATAAATTAGCAATGAAGCACTACTCTACGTAATCACAGAATCATAAGATTTTATGATAATATATTGTAGAACTTTATATCAAATTAATGTCCCTTAGTGCAAAGAATGCTCAAAATTTTTTATTGTGCAAACTAATTTCATTTTTTTAAAGTACACACCATATGTTAATTAATATATGTATGGTGCTTTAATCGGAGTAAGAAGCCGAATTTTGACCAAAAGACACTGAGGTAAACGACAAAGGAAGTCATGACCCGAGTTTATGATACTTGCGTCTGAATCGACGCAGTGATTTCAATATTCTCTGGAAGTTATTGACACAAATCTTTCAAATAAATTAATTTCAGACTCTGTATCAACGGTTCTCCAAAACAAATTAATGAAATACAACGCAAACCACTCAATTAATTTGTTCAAATTACTTAAGTAAGTGCGTCTCTGTGAAAATCACTAAACCGATTAAAACAGGCTTTTGTTTATACACGTTATTCTATTTATTTTGTGTTCGCTTAAGTACCTGTACTACAATTTTTTTTATAAGACAACGTAACAATAATATTTAATCTAAAACTAAATCAAGTTATTATTTAGATTTAATTTTTATTGTTTTTCTTTATGTTGTTTTGGCTCCGCAGAAGCAATTGCCAGTGTCAATGTTATGATTCCATGGAGATTATAATAAGCAAGATAATAAGCATCTTTTACACAATAAATGTCGTGTGAATAATTTTAATATTCCAACAAGATGGTGACTCTCTTGTTGGAACTTTCCAGGGAGTTTTTGTTGCATCTCAGAATTCATGGTCCGTGGTATTATTTTCCATTCACTTCACTTATGAATAATAACCGAACTCTATTACGTAAAACACCGCCAATTTTACAGAATATAGAAGTCGAATACCACAAGATTATAAATAAAATATAAAATCCACTACATGACATGACCAAAATCCCACCAAAAACTCACTTTTATTGTTTAAAAATGATAGTACAAGCTGTGAACTGTCAGTTACTGTTAGCGAAAATCAATTTTCCAAAATTATCTCTAACTAATAGAGGACAGTCTATATTTCAAAGCAGTGACGAATCAGTAGTAACATGTTTGGATGTAGTCTCGAAGGACTTAGGTTGGAGTCATACAATGAGCCTGAGTTTTCGGTTAAGAAAAACAACATAGAATAACCATATCATACTTAGTCTTTATTTAATGTCCACTTAGTTACCATTCTCGGGATGAAAACCTGTCACCAATTTTAGCTATACAGTGCTGCAATTGAGAAACAGTTTCCACTAAACTTATCATGTAACTATTGTATGTCAAGTGATATGGTGATTAAACGAAAAATATGAATAATAAATAAATTATAATTTATTTATTTTTATGTCATAGCAGTCAAACGAACATGTGGTTCACCTGATGTTAGGTGATCACCTCCGTCCATAGACACTAACAACACCAGGGGAGTCGAAAGTACATTGCCTGTGTTTCGGGGAAAGGGAGGGAGGGAAGTGGAAGGCGCTCTCACTGACCGAACGAAACGCAACAATGCACGCACTGTTACTTCACGTGGGTGTTTATGTGTGTCGGGTGGTACTACCGCGGGCGAGCCGACCTATTCATGTTGAAACCATGATGAACAGGCAGGTCACCTGATGTTAAGTGATCACCGTCGTCCACAGACACTAGCAACACCAGGCACAAGTGCGTTGCCAGCCTGTGTTTGAGGGGAAGGGTTAGGGGGGAGTGAGGAGGGGAGGGGAGATGAAAGGGAAGGGGAGGTGGTTCATCGACGTTGTCACTGACCGAACGAAACGCACCAATGCAAGCATTGTTACTTCACGTCGGTTTTCTATGAGAGGGTGGTACTACTCCGGGCGAGTCGACCCATTCATGCTGAAATCAGTAATAGCTTCAGCGAGGCTCTACCACCGTTAAATGTGTATATTCATATTAAAACTTACTCATAAATATATAGATAAATTAAAATGTTCATACATTCATGCTGTTGTTTATTCGAAAATATTTATTTCATAAGCTATAAATTGTTTATCTAAATACTGAATTAAAAAAAGGAAGAAATAACGGGACGCTCGATTCAAAAACTGAAAATTGCAACGGCATTGTCGATAATTGATGATCCCACAAAATTGGCATCGAGCCCAAAGGGTGTCCTACTAACTTAACACATGTATGCTAGTATGTTAGACTTGGACATTACTGTATATAGAGTCCTATTATATCATACGGATATGATTATATGAGGTCTTATAGCACAGACCAATGTCTAAACATTTAAAAGATTACATAGTAAAGTCATAGTTAAGAATAATATTTCTGCTAATACATCTAACAATCCATGATACAATGATGGGATAGATACGTTACAGCTATTAATAATAGGTCTTTACCTATGAAATTGCCGTTCTGCAGTACTGGCCATTTCAAATCAAAATAATTTTTGTTTGGCTAAGAATTCTAATTTCAAATTTATTTTACTTTAAAACATGGAATTATTTTTCCAAAAGTAGTCATTTGTTTATTGATTAGTGTTACAATTTCATGGCATTTCAATCTTTTTTGTCATCATGGATATGTTAAAAATTCGAGTAATTATGGAATATGAGTACCGTCGTGGCAGCAACGCGGCACAAGCGGCACGCAACATCAACGACGTTTACGGAGCTAACACTACAAACCAACGCACCACCTGATCTGAAAAATGAACCTTGCGGTCGTCCGAAGACTTTGATCGACAATGACGAATTAAAGGCGATTGTGGAAGCTGATGATACACAATCTACGGCTGAATTAGCAGCAGCTTTCGACGTTAGCGTCAAAACAATATTGGTAAATTTGCGTCAAATTGGCAAGGTAAAAAAGCTTGACAAATAGGTGCCCTACGAACTCAATGATCGCCAGCGCGAAGTACGCGTCGAGACGTGTCTTGCACTGCTAAACAGACACACAAATGAAGGAATTTAGAACCGCATTGTTACCTGCGATGAAAAATGGATTCTGTTTGATAACCGCAAGCGCTCAGCAAGTTGGTTGGATCGTGATTCAGCACCTAAACAATGCCCTAAACGCAAACTTACCCCTAGAAAAGTGATGGTTACTGTTTGGTGGTCTAGCGCCGGTGTGATTCATCACAGCTTCTTACTAAACGGGGTGAGCATTATGGCAAATGTGTACTGTGAAGAACTGAACACGATTATGGAGAAGCTGGCACATCTCCAACCAGCATTGGTCAATCGCTCATGTCCGCTGCTCCTGAACAAGGCGCGACCTCATACTCCACAGCAGACGGTCTCCAAGTTGCAAGAACTGGGATTAGAAGTTTCCGTTATCCGCTCTACTCACCAGACCTTGCGCCTACAGACTACTACTTTTTCTAGAATTTGGATAACTCCTTGGCGGGAAAAAAATTCATTATACCCGAGTATTGGCAGTACAAAATGCCTTTGAAGAATTTGTTGCCTCCCGTCCAGCTAATTTCTTTAAGAAGGGCATCAATAAACTGCCAATGCGTTGGCAAAGATGCATTCATTGCATGGGTGATTACTTCGATTAATACAAATAAAAAATACATGAAATAAATTCGTTTAATTTTTTTCATACAAAACGGCAATTTCATAGGTAAAGACCTAATATATCGAGCGCGCGTTTATTTGAAGTAAATGCAGATTGCAAATATCTCTATGATGCAGAAACCTAAATTCGAAATCTGTACATATTATTGCACATATTCCGATTCATTCATTTGCTCTCTCACACATGCAATACTGTTATTCAGAAACAAACAGTCACTCATACTCTAATAGAGTCCAGTAATACTTAACAGTCTCAACATAATCGCTTTATGAAGGTAGAATAAATAGTACGCTGGTCTGCATTACAGTCGCACGACTAGTACAGACGCCAACCGAAGCTTTAATGATAGTCATTAATTTTACTTTATAATAATAATAATAATAATAGTATAATAATAAAAGCTGTACTTTTTGCAACGAATAATTTACTTATCCAATTCTATTTTTGTAGACAACGCAGATAAAGTTTATCAAAAAGGGGATATATTAAATAAAAGATTTTCATCATTTAATGTAATTTTGATTAGAAGCTTTTAGTGGAGAAATACAGCAGTATATTAACATAGTAACTTTCACTGTGTTAATATAACAAGTTACAGCGTATATAACAAATAAAAGAAAATTTATACTGAAAATACAATTGATTACAAAAAAAATCTACTCTAAAACCACTACACCAGAACGTCTTTAACCATGGTTAGGTGGATTGTCATAAACTTACCAATATCTCATTATATACTTTTTAAATTCCAAGGTCCAATGATACCTAAAATTAAAATGGGATCCCTTGAAAATATCCAATATCCAATCAAAAAAAAGATTTTTTTGAAATCGGTTTAAAAATTACGATGTTCTAAAGTAACAAACATTTTTAAAGTCGGTTAAAAATCGATTAAAAAACCTATTACGAAGTTCTTCACATTCCACTAACGTGAAACATTATTTTCACGGCAATAGAAACAGACAAGTACCAAAGACGACGAAGTAACAATGCTCTTAATTTAAAAGATGCTATTCAAAGATAGTTAAAGTATAAAAACGTTTTAAGTACTTAATTCAATAATAAATAACTATTTTCGCTATAAAACGCTGTCGTCGTTTTTCCTAATTAAAAATACCATTCGATTTGTACAACGATGGGTTTTTATTGCACAGAAATTCTTTCGAATTCATCGCTTTTATCCTATTTGTAGTTCAAAGAGTAAAGAAATACACGTAGTAGATATTTAAGAAGATTTTAGCGGGATCTTGGTCTGTCATGTACTGGCTTTTATATTTTAATCATAATCTTGTGTTATTTGATTCTATATTTTGTAATATTTTACGTAATACTGTTCGATTATTGTCTATAAGTGAATTGGATAGAAAATAATATCACGGAGCATGGATTTTGAGATGCCACAAAAATTCCATGGAATGTTCTAATAAGTGACCATCATTTTCTTAAAACATTAAAATTATCGCAAGACACTTGTAATATTGTTACCTACTCAACTATGGCAGTAATAATCTAGACGTTTGGTTGTTAAAAATAAAATAAAATAGAATAAGTAATCAAATGTATTTAAAGACAATACGGTCCGCCTTCCTTTTAATTGGAGATCATTTTAAGTTATTGTTAAAAAATTGTAGTTTATCTGTGAGTTATTGTAACGTATAAAACTATTGATAATTATGAAAATACTAAAGAAGGAAACATAAAAACGTAAGTACCGATCCATCATAACTTCAAGTATTTAGGTACATATAAATATTAGAAACAAAAAAAAGTTTGTCTTGTTGAAACCTGAAAACCATTATTATGTAACAAAATAATTTGCACGAGTGAATGACAAAAGTTTTTTCTAATCATATAACTGCCTTTCACAAATTTATCGTCAGTGATAAAATAATAATAAAGCCTTTTTATTTCCGAGTATGTTACAAAGTTCATGAAACAAGTTATTCTTAATATGGTTTGTTTACTAAATAATATCTCGCACTTCGGTGTGCTACTTGGTATAGGCCTCCTCCAGCTCTCTCCAATGAGCCCTGTCACCTGCGACTCTGGTCCAATTGGGACCCAAGGTTAAGCGAATATCATCACTCCATCTTACTCTCGGATGTCCTAGCTTTCTTGTGACCTCCTTTGGGTATCGTCAATGATAGTCAGTCTAAAGTAATGGTGGTAAAATGATTAAAATGTCAATTCGATGTACGCAGGTTGGAACCCCGGTATGTACCAATGAATTCAATAAACAATTGAAAACTCATTTCAATTGGTAATACTATCAATTGGCAGTGAAAGAAAACATGAGGATATTTGAACCTGAGAAGTCTTCTCGTATTATCACCGTATGGGGGAAATATAGAACTGTGAACTTCTCGCAGTTTGAAATCGGTAATACATCGTGGGTTGGTATGGTGATTATGCACATACCTACCTTGGGGAAGAGACCTATGACGCTGCAGTTGATCTCTTACAGACTGACGTTAACATTCCAATCACGCGATTTTTTACTGTAATCTATACAGACTGTCCGTTCTATAATTTTGGTATTCTATGTCGCAATCATGAGTACGTCATCGCTCCACGCGTAGCGGAGGTGCAAGCACATGAATAATTGAATGGATGCGCCCGCGCATGGCGCTGTGCGTTGCATATCACGTTCAGAGCTTCATAAAATAACCATTAACGATTACCATTTCAAGTAAAAAACAACAGTATTTATTAACAGTTTATTGTAGTCGAGATATACATTAATTATTAAAACATTTATTAATAAACGTTCTACTCGAATGATACTTTGTATTGACGATTTCGACATGCTATTTTTACTTCTATATTTTTTATGTATATGTTTTATGTGTCCATATCCTCCTTCACGTTCACGTTTTATGGTGTTATTGATGACATTTTAATTGAATATGAATAATGAAATAATCCCATGACATCCAAATAATATTAAAAATGAGAAAATTTATGAAATTGAATGCATGTTTGTAATTTTTAAATATATATCTCACCGTACACTGTTAGACCGTGAGTTACACGTATTATGTAGATTATAATATATATTGCAATTTATGGCGTCATTATATACAGATACAAACGCAGACAAAGTCGCGTGCGGTCACTTGTCGTCGATATAACATTCGATACAGGGAACATGGAATAGATAATCCAAATAGGTTGTAAATATGAATACGAACAGTCTGACAGATCAATTTTAATTTTATTAGATAGAAGCAATACATATTTCAAAGAGAATAGTAAAGTTGCAGTACCTAATTTAACTTGAAATACTAACTACAATAATTACAAATTCTTATAAACTGATTTCTCATAAAATCCCTGAGGTATGTTTTATTTCGAACATTCTTAATTAACGCATTCATCATTCTTAACGCGTCCTTAAAGGGAATTTCGATAATACAGAAAAATTGCCATACATTGGTTTTTGTTTGAAAATGTTATAACAGTATCTTACTATTATATGCCGCAAGTACCCAAAATAACAAGGTATACATTTTGCACTTTTTGAGATACAATAAATTATGGATTTCAACTTTCGAAAATTAACGTGCACCCAATAAGGAAGTGACAGAAATAGACCTGCATATAGATATACCAGCTTTGCCCACGTCTTCACTCGCGTCAATTTATATTTGACCTACAATTCAGAAACAGTACGTTCTTCTGTTTGAATTGTCTGTCTTGCATTACCATGAAAACGTAACAAACGTACAAACTCGTATTTACATATATTGAAACATTAATAAAAAAACATAAAATAGTACTTAGTTTTAAGTGGCTACTAGAAGCAAATTTATTTATAACTCGTGTATTGTTTGATTGTTTGAATATAAAGTGAGTCCATTGCGTGAGCTAGATTCGTCCTCCGATAACACCGCGGCGCCCTTTCAGAAGTCCGAGCGGTCGTCGCCGCGCCGCGCCCTTATCCATTCTAGGCTTTTAAATCTCTTTTACACGATATTTATGTATTTATTGTTCTAATTCACAGTCTGCGCTGTTTTTTTATAAATCACATTATACCAGAATACTGAAAGAGTTTAAATAAAAAGCTTCTGATTCATACCATCTATTAAACAACTTTAGGCAAGAAACTCTTTTATACTTAGTAATACTATGAACGCGAATGTGCGTTTATTTGTTTATTATGCTTTTACGCCTTAACTACTCAATTAATCGCCATAAAATTATACATATTACATATACAATTATATATACGTTATCACGGATCTAGAATAGATAAAAAAGTACTGTTCCCGAGATAAAGTTCAATCTCCATTGATGCGAGCTAAGCTGCAGGCAAATGCTAATTTAAATTTAATTCGTGTATCAGGGAAAATGCTGTAAAGATTTCAATTAAAATTTCTAAAAACACGAATCTGCAAAAAAAACTAATTATTAGAACCTATAGCGCCATCTTGTATTTTTTTGCAGTAATTTTGTAAAATTTTGTATTGTTGAAAATGGATTTTTCTATATTTTATAGTATTTAGCGCTTGACCACAATGTGCTTGGCGTTAGACTTTCAACTTGAGGTTGGTAGCTAACTAAGCGTGTTTAGAAAAACTCCTACCTACATATAATGGTTAGCTTCTGCCCGCGACTTCCTTCGCGTGGATTAGTTACTTTGGGCTAATGATAAAACGCAGGGAAAGCTCTTAAAAAAAATAGATTTAGAAACATTGTTCAGTGGTGCTCCGCTCCTATTGGTATTAGCGTGATATATAGCCTCTAGCGTTCCTCGATAAATGAGCTATCTAGCACCGAAAGAGTTTTTCAAATCGGACTAGTAGTTCCTGAGATTACCGCGTTCAACCAAACACACAAACTCTTCAGCTTTATAATATTCGTGAAGATAAATAAGTATAGAGTCGAGCGGGGTTGATTAGATGGTTCTACAGGACTGGATGGTTACCGACATGCTCATAACAATAAATCCAGTACAGCGATTGTCTTTTGTTAGTATATCGCTTTTCAGGATCATCTGTTCATGAACTTTAAACCTCTCGGTGGTCGCAATTGTTTTTATATTACACTGTACTCATCACGTACTGCACTATTATTTTATTGTACTCCAATAATTCAATGAAATACGTTGTAGTGAAATTTGCAAACAATTTTCCTTTGCTCGAAGCAATACCGTATAGTAACCGGAAGTAGAGTCAGGCGCGCCACACACCTGCATCCGGCGACATCTTTCACCGCATTCCGCCCTCGAGTCCATACACTGCGAATTGAAAATTTAAATTAATATTTTATTGCACATCTAGATTCTATTAATATTTTATTAGTAATATATAACGTCCTTACGAATTTATAATATTAAATAAACCTATACTGTAAATATTCTTATTAAAACACTGCTTATGTTGTTCCTTTGTAACGCACGTAAATTGATTAATTGGTCTTTTACTTTTTAGCTTCATTAAAATTTTCATAAAATTCATTCATTCATTTGCATACCGTCATTTTGTTTTCTTGCCAGTTTTTATGAACATGATGTTGTTCTAACATGATTTTATAAAGATATACTGAATTCTTGATAAATATATACATAAAAGGTACACGTACAATATTTTGTATTGTGACAACAAACAGTTTTTGGAATATTGTCCTAGAATCACAAGTACACTACACACGACATGTTAATCGCGAAAAAAACTCAGAAACAAAAACCTATAAATATCACATACATCATCATTATCAGCCTGTAAAAGATCCACTGCAGGGCCATAGTCCTCTGTATATGGGAATGTAGTATGTATGTATAGAATGTAGTATGGGAATAAATACCACGCCAGCCCACGACGTATTGGCGATTACAAACTTCGACAAATCCACAGTTTTATATTTTTCCAGATACTGTGATACTACTATAAGAACATAGATTCAGGTTTCCTCACGATGTTTTCCTTCACCGTTAGCCGGTCGTGTTACCAATTTTAATCAATAAATGTACGCGAATTTCGAAAAATCTGTTGGTTGGTTGGGGATTCCAACCTGCGGACATCAAATTGATATTCCACTGGTCAAACCGCTAGATCACCACGACTACAAGATATGCATAAAAGATACGAATATTTTGTAATGAGGTAACAAACATAGCTTTTGAATTATCCTCCTAAAATCACAAGCATGCTGTATACGAAGGCCGTTAAGCGTGAAAAGCTCAAAGAAAGACGTATGACATATGTGTGAATAAGTTAATATCATGTATTTTTTATTTTATATCATTATTATTACATAGTATAAAACAAAGTCCTTTACCGCGTCTGTCTGTCTGTCTGTTCGCGATAAACTCAAAAACGATTGAACGAATTTTCAAGCGGTTCTCACCAGTGGATAAAATGATTCATGAGGAACGTTTTGGTATTTAATTTGTTAAGGATTTTTTTATAATCAGGGCAGGACAACGTCAGCCGGGCCCGCTAGTTATAGTCATATTTTATTTATTTATTCATACATTATGCCTTAAATACGCAATGGCGGACCTAATGCCGAAGGCATTTTCTACCAGTCAACCATTAGGTGATGCAGAGATAAATGTTGATAGGTTTAAAAGGAGAAGTTTTTATAAAATTATGTTTAACCTATTTAATATAACAATATATAAATAAAATATCAACACTGATATACTACATATATACAATACATACATATAACAACATCATACATAAATAAAAGTATAATAAGTCAACATCAAGTATTAAATACAGCATTAACCAGATAATTCTGCTAACTGAGACTGGTAAAGCCGACGTATTTTAATGTTTAACTAAACTGAATAACACTAATCAAGTAAGTCAGTTGCATGCCTTTGTCATTTATTAATATGCAGTGATCCCTCGGCCCTCTCTGAGATATAAAAAAAAGACTCACATAAAAGCAGTAAAATAGAAGTTAAACTATAGCAAAATTCTCTCATATAACAATCTGCACAAAGGCTAAAAGCTTAACATAACTCAAGAGATCGCTAGGGACGTAGCGAAGCAACGTAAGGAGCGTTAACCTCCTACTAACTCCGACTTTGTTAACTCTGTAATTAAAAATTATAACTGTAATAAAATATGTATTTTATTAATTTACAAATTTATAAGGTATCGAAAATCACTTTAAGTTATATTTTATCGGTTTATGATATACAACAAGACCAACACACTTCTGAATCGTAAGTCATGAAATAGTCATCTATTTCCCTTTGCGGAATCCTTCTCATGGATTTTGGATATTTTATATAACGAAGAGTAGGGACTCTAACTTAATACAATTATTTTACTTAATCATGTTTACAGGGACTTTACAATTAAAACGTTTAAGTAATTTAAACCATTTTCAATGGATAAATAAAAAAAATCTTAGCGTGAGGAAGCTTGTTTGATGGTTACAGTGGTTATTAAGTAAGATAAGGTAATTTTGTGTGGCTGTATCGCGACCACCACATACTAGGTGTAATATTCGCTTGGCTGGATCGATTTCTGGGATAAATCCGGTAACCAAGCGGGAAGGTAGGGTTTTGTACTGGACTAGGTCGACACCAGCATGCGTATGGAGACAAACAACTCACCTTTACCTTTGCCAAAAGAAATGCTTGCAAGCGACCATTAAATGTGGTTCCGATAGTTTACTGATCTCTAGATGGTTGCCATTTATTTTGGTTTTCACAATACTAACTATAAATGACGTAATTTATTGTTCCAATATGAAGAACAAAAACTCGATATTCGATCAACGATTTTCCAGTCTTTTTAGGTAAACAAGGACAATTTACTTCCTCTATTTCATCTTCTTTCACTAATGAGGAAATAACATCAATTTCCTGTGCTTCGAACATTTTCTCAGGATGCCTTGCTACGGAAATTGCACTTATATGCAATCTAACTAGAGCTCCGTCCGGATGTCACGTGAATCATTTTCTATTTTCAGGTTGTGTAAAATAAAGCGTAAACTGTAAATACTCTAATATTATACCTGTCAGTTAAAATAATAGACTCTATACTAGCTATGTCCCGCAGTTTCATTCGCTTTTACTTCTCATTATAGGCCTCCAAAACGCGAAAGTAGTCCTGTGAAACTGTTAAGACCTTACTAGGTCAATAGCGTAGTCAGTTCGAAAAAAAAGCCTCCAAAACGCTACGTAACCCTACGCAATACACACGATTACTTACGCTTACTATACTTTGTTGATTGTTATTTGTATGGTAATGGCTTCGTTCCTAAAGGTTGCAGCGTGTTTTTATGAGACTCATATCTTTCTCAATAAATAGATAATAAAGTGAAAAAAGATTATTTCAAATGTCATCAATAATTTCAAAGATTACCGCGTTCAAATAAACACCTTCTTGTGGTTTATAATATTAATATAGATTTAAAAGCAAAAAAAATCTGGTGTATTCAATTTCTTCGTATTCATATTGTAGTACAAAATATATATTTTTCTTTATCCACTAGCAGACAAAGAAACTTCTGTTAATATATTAACAAGATAAATATTAACCAATCAAGCTAAAAGCAATTTCACCAAATAGAAATACTATGTGGATGTCCGTGCGGACAGCACCAAACAAGTATGTAAAGAACACATTACTTATTCTGCTAAAATTATTAATAACTTCAGCATGTTTTTAAACTATTTTCTGCTTTCTGTGACCGAACCACACGCACTGGGCTTCGGAGCCACAGTCTTACAGTAACCCTGATCTGAGATGAAACCAAAATTTTGCTATGGTGTATCGTTACTGCATACTGTTGAACATCTTTCCGACCAGTACCTCTTTTTATGACATTGTTTCTTAAACGTAACACGAAGATATATTTACGCAGACCGGCGTGACAGCGGCGATAGTGGCTAGATTATTTACCATTTGATAGTCATGACTGCTGTAATATTGTATTGAACAAAGTGTCTTAAATTTGCTGTCAAACACGTCGAACGCTGTACAATCTTCTAACACCTACATATAATCAAGATATTTGTAAATGCCTTGAAAGCCTGTAAACTTATGCAGCACTTTAGAACTCAACCGCGATCGGTCTCATAAATATTTATGACAGAAATAATATTCCATTAGGAAGAAGGATATTTTAAATGAACCTCTCAACCGGCTGAACTCTGCATAAATAAAAGGGTTTCAATGTTTTACAGCGTCTTTCGATTATTATACATTGAACTCGTGTATTTGAGTGTTGAAAAATATTATTTAAAACACTTTTTCAACATCTCAGCAGGTGCCTTCGATCTTTATATTAAAGAAGTTTTCGTTTATCTCAGTAGCTACTTTCACTCTTTAAATTAAAGAAGTCATTGTTTATCTCAGCCAGTACTTTCGAACTTTAAATTAAATAAGCCTTTGTTTATATCAGAAGGCACTTTCGATCATTAAATTAAAGAAGATTTGACCTATACCTACAATAAAATACACTGTTGTAATTCTGCTAAAAAATATTTGGAAAATACAAATAAAGAATATTTTGCAAATTCAATTGTGTAGTTGCGACATAAATCAAAACAAGTTGGCAAAGTTGAAAATATGCAAAGTTGTTCATATTCTGCAAAAAAGCAACGGCTAGGGCTGACTTGCAATTCAGATACTTCTGTATATTCACTTTCAAATAATGACGCAATTCCCAACTAAACATTATTGGGTAAGAGCAAAGCGATAGGGTAGAAATAACCCTTATGTAAATGACCCAATGTATTTCATTACTAAATAACCGGATTTAATCACTTTGGTAGCTTCCCAGGTCGAGAGTAAACGTCAGATATCGTCTCCAAATCAGAAGCATTACGGAAACAGTACAATGAGATATGTACTCTAATAGACGCCAATCTCTTATCATGATAAGAGTAGACATGATTATTTTCATATATAGTTTTGAATAAAAATGATAAGTAATTTAGTGGGAAAAGTAACACTACTCGCACTAAAAAAACCATATTAACGAGCAAACGAGATTTTATTTTATTGTAGCACGGCAAAATGACTGCACTATGCCTGATGTTAAGCACAGTACAATCCAAAAACAATGGCGACCACCGAGTGACCGAGTATCCATCGCCGGTCGCCGCTGTCATGTCGGCCTGGGAAAAGCTGGATATGCACAGGGTGATCCCAAAACGCGACCCGTAGAAGCGGATCACTATAACGGGATTTTTCGCCATATACATGGTGGTTGCAACCCAGTCAGGCTGTAAAACCCTATTACCCCGCTGTCGACATTGCCTCGTTCGTTATTCACCAGGGTGCACCACGTGCATGTAAGGTTGGATGTCTAAAGTCTTCGATGTTATTCGACAACCCTTACACCCGAAAGATAGATAGACAAACTCAAATATTACTTGAGAAATGTCAAAAGATACATTTAAACTTAAAATTAGTATGACCAGTATTTTTTATTCCAGTATTTGTGCCATTGCAACACAAAGAATCTGTTTTGTTATTCTTTAGGAATTAAGGAATTAGGAATTAATTCAATTTTACTTAACTTTTAGAGTATTAATTGGTATTAGTATGTCCTTTCTCTTTCTGTTATAGCTTGTTAGTTTCATATTATTTAAATGGTTTTAGAGTAATAATTGGTTTTATATTTTTCTATCTCTTTCTATGATACTTTTTTATATTTCACATTACTTATGTTAAATCTTGAAATCTGAAAAATAGTTAAATATTAGTAAAGTATTATTGAAATTTATTTTATTTTTGGAGCACGTCGTAGATGTCTATAAATGTGACTACATTAAAATTAGAACTACATTAAAATTTTGCCTATTAATATATTTATAAATTTATTATCATTATTTTCAATAGGAAACAGCGCTTCTAATATAAATTAGAAGTCATTGGCTCAGTGTCATATCGGTGTACAATGTATGAACGGTGTATAAATGAGAAGAAGTAGTTGGTCGTGTATTGATTGGGATCCGTTGCCTAGCAACGCCCGGAGAGGCGTCTCAACGCCGCCTCACGTTCATAATGTTCGACATCGCGACCTATGATGTCTATTAATTTAGTTTTTTTTTTTTATTAAATACAAAAAAAAAACATTACAAAGGTACTTATTTACTGTGTTTTATTTTTGGCAAGCAATATTCAAGATTATTACTACCATTGTCGAGTAGGTAATAATTTCAATGTTCTAACAAGATGGTCGCCTCCCTTATTAGAACTTTCCAGGGAGTTTTAGTGGCATCTCAGAATTCATGCTCCGTGGTATTTACCATCCACTTCACTCATGCAGAATAACCGAACTATATTACGTAGAATGCGACGAGTATTACAAAATAGAGAGTTAAATAACACAGGACTATGAATCGTCATCGTTACATATTATAAAAACGAAGTCCTCTACTACGTCTGTCTGTCTATTCGCGATAAACTCAAAAACGACTGAACGGATTTTCGTGCAGTTTTGCACCAGTAGATAAAGTGATTCATGATGTTTAGGTATATAATTTGTCAAGGTTTTTTTTTATCAGTGCGAGACATGATCCACCTTGTCCGCTAGTAAAATATAATATACACTACATGACAGACTTAATGGTGGTAGAGCCACGCAGAAACTATTACTGGTTTCAGCATGAATGGGTCGGCTCGTCCGGGGTAGTTCTACCCTCTCATAGAAAACCGACGTGAAGTAACAGTGCTTGCATTGTTGCGTTTCGTTCGGTCAGTGAGAGCGCCGGAGGCCCACCTCCCCTCCCCTCTCTTCACTCCTCGCTCCTCTCCCACTCCCTCCCCTAACCCTGCCCCCAAAGGGTGGTAAACGCACTTGCGACTCTTCTGGTGTTGTTGGTGCCCATGGACAGTGGGATCACTTAACATCAGGTGACCCATCTGTTCGTTTGCCACCTATTACATAAAAAAAAAGACTACGATCCCGCCAAAAAACCCCAAAGTACATTACAAGTAGTGAGACGTACAACAGATATAGAGTAACAAAATAATATAATAAGTACAATGAATTATATAACATCTGTATTAGGTACGTTCATTTAAATGTTAATCAGGTTTATCAATTATACATGATAACCGTAATATTGAGAATGTAAAACTAATAATAACAAGAAAGGCAATATATCGAGTACCAGAAATAATGATCGCTGACATACGTACTACTATTGAACTGTATCGTAGATGTCAACGACCTGCGTATGAATTAAATGCACAAACTACAATTTATTGTAGAGCACTCGTGCTTTAACGAGTGTTTGTTAATATTTATATTAGCAATAAGTTAGGAAACATGAAAATTTGCTTGTTTACGAAACTTACGCTGAGAGTTCTGAAGAGCTATTCGGATTGATGCCCGCTGCTGAGTTCCATTACCGAACGACTCCCAACAAGTTGATTTTTTAAAGATTTTTGTAGTTGAGTTTGATAGTTGGAAGTCATATACTGTGCGATTTTCGCGTGCGTTCTTTCCCCGTACATCGGCTCTTTGGAATTGGGTTATATTTACATAAAAATAATCTTATTGTGCAACACAATAACTTGTTCGTTAGCGACTGAGAATCTCGTAGGTCGATGCAATAGTCACCCTCTATGTGTACCCTCGTATTAATATACGTATACTTATATATAATAAAGCTTGTTGTTAACTGACGTCACTTACTACAGAAATGAATCCACAGCGGCGGCGTTTACCGGACCTATGTTTATTTTTAATATTTATTTATTAAATAAAGACCAATATAACTTAACCTTCAAGAAACGAGTCGACCCCTTCAAGGGCCGATATCGCAGCTGTGGTTCCCGTCGTGTCACAGATGTTCATGGGCAGCGGTGAACACCAACCATCAAGTAACCCACATGATCATTTGACTCCAGTCGCATAGAAAAAAAAATCTTGAAGGGAAATATCCGTTCTAATTACTTCGCGTAAGACTTCGTACAATCTATATTTATCACAATTAAACGATGCATTATAAAGCGTTTATAAAATACTAGCTATTACCGCGGCTCCGCACGCGCTTTTTAAAAATTTATTAAAGAAATGTAAAATTGTAAGTGGGTGTGTACATTACAGAAACGCTTTTTCAAAAACATTTGTAACTAAGATACGAACGCCATCTACTGTAACATGTAACGTGTACATTAGATATATGAATACTAATAGTATATCGAATAAGATGGGATTTATCATCAGCAACATACCTGGAACTTCAACCTACTATATACCAAACTCAGTGCTCACTAACACTATATAAGAAAGTAATGAAAATTATAAACTACATTACCGAACAATATATCTTAAATCTTTTATTTTATAGATAGATATAATATTGCCCGTATTGTCGATATACTTAAGTTATTTTTATACGTTGCTATAATAACTGAGTTATGTAGAAGCAAACGTGGTAAATAAAACAATATGGCTGCCAAATTGATCAAAAAGATGATATAATTCATATTACATACAAATCTATGACTTTCAATTATATATATTTATTCTTGGAGTCAGTAAGGCACACGTCTCACGCAGTTGTAACATATTTTTGATCAATTTCACACGGACGAATACATAGGTAGCAGTTAATCACTACATAGTGTACCAATTCAAATAAAAAAAGAATCATTACAATCGGTTCACAATTGACTAAAATATCGATTAACATACATAAAAAAATACATACAACCGAACATAGTAACCTCCTCCTTTTTCGAAGTCGGTTAAAAAAGTCCTCTGTCAGCTTATCTGTTCGCGATAAAGTCAAACACTATCATTTTCATGCTGTTTTCACCAGTAGATAGAATGATAATTTGTGGGGAAGGTTTAGGTATAATTTTCAAGGTTTTCATTTTATTATCCGTCTCCGTCCGTATAACGTCTTCCGAGCCCGCTAGTTATCTGCCCGTAAAAGCCCCGTGAAAGTCGGTCCAATCAATTAGGAGATAGTAGGATATTGCGGACGAAGTCTTGAGAATCAAAATAAAATTGTCTAAGTTACTTCTTATAAGGTGAGTTATCTTCCAGTGAAAGTCCCGTGAAAATCAGTTCAAGCATTACGGATATTCCACTGTGTCCGAAGGGGAATAAAAAACCTAAATTATTTTTTATGAGGTCTGTTATCTATCAGTGAATACCCCGTGAAAATCGGCCCAAAGTAATGCGGACGAAGCCGCGGAATAATAAAATACAATATGTCAACCGTTATAATTTCGGTTATCTGGCAGTAAAAAGTAAAATTCCCATTAAAATAGGTCCAGTCGTTTTGGAGATTACCCAGAACAAACAAACAGACAAAATATAATAATATAAAAATATAGACAAAGTATAAAAAAAGTTTTTTTTGGTCATTTGTAGCCATATCCATTCATCAAAAAGTTGTTATTTTATTTGTACATACACCAACTTTTTTTTTATAATACGTAATAGAGAACAAATAAAAAATTGGAAATAAAAGTAGTTGAATGGGAAAACAAAATAAACTTTGAAAATTTTAGCTTTGTTACTTACCACATAACTTCAGAATTGGCAGTATGGATTAATTCCTTCGCCTGTCCTATTGAACGAATATTATAACTACTACTTACGAAATCTCTCAAAAGGAAAAAAGTGCCCGATTTTGAAACATTCTTCATTGGTGCTCTGCTTCAATTGGCGTTAGCGTGATGATATATAGCCTATAGCCTTCCTCGATAAATGAGCTATTTAAAACCGAAGGATTTTCTCAAATCAGACTCGTAGTTCCTGAGATCATAGCGTTCAACCAAACAAACAAACTCTTCAGCTTTATATATTAAGTATAGATTATTAGATCATGGATAATGAGATTTAAATGCAGAAAGATATGTATACACATGGCTACCCCTACAATCATTTTACAATTAGTATATATGGATGAAATATAAAAAATGACTCGATCTATATCATAAGTCAATTAGCCCGAGTTGTCTCGATCCTTGAATTCAAGTTCTCAGAATTCCACATGTAAACAAATTTTAGCATTTTTCTACAAAATTCTGTATAATTCTTGTAAAATGTATAGTTTATAGAAAAAGGCATTAAACATACTAGATTGGACATTTTTTGTAAATCTCCTATCTATTTTTTATGAGTGCTAACCGCAAAGCTAATTTTCACGCTTCAGCGCACAATATGCACAAAATCCCCTCCCATTTTTACATTAAAATCCTATCTATATAAAATTAAGTGATGCGACAACATTAATCACTGAACTGGAAAACAAGAAACTAAACTAAACATATATTTTTTCATGAATGTAAATAATATGCTTCCTACTTTGAATACTTTCTGTCAAATTCTCTTACATCAGACTGAGATATAATCCTTACATTGTAAGATTTTTACACAAGTATTTCGATTAAGCAATATAATTTACAGCATAAATAAATGTCAATAAATTAAATTGTTGTAAATTATTCTGCTGCCAGATAATTTGCTGTTTTGTAGCGTTTTAAAAGTTATAATAATGACATCATTATGAATTGAATATTCGTTCTTCGTATCGTGATTGTGTGTAAACAACGTAAAATGCTTTCCCTTTCACACCCGTTGTTGTTACATAGTGCTTGTTTATTCGCACGATCTTATAATAAACCAGCTGATTTACGCGACTTCGTCTCTATCGTTTTGTTATATCTCAATACGTTTTCAGCGTTTTCGACGAAAGCCCCGAGACAGCTTGACTTCTTCCGATACTTCCAACAATTATCGTTATATGACAACCAACAACAATATGTGTTACAAAAACTTAACTAATTATATACATAAATCTTCCTCGTGAATCACTCTACCTATTAATGAGAACTGCATGATTCGTCCAGTAGTTTTTGAGTTTATCGCAAACAGACAGACAGACAGACGTGGCAGAGGATTTTGTTTTATAATATGTGGTGATAGTGATTATAAAAGAAAACCCTTAAAACCAATAAGTTATAAACGCTGCCAAAGCAAATTTGATCCAAACCATAATAACTTATATTTGGCATCTGCAATACAAAATACAACCACGAAATATTAAGCCCCATGTAATATACTATAGAAAACAATCATGATTGCAGTCGTTTTGCTATCAACACAAAATACATTGGCTCGTCGTCTGATCCGTTAAAAAGCGGTCCAAGTCACAAGAACTAACTGAGGCAAAAATAAATTGTTTGTTAAATAAATACAATTTGAAAAGGAACTCCACTAATTAGTTTGTACGTGCAATAAATTGAAATAAATGAAACATGTCGATATTTTAATATAACGTGTAATTATCTTACTATAATTTATTTAAAGAATTCATGATTCCAGATTTATAAAAAATATTTTATATAATATACTTAGTTTTTTTTTCGATAACTTCCTCGATTAATGAGCTATCTAACACCGATTTTTTTTTCAAATCAGGCCCGTAGTTTCTGAGAATTGCGCGTATAAGCTAACAAACTCTTCAGCCTACAATATTAGTAAAGATTATGAAACAGCGCGTACGCAGTCCCAAAACTACACACTACCAAAAATTAAGCGCCCGAGTTATCCGCATTAGGGATAATCGCAAGGGGCAACCCATCCGCAGTGCAATGGATAGGCCTCGCCCAGGGGGAACCGCCTGCATGATAACAGTTTCCCTACGCCAGGTAAGTATGCTTTGATTACTACAAACTAAATTTAAAAAAATTAAAAATTTAGTTTAAATTATTATAAAAAATGAGCCCTCGTAAGACGCCTAGCAAATGTCAAAATATTATTTTAAAAAGGCATACAAATCAACAAAAAATAAAATGCTTAGTAAAGCAAATTACACTAACGTATTGGTTTTAGAAACGAAAGAGATATATATATATATATATAAATCCTAGGGCCAACCTATCACAATCCAAAGAAATTTAAAGACTGATGGATAGATGGCGCAAAAAAACATTTGCTGAGATGCCATCACCCAGAACTAAATAATAGGATACGAATAATAGCAATAGATGGCGATAAAACAAATTTTACAATTATCATCTCAGTGATCACAGACACGACTATTTTTTATGCTACCTTATGCTCGTCGCTTACTCATGTACTGTGGTAGCGTTGCATTGGCAGTCGGTCCCTGGGGCGTTTCATATAGGAATTGATAATCCCAATCAGCGGCTAATAACTCAGGTCCATTTGTTTTTTACAATTTATAATGACTTGCATGACACTAGTGTAAAACTTGGCTATTTAAGCAGGTATCAGATTGAAAAGTAGGTATTTAGGTTTATAAATAATCTACTAACTTATATGAATAAATCTGTAATTATGTCTTTATATGCCATTTTTTTTATTCTGCGATAATCATCTATAAGCAACAGTGATGTCGAATTTAGGATTTGTTTTTATATCTTCTCTATTTTATGTATGTCTGTTTGTGTTTATGCCTGGATTTAAATAAATAAACGGCATGAAGTCATACTAAATTAGAGAAGCTATTATAAGTAACTAGAATATTCTAGAAATCATAAAAAATATCAAACATGCATAGAACAATTTTTATTATTCCAAACTTTATTACGAGCGGAGACAGACAGACAGACGCGGGTACAGCCAGCAAATAATGAACCTAAAAAAACTTAGAAATCTGTAATGTTTTTGTATTCAATATTATAAATATATAATTATTGTGGTACCATCACAAACCCGTATATACACTTGAATCGTAAAATTAACCTGAAGAATATTATTCTAACGAGCTGCTGCTAGAACACACGTTTTATTAAACTCTTAACCTGATCTAAACTTATTAAAAACTATAGCATAGTGAAGACATATATACCCAATATTGGTATTAAGTAAAAGAGGTGTCAACTGAGTAAATTTGGACCTCCATCACGATGTTAACTTAAAATTAATATTTAAGTTAATGACAAGCCTTCAGATTGTTCCTAGTTTACAGTAAAGGGTCGCTTCTCGAAACTTCCCTCGCGGCGGCGATGTCAATGATAGAAGCAAACTCTCCAACTTTATGATAATTTGAATTTCTACAATCAGAATTGTAAAGTTGTTCTGAATCGTTCATCATAATATAAAATATAGGCCGTTGTTTATCGCGTGCTACTGACGTTAACTATAAATGATTACACCATTAATTTAATAAATAGACAGTAAATTTTAAAGTAGAATTATAACCAATATCATAAATGAGAATGTGAGTTTGTTTTTATGTTACGCTTTCACGTCTTAACTGGTTAACTGATCATAGTAAACATTTTTTTGATTTTGATAATGCATATGGTAATGAACTCGTCTCAGTGATTCTTTGGTTATCTTGATCATATTCGGAAGAATCAGTGTATATTCAGCTGCCTAGAGTTTCGCAGGCTGGTGTGACAGCGATGACTGGAGAATGGAGATGGATTATATTTCGGTGGGCGCTGTTAGAGCGTCTCACGTGAAGCGGACAACGAAAAAAAGAACAAGTTCTGAAATTCGTTCATATTCAGCTTTTGGACCCTGGACGTATTCAGAGCCCAACTTGACTTCTAGTAGTTATGAAAGCGAATAGACAAAAGATTTTTTCTATCTGTTTATTTGTCAAGTTATGGGGCTTTTAAAGAACAGTCATATTTGAAATTCGGTTTATTTGGAATATTTTTTATAATTGAAAAAAAAATACGATAAAGTAATAAATGCAGCGCTTTATATAGAAAATTAAATCAAAGTCATATACTAGAAAGAAATAGAATACATAGAGAATTCATAGACATAACTTCATATTTTTCGTTATTGTTCTGACCTCTCAGTGGTTATGCGAACTTTACAAGATATTTATAAGTATATTCATGGCCACTTATACATATATAGATAGTACATAGAAATAAGAGTGTAACACTATTCCCTTGCGTGACGATTCTTACCATTTAACTGCTACGAGCCCCGTTAATAAACTTAGTTCCAAAATATACATGACAAAAAAACGTTAAAGATAGAATACTTCTCCCAGTTAGAACTCAGGTTTATTTTATGATTCGCAACCCCATACCCTTTGAGTAAGCTACAACGAGAAGTAAATATAAGGGTATTTCACAACATCAGAATGTTCTATCCGCGGTCATGTTCTTTGACGTATAAATGCTAATTAAACATAGACTGACAGATCAGTGGGATATTTATGGCTTATTAGAGAACGTAATAGGAATTCGATTTTAATAATAGTTGTAGAATGTGAAACATCCAGTTATAATAACGAACAGTTAGTTGCTTTTTGTCCAATTAAGCGTTTAATAGTCGTGCGCTCGGATGCTGCATTGTAGGATGTGGGTTCTAATCCAATAACTAGTCTAATATTTTGACCAATAATCAAAAGCAAAAATACTTTGTTCAATTCAATTTCTATGAAGGCGCTTAAGAACCTTAAAACTTTACCACCGGTTCGGTAAACCACGGGGTTATCAAGCAGAACAGGCAAGAAACTGAATTTAGATTACCCTTTTTAGTATAGACATTTATAACAATGCATTGTAGACACAATCTTTTTTTTTCGAACTGACTACGCTGTTGGCCTAATAAAGCCTTAACAGCTTCACCGGACTAGTAAGTTGAATGCTTGAGGCACTCAGCCGATTTAATTTTGACAACTAGCTTAAAGGTGCACGGCGCACCTCGGCTTGGGCTGTTGCCTAGTTTATGCAATTCGCAACCCAACTGAGCTAATCTAAACTAAGCTATATATTCATACGTATATAAGTTAGTGAGATATATCACATATACCAAGTATACATATATATCCTCAATAACTAACTTACAATAACTGTCGCATAATTTTTTTGTCTGAACTAATTCAGTTCGATAAGGAAAAAAATGAAACCCTTCCACTTCCATGTGTAAACATGTGTGCGTGCACGTGTATGGAGGTGATATGTGTAATGTTGTTGCAATGATAAAAGATTTTGTATCACTGTATTTGCGCGAGCAGCGTACTCAAAGGTTCCACGCCGAAGAAACGGATCTAGTCTTGAACTGCTGGTCTGGTCTGGTCTGGTGTGCGGGAGCGAAGTTTACCCCCAGACTACGGCGGCGTAAACTGTGGTTACGCGGGCGTGGGCGTATGTAAACGCTCTGTTTAAAGAGACAGGCTGGTACTGATCTTTCGCGGCCGTTATATCATCGGGATTGTAGTCACAATTGTTTTTAGCAGACGTAAATAGTAATGATCCACCCTATATAACCTTTTGACATCCCGCTACCTGCGTATACTTACAAAATGTAGCTAATAAAATCCTTGTATTCAGGATAAATAACAACTGTTAAACAAGTGCTCATTCAAAACATCACAAAACAGCGAAAGAATAATAAATAGTCATCCATAATACCAAATTACCGTTAACTGTATTTTCCAGGAAATTTCTGTATCCCAGAGGTCAATATAAAATGGTAGTGTTATTAAAGAGTCCAGCCTAACAATCAATCATGAAGCTGTATTCATGCTAAAAGTTTCGACTGTAGGGGTTTACTCTCATCACTGATCTAGTGCTGAGATAGTACGTGCGTCCGTCTTATCGATATTTCTTATCGACTTGAAAAAAAAATTTAATTAGTACATACTCCAGATTAAAGAAAGTAAATTATTTTACAGTTTTCATTGCAAGTAAAGATCAATGGACGGCTTGCACCAAAACTTATAATCGGATTTTAAACTTTAAACCAGGTTTGAGAGACAGTTACATACATTCTACAATAGTTAATTTGAACTTAACGCTAAATTCAGATTTATTTTTTTATTACAATTAACCTGTAATCATTGTTCATTAACTCAAAAAAAATAAGGATCGATGAACTCATAAACGTACTGTTAAAAAAATATCGTGTACTTATAAATAAAATTTGTATTATCAATTTTCAACATAGTTATATTTAACATGTTTTTTTAATTATATATAAATATTTTTATATAAAAATATTTTTAAATTATAATACATATAATACACGAGTAACTAAAATTGTCTTCTGTCCAGACCTAATTTTCGAATTGACTAAACTGATTTTTATGATACTTTTATTGGCAGATAGAGGACTTTTCAGAGTAATAACTAGGCGTTTTCCCGTGGGAGTTAAGCAATCTTAATAAAATTTCAAAACTTTGCCATAAAAAATGTAACTTCATAAGTTAAATAATCATTAAAAAAATTACTTCAAACATCGATATTTACACTCTAACACTAGCTAACTCGACTATGGATAAAGTTAGAAGAAAATTTACCCAAGAATCATGAATAGAAATCGCGTCTCGGACGGTTTTATTCGACATCCTGTTACATTGAAACTGGCGACATTATGCAACCCGTTATAAAAGTTTCACTTCCACCCGGAAAATAACGTTATTAATAGCAGTTTTAAACTACGCGGCTTTTAAAGGTCGCATCACTCGGATGGTTAGATAAGTGGAATGTCGGACCGCGTTAATTATTTGGAGATTAACTGCATTAAACAATTTCTAAAAATTCGTGGCCTTACACATTAAACTTCACAACTGTCATTTTAAGAAAATATGATACTATTTATATGAACAAAATAATAAAAATTAGATTAAAAACAAAAAGAAACATTGCCTGTATCAGTTTGTACACACGAAGATAACGAAACGATTTTGACTTATTAACGGGCCCGGCAGGCGTTGTCCTGACTGATAATTACAAAAATCCTAGACAAATAATATACCTAAACCTTCCTCATGAATCACTTTATCTACTGGTGAAAAATCTGTTTAGTGGTTTTTGAGTTTATTGGGAACAGACTGACAGACGTGGCAGAGGAATTTGTTTTATAATATGTAGTGATTATAGGAGTGATTGTCCAGTAGGTTGAACTTCGCCTATAGAAAAAAAAACTTTTCCATTTGATAGCACTAAAACTCACCAATAGCTACAAAACAAAAAAGAATGAAGAAAATCGGCTGATAAACAAAGGAGGGAGATGTTCTTAACCATTTCCCTAGTGCCTATTTATATATAGATTTCGCATATACTATATGCAGCCCCATGGTATAAATACTTAACTATACATTTACTTATTTTGGTATGCTGATAGAGTCAGTCAAACACTTATACATACTTACATATAACACATAAATAACTTTCATTTAACGTGTGTAACATTTACTTCAAAAAACGATTTATTTAGATATTTGGTAATAATAATCGATGCCAAAGTTCGTGCATTCCACGGATGTAACCAATGACCAAAACCTAGAAAGAAATAGAAAGAAAGAAATATTTTATTCATAAAGCACAACATAAAATACAAGTATACAAGAATGGACAAAAATATGCATATCTGTGCATTATGAAATGGTGTCCAGCTCAGCATATGCTAGCGTTATGAAAAACACTAAGCGCTGATTTTCAGCTGAAACCCAATGCAAGTCACGGTGCGTAAAAAACTAATTAAAATTATAAAATATAATATATATAGGGAGAGTAAGTAATGTACAAAAAATAATACGGTACATAAAGAGGTAATAATATATATAGGGGAAATTAATGAAATAAAAAAGTAGGATACATAAAACAACATACAATAGATGCAATTGCAGGCGTGTCTAAAATATATATGCAACTCAAATTGGATGCAAAACCTTTAGTTTACAAACATTGCGATAATAATAAAAACTTTTTATAATTAATTTTAAATGTAAGTAATGCGTTAAGATTGCGCATTGGAGGGGGTAGGTCGTTCCAGCATTTGGTAGCAGCAAACTTAAAACTGCCTCGAAATGAGGTGGTAACATGGCGATGAGTACATAACATATACTTAGAAGCTCGAGTTCTGTAACTATTCAGATCTCTTGCCCAAACTAGTTTCTCATAAAGATATTCAGGCTTCCCGGTTTTTATCACACCGAATAATAGTGTGGCTAGGTGTAACTGCCTCCTATTTTCCATTTTTAGGAGTTGTCCTTGGTTTAGAAAAGGCGTAATATGAGTTCGTGGTGGAATATGAAAACAGAAACGCGCGCAGGCATTCTGTACCCTTTGTATAAGCCGTTTTGTTTTATTAAGAAGACAGGAGTCATACACAACATCAGCATAATTTAATTTAGACAGGATGAGCGACTCACATAACATAACTCTAACTTCTGTACTAATGTACGGACGAATATTATATAGAAGCTTAAGTCGATACATGCAATTACGTGTTGCCTCCAGAACATGCTTTTCAAAACGCAGGGATGAATCCATAAGCAAACCAAGATTACGAGACTCTGATACACGCTCAATGGGTTCGTTGGATATCATGATCACGGGTCGATTAAGCGTAATATTTACAATTTGTTTTTTTGATCCTAAAACCATAAACTTAGACTTGTTCGGATTTAAGACCAAACAGTTAGCATCTGCCCATTCTTTTACACAGGCGAGGTCTTGATTCATTCTATGTGCTGCTTCCATGGCATCACGCGGAAGACAGTGCAAATATAATTGTAGATCGTCTGCATATAGATGAAATTTACAATGCTTGATACTTTTAACGATGTCAGAGCTGTACAGAATGAACAACAAAGGTCCTAAAATTGAACCTACCTACCTAGGTATCCGTAATATTTAGGTAATCTAGGTATCTAGCCTTATCTTGAGGTGAACAGAACATCCGCTTCAAGACTTTTAAAGATATATAAATTAACTTTTTTCGCTTTCAACCATTGACATATGAAAACCCAAGACATACAGTCTCGAATTAAAGTAGCACTCAAAATTATCCCCAATAAACATACGTAGTTGTAGTTGTGCGATAAACTTATGATTTTGCAAATTCAACCATACTTAAATGATATAAAGTTGTTTTAACAAAGTAGTGTACAGGATGCAAGCGACACGAGACAATTTGTAATGAGTGCATAATTTTCAATTGTGTGCATATTTTATGCGGACGGGTTTGAGTCGTTGAGTGTGCATCTTGGGTACATCAATACCATTGATATACATCAATGCTTTCAATACGTCTAATTCCAAGCGTGCCGCTAATATGCGAATAATTTTTGAAGTTGGGTGCCACACGATTCCGAGTAAGATACTTCTACCCAGAACTGGTAGTAATTTTGGGATGCCATAATAAGATATCGCTCTATCATAATTATACTCGCTGCGGGCCGGTATTGGGTATCTGCCTATACCTGAAGATTGTTTTAAGCGTGAACATATAAAAGTATCTAATAACGTCGATTACATTATTTAAGGAATCGTGTAGCCGTTACGTTGGTTGCGCAAGCGGTACAAAGTTCGTTCGCGACAAAATGCATAACCAGCGAAATAAAACGCTTACCTGCAGTCACAGAATAGACACACGTATAAAGAATAAAGCTTATATAGTAGAAATTAATACACAATTATGTATTATGCATATTTTTCATAAAAATACCACGATTTATTACTTGTAACGAGGACGACTCAATAGTAACCTCGTCGAAAAACGTCGATTCAAATCCCACAACGACCCTAAGCTTTCGCTGGAGGAAACGTGGTGGTAAAATCATAGCATGGTAGTACGACTTTTCCTAATACCCTCCTGATATCTACATTACCCTCAAATTGAGAATCTGTTGCTAAACGGTACGTTTGGGCAGTAACATCTGAGAGCGAATTCTGGTTTTACCATTAAAATCTTATATTATGCCACATTTAACATTAGAGATACATATCTAATTCATTGTGCGTAGTTATTTAAACAGTCAACTGGCTGCTACTGCCGCGGGGTCGAAACGTACGTCTTTGAGTTAGCGTGTATTTTATGTTAGTGAGATAAATCCCTAGCGGATGTTTTGTGTTAAAATTTTAGCCGTTTCGACTACATTTGGTTATATTTTGACGCTTCATAATACTTTTTACAAATTAGTAGGTCAATGGTTTAGTTACTGTTTGTAGCTAATTATCTGAGTGAAATTGTAAATTTTGATAACAATATAAATATAACTAGTAATAATGATTAAGAGCAAGACATATATATGCCTAGTGTGATAAATAAATGTAAAAGCTTAAAACCTACCTACCTGCTTAAAAATACTGTTCCTTACATCAGTAAGTAGTTCTCAGTTATAGGAATAGCTACTGAAAATATATAAAAGTTCAGTTCCTTGCTGGATTTATTCTCATTGTATACGAATTAAAATGGATAAAAGCATAAAATTATTGTTTATTAGAATCTAACCACATATACAAAATGCCGATTTTTTTAAATCAACTTTTATAATACAATTCACCCATTCATTCAGTAGCCGTATTGGTACCACTGATTCGAGTTATAACATCTTTACTAATACATAGGGTGTAATATATAATGTAATTAGTGTATCCAATCATGACATGGTATTGACGTTAGAACGCCAATTCAAACCCAATCGTGACGCTTACGTTGTGTCAAAAAGCGTGACTTAAAATCCTATAACGAAGCTATGTTTCAAATGTAGAATAATATCTTAAGGAAATTATATTAAGGTTTAAGTATTTTTAGAAATTGCTGAATAAGCTACAACGCTATGTTAGTATCAGTATCAAGTAAGTGATAACAGTTCAATGTTAGGGTGTTTAGATATCGCAAATGATGTAGGTTCGAATCTAACAAGGAGCCGGAATTTTCAGTGAAGGAAAACGTCGTTACAAAACTGTAATGGTTGGGCTTTTTAAAATATAGATATATAGATAGATAGGTACCACCCTCAAGTTGAAAATGTATCACCTTTTGTAAGCGACGATGATAGCGTGTTCGGACGTCGATGGACGTAGGTTCGAATACTTGTAACTAAGCCGGAGCTTCCGTTGAAGGAAAACTTCGTGATAAAGCCATGGCATGGTGGTAGCGCTTTTACTAAGTTAGTCTGGCTAGCTACCACTGTCAAGATAAAATCTGTAGCTAAGCACATGTTGGTGTGTTCCGGTAGCTGTTTTTGAGAGCCAGTCCCCTCTAGGATTGGCGTATTTATTATCTTAGACCATCAGTCTTTTACCATCTTATCATTTACCATATTTTTATCATCTTATTTTAACATCAGGTAAGGTTATGACCAAACGCCAAGATCTATGGAGTAGAGACAAACTCCAAGTATGATCAAATATAAATAACATAGGAGGTAATAAAAGAAAAACTATTTTTTTAAACACATTTATAAAAACATAATATATACAATAAAACCGATTGATATATCTCTACCTACACCGTTACAATTATAAGATTGATGATTTATATAGGAATAAGACGGCATAACATCGACTATAGTAAGAAATAAGACATTTTGAACGTTCAGCGAAATTGAATACTGGATCACGCAGTCACGTAGCAGAGAAGTTTGTTATTGAACAGGACGCTTTGACCTCGCCTTTATACTTCTTACTGGAACCACCAACAAACTAAAATGTAGACATATATTAATCCCAGCTTATTACTAATATAAATATATAAACGTATCGACAAATTTTGTAGTGGCTTTCGCCGTATTTGCCAACCGATGTCACGTCCTCTACTGTCTATAAATCAGTTAATTGCTATGGAATTATAGGTATTAAAGATAAGACGAAAACACATATACAACATACGAAAATATATATCAAATAAAAAAAAAAGAATTCATCAGTCCCACATATTGTCTTACCAGATCAAAATACGTTAACGTGCCTTTCATTTTACGCCAACATTCTGCAAAGACCTGACTGATATACTTATTTGTGATCTTCATGATTTCTACTCGAAAATCTCAAAGGCTGCTTTATTTTCTTTTAAATAGAAATTAATTTGATTCTCTGAAATCAAACACATTATCGTAGCAAGCACAATACACAGATAAGAAAATATATTATTAAAAATACAAATAAAGTTTCTTCTTGTTATTTTCGTTGCTTCTAGAAGGATCGATGGTACGTTCAGATCGAGACTTCCACTACGTCACATCACACGTTGTACCAACATGACCACGTGACTGTGAGGTAATGGCCATTTCAACCCTGAACTTCTTCTGTATTTATTCTTCCATCTTCTATGTAGACTTGCTGATTTTCCTCTATCGATTAAAATTGATACCAACCTAAATAATTACTCTAATATTGTTTTCTTTATAATTATAATTTATAAGATACATTATATATAAACATTATAGTAACTTAAATAGAAAGCTTATTCAACAAAACTATGGCCTCACTTGACCATAGATCCATTGTGTTTAGTGGTGTCTAAATAAGACTTCAGTGATTATAAGAATATATAGTATATATATGGAAGGGAATGAAGAATACTCAACATATGAAAATACAAAGATATTTTTACAAGAAACGTGATAACTGGGAATAAAAAATGGCTCAAATTTTTAACTTGCCGATTCGAAATTACGGCGCTCATAAAATAAACTTTCCACTCACTCCGAATTCATAAATTAAAATAATCGTTTTTTTTTTATTTGTTACTAAAACGTGGTCATGTGCGATATAGTGACTCTTTTTGGCCTCCTATATTGCGAACATTTATTCACATCTCCACTGACTTAATAAAAAAAGACATAACATTAATAATCACAAACAAAATAACTTAAAAAAATGCTATAATCTTTAAAATTGAATTACAAAAGAACTTACCGTTGGCAGCTTGAGTCCATCATGTCTGAAAAACAGAAAATGAATAATATAATAAATAGAATGCTTATTTAAATAATAGTTTCAAAAAACAAATTAAAGGTATAAAGTAACACAAATAAAATAAATACTAGCACAAGAAGAGGATAAGTAAAAAATTAATTGTTTTTTTTTTAATATATCACAAAATTATTATCATAATAGTAAATCCAAAATTCCCTCGAAAATATGACATAAATATCGTATACCTTTGGAATCGATTACACGTTAAAGTTATCAAATATTAATATACAAACGAAAAAAAACATATAAATTATTAAATTATATTAATTAAAAATTAATAAAAGACTAACCTTGATAATTGTCACCATTAGATATGTGTGAGAATAGATGCAGAGTTCCACGAGAAGTGTGTTGCTGGGATGTCTAGCTGAGCAGGAGTGGGTCGAGGGGCGCATGCGCGGCACTGGTACCGATTTGCTGACGATGCAACTGCATGCATCGGTCAGAAGCTACACACTTTTTACTGGAAGATTATTCCGTTTTTAATTTTATTCTAACCCAATTATATTTTAGTCGTTTTTGCTCGTGGTTTTGCATGCGTTAATGTAAATCTGACCTATCTCTCAGAAATGGTAGTTTTTTCTGGAGGAATGGTACCTTATACCATTTTTTGTGCAAAACGTCATGATAATCAGTTCAGCATTTTAGGTGTGAAAGCATAACAAACAAACTCACACTCGCGTTTATAATATTAGTGAGGATAAGAAACTTGCGTCTTAGCTTACATACGAAAATAACAAGATAAATTATTGATAGAACAAAGTTTTTTTTTTTTTTCTCGAACTGACTTGGAGCCTAATACATTCTGTCACTACGTGATGTAGATCTTCTACTAAATGCTTGTAATCAAGCAAATATTACTTAGCGCGACCTAATGGGAAGATATCGGAAAATGTGTTTTATACTAGTACTATAAACTGCTTGTGTTAGTTTGTTTGTAAAGCTTTCAAACTGTAAGTACTCGTCTCATCATTTTGTAATTTTGCATGTACCTTTTCAGGAGTACTGAAAAAGATATATGATACTTTTTATCCAAAAAATACTGTTCTCCAGAGATAGGTCAATCCTATATTAAGCTTGTAGTCCAGTGAAACTGTTAAGACCTAGCTTGGTCAATAGAGCAGTCAGTTCGAAAAAGAAAACCTATATTAAGGCAGGCGAAGGCGTGCTCAAGAGTTTGTGTGAATGAATTGATATTATTTCAGGCCAAGACTACTAAAGGAATTGTAACGAAACTTCATAGTAATAATTGTACATAGGCTTTAATTTATAATGATATCGTTCAAATAAACCAAAATACAACATTTGGTATCGAATAAGTTTGAAGAAATCCTGCCATTTGAAAACTATCTTGTTTTTAGATTATGTCGACTTTGTCTTCTATAAATATAATAATAATGTAAATCTAAAGTGTTTGTACTTTTAATTGTTGCAGGTGTCTTGGAATAAGTAATAACAGACATTTCAATCATTTTAAGAAATCTCTGTCTGCTTGCCTGTTTTTTTCTTTTTCGAACTGACTACGCTATTGACCAGGCAAGGTCTTAACAGCTTCACCGGACTACTAAGGCGAGCGCTTAAGGCACTCAGCCGATTTTATTTTGACAACTAGCTCAAGGGTGCGCGGCACACCTCGGCTTTGGCTGTTGCCTGATACATGCAATTCGCGACCTATGTAAGCTAAGCTAACTATTCATAGTGTACCAAGCATACATACCTACCCCAACAACCTTTATATATATTTCGTATCGGATAATATTCTAAACTATTTCAGTAGTTACATTGTACTTGTGCTTACAGTTGGCGTTTGTTTTTATTTATATATATTAATGAGCATGACTTAATTAATTCATATTAAACATTATATTAAACAAACATTACATTTACAAACAAAAAATTATAAACACAAAACATTACATTAATTACCAAATTATATAAAAATTGTCACAAAATCTGAAATATTTGAGGTAATGATTTATGGTTTGAATTGTACTAATATAGTACGTATATACATTATACATGCACCTGTCGCAAACGAGTGACATTTTTCTTGTTCTTGCATCTCATTTGGTCAGTTACCTTTTTTGTTAGCATTTTATATAAATACGACTGTATCAAATATAACTGTGTCATCAGCATAACAACCTACCTCTACTCCCGGGAGCCGAGGTAGGTCACTGATGAACAGGTTGAAAAGGGAGGGCGCGAGTATTGAACCTTGTGGCACGCCTGAGCGTATCGGATGTATTGACGATAGTTCGCCGTCTACTCTATAGCGGAAAGTCCTATCTGTGAGAAAATCGCGAATGATATGAACTAATCTATCGGGTATGCGAGATTGACATAATTTATGTACGAGCCCTCCGTGCCAGACCTTATCGAAGGCCTTGGCGACGTCAAAGAAAACTTTCAATCGTGCGTTTCGAATTTTTCTTTTTCGGGTTCGGGTCGCGATTCGGATCAGCATTAAAATTAGAAAAAATGTACTCCGTGAGGCGGTGCACTTGATTTGTACATGAATGTTCGGCGCGAAAACCGAACTGTTCGGGCGGTATACAAAGTATTTATCTCCGAAGGATGTCTAGTAACATACAGATAGTGGCATACGAGGCGTTCTAACTCAATTTCAAGGAGCCGAACTATAATTACTGGCCTGTAAATATGTATACACTCCTTGTGTTTGCTACTTCAGTAAATGTAAAATAGTCGATGTAATTACGCATGGACATCATCCTATAATTCCACCCAAGTAATGAACTATATATACATAAATTAAGAATGCAAATCTAACGTGCATGCATCTTTTTACTTTGTTGTTACTTTGTTTTACTAGGAATAAGTAATAAAATACATTTCAATCAATTTTAGAAATTTTAGAAACAAATCACAGGCTGACGAAGCCGCGGGCACAGGTAGTAGTAAATATTGTACGTGTATTATATAAGAAAACTGTGTGCAATATTTCAAGTTTTAGACCCACCAGTTTAAGCTGTGTGTTGTTTCTTAAAAAGTACCATGATCGTCTTTTTAGGGTCCAGTCAATAGGAATTAAAATTTATACACAAAAAATAGTAGTTTTTGTCGACGGCTTCGTTTGCCGTAATGTAGATGTAAGTTAAATCTCGGACAACTTTTGTCTCAATGAAAGATTACCCTATAACCGTTTCTATAGACCTCATACTCGTATGTGCAAAATTTCATGAAGCTTAGTTAAGCAGATAAAGCTTGAATACGTAACATATACTCACGTTTATAATATTAGTTAGGATTGTTTATATAAATAGAATGGTTAAGGTTTAGAATGAATATATCAGATGAAGTTTTAAAATAGCACCAGTGATAGAGACGTTGAAGAGTATTAATTTAGCATGTTCGCGTCCCTCATAAGCTGCCTCCATCTTTACATGGGGGTCGTTCGGTCCATCGTCGCTTACGGGGTGCCGTTGTGGGTCGACGCCCTGAACGCCACCAATATCTGTAGTGTTGAGGGTAATTCGAGGGTACCGAACGGTGTCCTCGGCGGCGGCCATGGTACTGGCCGGCTCCCTTCCCTAGGAGCTAGAGGCGGAGGTGCTTACCGTCGTATATGAGTATACGGCGGCTAAGAAACGAATGGTCCCAGCTTCTAGCTCCCAGAGAAATAGAGGAAAGAAGGAGAAGTGTAAGGGAGGAGATGTCGAAGAGGTGGAAGCAGAACCTTGCGGACGCGCGGGACGGTTGATACACGATCGACGCCGTCCGCCCGGTTCTGCCGGAATGGTGTCAGAGGAAGTGGGGCACCCTGACGTTCCGTCTGGTGCAGGCGCTGGCCGGGCACGGGTGTTTCGGTTGATATCTGCACCGGGTAGCACACAGGGAGCCAACCGCCTTATGCCACCGCGTATGTCTGAATGTGCTGCGTGGAAGGAGAAACATCTCACTCTGGCTGCGGCGGTAGGACAGGATCTCTCGCTGCCGATCGTGGTTGCGGCCATGCTCGGCGGCGAGGATGTATGGAATGCTATGGCCCCTTTTCTGCGAGGAAGTCGTCTCGCAGAAGGAGGCGGCGGAGAGGGTCCGTGAGGAGGACCCTCAAAATGGCCGTCTGCGCCAACGGAGGACAGGAAAGCGGAGGCGGCAGTTTGTTCGCCTCCTCCCACCGTAACCGGACTAGGGAAGATGGATCGGGGGTCCGTCTTCCTATTGCAGAGGTCCGGCGGACGGAGGAGACGGCCGGTGTGTAAACGGCTGTCTCCTAACAAGACGGGGCCTGGCGATGGCGCTTTTGCTGCTGGGCCAGCTGCTGGAGCGTCACGATGAAGTCTATAGAAATCTTGTATCGCCCCAACTATAGCGGCAGACGTACACCGTGGGGTTTTAGTACGTGCGAGTCGGACATAACCCACTCTCTCTTCAAGAGGGTGGTATATCCATAAGGAATTTCCCCGGGTAAAAAAAATGGTCCCTTATAAGGAGTATTGAAAGTTATATAACCAGAAAAGTATTTAGTATGAAGGTAGACGGAAATAGGAGTTGCGGCAGACCGAAGAAAGTATGGGTGGATTATATTAAGAAAGATATGTGTATAAAAGGTATGACTGCGTAAAAGGTATGGTACGAGATGACTGCTGACAGAGTGGGAGAGCAAAGCATGTTGTGCCGTGTTGTGCAGGGTGCATTAAGATGGAATAAAGGTAAGAAAATGATGAAAATCTATTCTTTTATAGAGTTGAGTATGAAATAATTTTTGATTATACTATTATTATTTAATCGTGAATAAAATTTGATTTATTGCTTTTTGAAAATCATACTAACTGCACACAAAAACATAAACGTATATTTAGACAAATCAAACAGTAATTTTATACCAACAAAGCTGCTCGATACAGGTCGAAGTACTAATATCACTTAAATGGCCTCGATAGACAATACCATAGTCTGTGCCAATGTTTTATTCAATATATCAATATGCTTGCTTATTTTATACCATTTGTAGAATGAAATAAAAAATGTATGAAATATTAAATTCACAAGTAATATTTCATATTTCGAATATTGTTTTATTCAACAAGCTGAATTTCAGTAAAACTCGAGTATAGAATACAAACATGAGATAAATTTCAGTTTCAAAATTTATACGAGAAAATCCTTTTGACAAGACTTTGTCAGTCTTTACTTAAAATTATAATAATTTCGAATATTTTATCAAAGTCTTATTCTATGCTCTAAATTATTTTACGTTAAACAGAAGATACATTCATTTATATATTTATTTATAAAACAGTAAGGGGTGTAAGGGTTGTCAAATAACATCTAAGACTTGAGACATCCAAGCCAACCTCACCTGCACGTAGTGCACCCTGCTGAATAACGAGCGAGGCAATGGCGAAAGCGGGGTAGTAAGGTTTTACAGCCTGACTGGGTCACAACCACCATGTATATGGCGAAAAAGTCCGTCACAGTGATTCGCTTCTTCCGGTCGCGTTTCGGAATCAGCCTGTGCATATCCAGCTTTTCGCAAGCCGGCACGACAGCGGCGACCTGCGATAGATAGTTTCTCTGTCGGTGGTCGCCATTGTTTTTGAATTGTACTGTGCTTACCATCACTTATAGTGCAGTCAGTTTGCCGTGTTATAATAAAAAAGGAGTATAAAATATTAGTAAATCTCTATATATAAAATTCCGGTGGGCGTGTGTCCGTAATTTTTCTCTTCCTAAACAGCTTTACCGATTTTAATGATTTTTTTTAAATTCTTAGTTATTAATGACAGTTGAACCCAGTAGATGGCATTGCCATCGGTTTTTTCCTACCATTTTTTAACTATGTATGTAAATAGAATGCCAGAAGTTTGCCGTAATACGCGCGTTACGCAAAAACGATTCAACATATTTCGATATATATTCTTTTATTTGTACTTCTTAGATAATTGTTCCTTATATAAAAAAACTATATTTTCATTTAATATCGATTTATTTAATTTTCAAACGATTTTTCTAAGTACGTCGTGATTAGTTTCGTGATTTTCCTGCTGTGGAGAAGTGGTGTAACGGTTGTAGTCCGTATACGCAGGACAATAGACAAAGGCGGGTTTCAACTAAGATCAAATAAAAAACATATAGTCGCAATGTTTCAATATTTCTACATCTTAGAATATTTTATATTCAATATTTTTCTTATATTCACGACTTATTAAGGTCTGCGGCGGAACAAAATCTACTTACCGGGTCTGGTAGTATATATTAATAAATTATTGGGCGCCTTAGTTTAAACATCAAATAAAATATATTGCTATACATCTATCTATCTATCTTAACGGATAGATGTAAAATGATGAACTGTCATGTGACGTCACAACAGCAACGGCAACCGAAGGGAGCATCGTTTATACCACTGTTCTGATTATTCTATTTGCACTATCGCAAAGTCGACTCAGGAAGCATACTCTATATAATAGGCGTAAAAAATATCCTATAAAAACCTACAAACTGAAAAAACCAAACTAACGAGTTGAATATTAAACAAAAAAAATTGCTGGGTATGTTAGGTTTCAACTCGTTTGCTTGCAGGCGTAATTTTAAAAGTATATCCAAAGGTGCTATGGAACTTTATTGTTTAGGTTAATATATGTATACGACTGTCTGAACACTGTACCAATGAGGTTCATACAATATTCTAACTTTGCTGTATCATATAAGTATAACAAAATTTTAATGTTCAAAACATTTCCAGAGAATGCAACTTCGATTGCAATGTTATAAATCAGATTTTAATTTATCGCTTTATTATGTTTGATTCAAATTTCAAAATTTGTGATAAATATTAATCTTATATAAATTCCAAAAAAATACACTTCCAATTAATAATTATATACATAAAATGCATTTCAAGAACTTATCACATTTATTAATAAGTTTAATGATACATATTACACAGTAAAGAGCGCTAGTTTTCTACAGAGTCGGCGGTAACCTATGAAATAAATCATAATTTTATTGTGTTGTTATGCTGTTAAAATTACATTAAACTAGCGTTAGCTCGCGGCTTATTGTAAATTTGACCTATCCTTCGGCTACAGTGTTTTTTCTGGAAGAATTCTACCCTATGTCATTTTCTGTACTTCTGAAAATTACTGTTTAAAAATTCTTTATGAACGGTTGAATAGTTATGACATGAAACGAAGAAACCGACAATCGTATTTATAAAATTAGTAACGTTTTTTTTGAACCTTCACAGCTTCACCGGAATACATTAATAAGGCTATATAGAAGATTCAGTATATTATTTAGTAAATGTTATGGGGGCTAAGGTTTATGTATCTATCGTTATAAAACAAAGTCAGTTGCCAGAACGAATTTTCGTGCCTTTTTCACCAGTATATAAAGTGTGGAAGGTTTTGTTATACAATTTATCAAAGTTTTATTATCAGGGCGGGACAACGTCCGCCTGGCCCACTAGTATAGGTATATAATAATTCTGTACGTGTGTATGCGACTGTACTCCTAATAAAATGCTGGACAGATATTAATGAAATTATTAGTGTGTGTCCAGATGGATTCAAGGATGGTTTAGATTCATAATTAGAACCGGTAGGTGGCGCTGCGGTCTGATTCTATGATTTTTTTATTGTCAGGGCGGGACTACGTATATAAACTTCAGAAGTAAGAGATTTTTATATGAACAGCAATCGTGAATGCTTCCTGAAGAGTTTTGATCTCTTTTATCTAACTGGTATGTTCCAGAGGGCAGATGTGTTATAATGCTTTTTAAGTTAAATTTCACCACACATTTTTCAAAAAAATAATCACAGAGCATGAAAGAATGCGACTACTTTGTTATTAAAACTATTAACATTAATTTAATCTGTAATTAACAATCGTTGAATTAGAACCGTGATTTAATGTTGTCAGCGCCTGCCTCAGTGTCATATTTCCTTGAGAAATATTTATTGCAACTGTTCCCTGGCAGAAAATGAAACCTTTCACAACTATAGCGTAGGTACCTACCTACCGATGCGGCCATAGCAATACGATAATGATGTTCATAGTAATTGGAAACCAATTCGAATAACATAATATGCGGTTTATGCATAGTTGCATAAATATTGTGCGCAGTATTGCTTTGAATGTACAGTTTTTATGAAATGTATTTACGTATCTATACTATTCTGCAATTATAATATTATAAAGCTGAAGAATTTGTTTGCTAGAACGCGCTAATCTCAGGAATTACTGGTCAATTTGAACTCAGTGTTAGATAGCTCATTTATCGAGGATTAGGCTATACATCTATATAGGCTATACATCATCACGCTAAGGTCAATAGGAGCGATGCACACAAAATCGGGTCTGTTTTTCCTTTTGAGAGATTCGGCTGCATGTTAGCAAAGTTCCACGCGGGCGAGGACGCGGGCAGAAGCTAGTGTAAAATATAAAGGTTGAAAATATTTGCAACTGTCTCGTATTACAGAATTCCAGGTTCGCTTTGTAGTTAGTAATACTAGAGAATAACAAAAACTTGTAGCAGTTTACTTTCATAGTCCTTTTTCATAGAGTCTTTGAAAAACATAATTGACTTTGCTCAATACATTTTGAGTCGGCTATATTCCTAACACCTAAGGTTTCTAAGTCCCTACATTGTGACAAAGAAATATAATTTAAACAACCAATTTCGTTGTATGTTGACTGACTAGGAATCTTGCAACGCTCAGCCAAGTTTGATTTCAATCGCTACTAAATTACATTAAATTTGTATTACGTATTCCATGGAGCCATAGTGAAATTTTATCTCAGGCCCTTACAAATATAGAACGAATGCTTATGTTGCAATCCTGTAACTATAAGTCAAGATTATAATAATATAATTAACTTTTATTTCATATTATAATTTTAATCGTACCACTGCACTGCCCTTTCATAATTGTTGAATTTCATAATACATCTGTGTCAGCGTTCGAGGTATTACCTTGCTAAAGTATAAATAATTCAAATCCGTTACTAATTCTTTTAGTTCTGTGGGGTCCCGTATTAATTCTTTATAGCCTTTAAGCATAGACGTTGGTCAATACGTGAATAATGCTAGTAATATAAGGCACGCCATCCTCATCTGGTCAAACAATTGAATATCTTCGACAAGTCTCAACTGATCTGCGTGTCTAAACGGTTTTTAGAGACTTTTTTTCGGTATAATTTCGGCCGTGCATCGTTACACGCGTAAAGAAACTCTCAACCATGAACTTTTTGCATCGGAACTTCCCGGGACATGTGGTGTCGAAAAAAGACGATATTGGCTGGCTACCAAGATCCCCGGATTTGACGCCACCGGACTTAGAACCTTGTTGGGCTTTTTGAAGAGTAAAGTTTATGCCAACAGTCCGAAGATCATTGAAGAGATCAAAGACAATATCTGAGCCTAAATGGCAGCGATATCGCCCGAGACGCTGGTCAATGTGATGGAAAATGCAAGGAAAAGAGCTTTATTGTGTATCCCCAACAAAGGTGACTGCTTTGTCGATATCGTTTTTGGAAAATAGCCAGAATTAAAAAAAGTTCTCTGTAATCTACTGAGAATTGACAAAATTATTCGTTTGTTTCACTTACCAGATAAGGATGACGCACATCATATATATTTTATTACCGATAGTACTTGCAATCCGTCTCACAAAATTATTGGTAAGATGTTTTAAACAATAAATGGTTTATTTCGTATATAATTATTTATTGCAAGGCCGTGGTATACACATTATTGTAATTATTTAGTAATTAAACAATGAAGTTAAATTAATTGCCTAGAGATCCTAATTATGATGACAAAATTATACTAATACGTGTAAGATTAATATTTTGCTTGGCGCGTATAATATTTTTACTGTAATTAGCAAAGTAACAGCGGTCACTGTGATTAAATATAAAAGTTAGATTAATGGTAACTCTCGTTTTTCTTTAGTATTTTTTTGTACAACTGTACAACTTTTTGTACAACTGTCAGCTCTATTATGTTGTTTGTTACCTTGTGGTTTATATAAAATATTACAAGAGGTTTTACTGCTAGTAAGCTTGATTCATATTTTTAAACATTCTCCAACTTATCCCATAAATGTAATTACTTTATGTAATAAAACCTGATTAAAAATAATTAATAATAGCTGTTTTTTATTTGTTGGAGAAACCTTTAAATATAAATATAAACTATTTTTTATAAGTGTTTTATAATCATATGTGCATGTACGAATTTATTGTATGATATAATGTTGTTTGTTTGAGTTTATAGTTTTTAGATAAAACAGGGTTGCCATACACAGATATTAAAAACTAGATTTGAAAATGGAAGTATAGCACAAGGGCACAATAGAAAGCAACATTTTTTTTTTTTTTCGAACTGACTACGCTATTGACCAAGCAAGGTCTTAACAGCTTCACCGGACTACTAAGGCGAGCGCTTAAGGCACTCAGCCGATTATATTTTGACAACTAGCTCAAGGGTGCGCGGCACACCTCGGCTTTGGCTGTTGCCTGATACATGCAATTCGCGACCTATGTAAGCTTTTTTTTTTTTTTAACGTGGGGAAATCCCTTATGGATACGCCACCCTCCCGGGGGAGAGGGTGGGTTATGTCCGAGTCGCACGGACTAAAACCCCACGGTGTACCGACAGACCGTTTTGTGGGGGCGGCAAGGGATCGTTCCCGGCGGAAGGTGACCGCCGGGCTCCTACCTATAGAGGAGCAGACTGGGCACACACCGGCTGCCCCCCCTCGTCCGCCGGACCCGTGCAATGAGGAGATGGGCCCCCCGGCCCATCCCCTCAGGTCCGGCTACGGTGGCAGGAGGAGTTGGGCGAAGCGCCTTCTCCTCCTGCCTGTCCATATAAAGATAAATCTAACCTAACCTAATTGCACTTCATTACTATCATATATGTAGCTGCGGTGGCGTTAATACATAAGTAACGGGTTATCCTTAGCTCTAAACTATACAATATATCACAGGGGCTGATGTAGACGCGTCCGCAGCCCGCCTCCGTGGAGCCCTAACGGAGGTCTGCGACGCGTCGATGCCGCGGAGCGTACACCGCCCAGACAAACGGGCGGTGTACTGGTGCCATCGCTCGCCAAGCCTGTTCGCTGCCGAGCATGGCCGAAATCACGCGATCTCGATCACGATCTCCGGTGACCACCAGTACACCGCCCGTTTGTCTGGGCGGTGTACGCTCCGCGGCATCGACGCGTCGCAGACCTCCGTTAGGGCTCCACGGAGGCGGGCTGCGGACGCGTCTACATCAGCCCCTGTGGGGGGGGG